>JAAQRM010000214.1:0-216822 GCA_013396095.1 Fusarium sp. NRRL 52700 | reverse complement strand
CAACTCTTCCAAACTCTTCGTCGACAGTTGGTGAAACCTCGTCAATTTGGCCGAGTCTGCAGACCCTGTCCGCTGTTGCGTTGCAGACCTTGATTGCAACCATCCTTCCAACTTTCTAGTTTTTTCTGCAGCCTTCGCCACCCCGACGCTTAACTTGGCGGTCCAGGACGATTGTTAAGAACGACGGAGTGCCTTCTTAGATCTAGTCAGGCAACGCGAAACACAAGGAGAAGGACATACCAAGACAAACGTGAAGTTGGCGGCGATACACAACTACAATGTCTCCGGCGCGGAATCCTACGAGCTGGGATGACTACCAAGGGGGAGCTTCGCCTCGGGGAAGCGTGACTGACAGCATGCTTGAGCGCGAACAAGCTCTTGTGGACGACGAAGGCGACCAAACTGGCGACCAAGAAAATGGTGAAGGATTTTCGAGGCTGCGAAGGCGGTATGTCTAATTTATGGGAATTCATCAATTGGTTTTTATAGCTGATAATTTTTAGGTCTTCTGTCACCTACCAGTTGGCAGCAATTGCAGACATTGGTGGTGTCAACAGCTTCCGATCTTTCGCCAGGAGTTGGCAGCGAGCAGCAGGATTTCCTGAGGTTATTCCTCGCCGGCCGAGCTTTGTTCTTGCGCCCGAACAAGATACGGAAGACCTTCAGTATAGTCGCAGCCATGTTCAAGGATCGTCACAACAGCAATCGGGTCTTTTGCGCCAACATCTTGATGCCTCGAACGGCGAGTCTAGTTCAGCCATTGAATCCTCACCGAGGTCGATGAGAATCCCCCATCGTGATGGCGAGACGAAGCCTCTGCTTGATGTCGAAGCTGGCTCATCCCCTGTTGGGTCACCCCGATCAAGTATCTTCGCTGTCCCACCTCATCTCGCAGCTCCCGATATTGTTGGAAGCTATGGTTCGTTCCGAGACTCCTCTCCTTTTGGAACAATGGACAGGAGTTCGCGCCATCGCATTTCGTTCAGTGAAGGTAGCGGCTGGGGTGTAGCTGACGAGGAAGAAGAAGAGGGCGAGGGTGCAGCGCATGGCGAACACCAGCCCATCCTGGTCAAAGAGGTTAAGCAGGGCAATAAGGTTGTACTTGCTGTTGAGGGCCAGAGCACTCTTCCTCAGTCCGTCTTCAACTCGATCAATGCCCTAATCGGAGTCGGGTTGCTCAGTCTCCCGCTGGCCCTGCAGATGACAGGTTGGATCCCTGGCCTATTTCTTCTCACCCTGACAGCGGCTGTTACGTCGTACACGGGCAAGCTGCTGGCCAAGTGCATGGATTTTGATCCTAGTCTCATAACGTACTCCGACCTGGCGTATATCTCGTTTGGAACCCGAGCACGGGTCATTGTTTCTGCCCTGTTCAGTCTTGAGTTGATAGCAGCCTGTGTCGCTTTGGTGATTCTCTTTGCCGACTCGCTCAGCCTGTTGCTTCCGGGCCTTGCGAGCGTCAACACATGGAAGGTTGTAGCTACTGTCATGGTTCTGGTCCTGAATGCATTGCCTTTGCGCTTGTTGAGTTACACCAGCGTCGTTGGTATTTTCTCGACCTTCTGCAGTGAGTACATCATCATTTCTCAGGCCAAAACTCATCTGCTAACGTGGTACAGTTGTCGTGATTGTCATTATCGATGGCCTATACAAACCTAACTATCCTGGTTCACTGCGAGAGCCAGCAACAACCTATCTGTTCCCCGAGAACTGGCTTGCTGTACCTCTTGCCTACGGTCTTCTTGCAAGCCCGTGGGGTGCGCACTCTGTTTTTCCATCCGTAAGTTATACCGATGTCCAATTAGACAGTTGAGCTAAAGCATTTCAGATCTATCGTGACATGCGTCACCCTTACAAATGGGGCAAGGCCGTTAATGTTACCTTTTCCTTCTCTGTGAGTATATAGTATCTTCATATTTTGGAAACTTCTCTGACTTGTTTAGTACGTGGTGGACACATGCCTGGCTGTCATTGGTCTCCTAATGTTTGGTGATGGTATCAAGGATGCCATCACCTCCAACATCCTCAAATCAAAGGGCTATCCTGACGCTCTGAAGATTATCATGTCAATCTTCATTGCTATCATTCCTTTGACAAAGATCCCTCTCAACGCCCGCCCTATCATCACGACTTTGGACGTCATCTGTGGAGTTCACGAGCAACATCATCACCATCATGAGCAGCCTCACAGCCAGTCTACTCGTTCCTCGGTTCTGGTCACAAAGGCAGTACGAGGACTCGTGCGCGTTTTCGTCGTCATCCTTTTATTGTTCATCTCTATCGTCTTCCCGGCATTCGATTCTGTGTGCGCATTCCTCGGTGCGGCCCTTTGCACACTGATTTCTATCATTCTGCCCATCTCATTCTACTTGAAATTATACTGGGAGGATGTAACAGTGCGCGAAAGGATTGTTTCTGCTATTCTACTGGTTGTGTTCGCCATCCTTGGCACGTTGGGAACAATCTGGACATTCTTGCCCAAGCATCTCATTGGCGCTGACTAGACTGTGTTTGTTTAAGTATGAAAGGCATCTACTGGAGTTGTCAAGCATTTGTGGGTTAGGTCCCAAGGAATCGAATCGTCATTTACGGGAAAGGATATAGGACTATGAATAATACGTTACCGATGAGCTTAAGGGCTCTGCTTGTTCAGGCTGCTTTACCAACACTTTTCCCACGGTAAATGCTCCTTTGATCCTCGACCTGTTGGTTGTGAGATTCATATGTGATGTTTCACCGCTATTAACTTCACACACCTACATCACGCATGACGGCACCATAGTGTGCATATCCATTCACCCTCGTCTTCTTTTTGTCCGTATCTTGGCTTGTGTGAGTGGCAGCGTCATCAGTGAACCTCCTCATGTTCCTGATGGTCAGACAATACTTGAGAATTGAGTCTCTCGAGACGTACGTAATGGGCATACCTAGCCATTATTGTCGGTCGATGCACACTTCCAAGTACAATCAAGATCACCTTGCCAGTGTCTCCTGTCTCTCCCCAAGTTCTTCACCCCGCCGCTGATCCTAACTGCCGCTCCCATGACATGCCATACCCCAGTCCCAACCCCTCTCTCAACTTGTTTCGTCACGCCATGGCTTCATTTGCTCTCATCCAATCCGACCTTCCGAAAAGCGAGAGAAGCGGTAACAATGGATAGGAGAATTGACAGGTCCCGAGAAAACAGGCCGATCGGGCCGTCCGGGGCTGGATTGCGAGTAGTATACCTATTTTGGTTCAGATATGTCATCAGTGTAGTTGCTGGATACTGTTAGTTCATGACTCTGGGAGTAGTAAACCTGTCTTGGTTTCGGAGTGTGCATTAGTATCGTGCGATACTGCATTTAGCCAAAGGTTGCGCAGGCTCAAGAGGCAAAAGCTAGGCATAATGTTGTGCCTACTGTCGTCAGTAAAACATCAGAAAGTCCAGTACATATATGATAAATCGAAGTTAGTATAGTGTAAAGAAACAAAGACTTCACATAGGTAAGATGGACAAATAGTGTTTGAGTAGGTACTTCTGGTATTTGCATTATTCTAGAATATCCTATACGCAGAAAGCGAGTAAGGCTCTCATCATAATCCAAGCAACGCCCGAAATATCTTCGAGTATCGCGCCAGGGACTCAAGACGGCCAAACTACATTTGAAGGCTGATGGGGAGTCAATCCCATTTACCAACCTCCAACCCACTCAACGTCTCCCAGATCGGTACGTCGATCCCGACGCCAGTTCCAATCTCTGCCCTTGTTCCAGGGACATTCCTTGCTGTTAGACCGTTCTTTAGCGGCCCCAAATTTGTGGTGATAATTAGAATGATCCCAAACGCCCGCTTCATAAGATTTGTTGTATCCAAAACCAAAATTGTGTCGTCGTGGCTTAGAAACGTCCACCGACTTAATAGAATCCAAAGTAGCAGTTTGTCCGCGGCGTCGCTCACCCAATGCCGCCCATTTGTCCAGAGAACTTCTCGGTTTGCTCATGGGCGAGTGCGAGTGCGAGTAATGAGGAGTGATGGTGATTTGTTGAGTCTTGGGGGTTGGGGCTTCTTGGAAGAAGAAGCCATCAGCGACCAAGTCATCATCCACGTCACCCTTGATGTCGTGAGTGTGCGACACCGGCTCGGGTTCAGGCTGTACAATGTCGGTCTTCATGACCTTCTCCTCCTCCTCTACCTTCTTCTCCTCCTTACTCTCCTGACTCCAAGTCCTAGCATTGAGCTCCTGAAGCATCTGTCGCTGTTGTTCCATTTCCTCCTCTTCCTCATCCTCATCCCACATGTCACTCCAGCTCTTAGACACAGTTTCCTGCCGTCGACCAAAGACCATGGACATAGCTGGCATGGGCTTGGCCATGTTGATTGGCAGGGAGCCAGCATTTGACGAAGATCGATTGAATCGGGCAGTGGGCTTGATGGCAAGAGACTTCATGGAGGCACCCAAGTGAGAGTCGTAAACAGACGACATGGGGGTCTGCATGTTGGCAGAGCACCAGTCGGTGGTAGTCGCTTCTGACTTGGGGAAGAGCTCCTCAGTGTAGCTCTCGTCATCGGGGATGACACTGAGTTGGCGACCGAGATGAGTGGTACCATGAAGGGCCTTGGCCCAGGGGAAAGCACCGGTGTCGACAGCGGGAGACTGAATTGAAGGGGTGCGGAGAGGCTCGCGGTTGGCAGTGGCCACATTGGGAGACTCGGCACCACAGTACTCATCATCATCCTCGTCATCGGTGGTGAATGTGACAACGCGGAGCAGAGCTTCACGGGCACCCTCCAGCGAGCGTCGCCTAGGGTCAAGGTTCATGCACTGCACGAGGACCTCATACGTATCCTGAGACATGGAGGGGAAGACGTCGAACAAGGACTGCTTGTCCCGAGAGTAGTCGAGGAACAGGGGATCAGCCTCAGTGGGGGTGGTGAAAGGATTGCGAGAGAAGAGGATGTTGAGCAGGCAGATACCAATGGCCCAGATATCCGCTTCAGCAGGCGAGTAACCGGCGCCGGCCGAGTCGAACTGTTCAGGAGCCATGTAACGATCACTGCCGACAGTCATCTCGTAAGACCACTTCTCTGTAGTTGCCAAACCAAAATCACCAAGCTTCATGGCACCATCCTGAGTAAGGAAAATGTTCTCGGGCTTGATATCGCGATGGTAGACCCCCTTAGAGTGCATGTAATCAACGGCATCGATGAGCTCGATCATGAATTGGCGAACATGCTCCGTCTCGAGAGGACCGTGACCTTTTCGGATTGCTTCGTAAAGATCACCCTGACCACAAAACTCGAGGACGAGATAGATGTGAGAATCGGTCTCGAACGAATCAATTAGGTTGAC
This sequence comes from Fusarium sp. NRRL 52700, assembly GCA_013396095.1. Classification (NCBI taxonomy): domain Eukaryota; kingdom Fungi; phylum Ascomycota; class Sordariomycetes; order Hypocreales; family Nectriaceae; genus Fusarium; species Fusarium sp. NRRL 52700. The sequence continues at coordinate 211,489 of JAAQRM010000214.1, read as the reverse complement.
GATGTTTCGGTGGGTTCCGAGGCGGCTATGGAGGGCCTGTTCCTCCGACTTCTCGTCGATAGCGAAATCGGAATCGGCATCGGGGCAGGCACTTCTCTTGGTGAGGCACTTGATAGCAACAGGCTCATTGGTTACAAGATCCTGGGCCTTAAACACCATACCAAAAGATCCATGATTGAGAGGGGAGATGGTCTGATAACGTCCCTTGAGAAGGGCACCGCCAACGAACTTGTCCTTTAGGCATTCCATGGCGAAAGAAGAAATAAAAATGTTCAAATGGAATAGAAATAAATGGGAATAGTCGTACAAACGATTTTTTGGTGTTTGTCAATAGCCGGGAGTGTAGGAAGTCCGGAGAACGATGTTGAAGCTCTTTAAAACGCTTGAGCCAATGCAAGAAAATTGATGTTCGCGGTATATGAGCAATGTACAGTGTCGTAATGATAAAAGCAGGGCTGAGCAAATTCGAGTTGTTGGTGGTGATGTTGTTGTTCGTTGGTATTCAGAGGCTCATTTGAGGGTATTCGATAGGCTTAACAAAAGAAATAATTATCGAATTGTCGTGACGGTGAGTTGCGAAGACCGAATCGGCCGAAGAAGTTGAAGACAAGGAAAATGAAATTCGTTATAATAACATGGGTACGTTTTTTTGTAACTTGGGAAAAGAATGACTCTGACGATGAGAGGTGATGAAGCCGACTTAGGACGAGGTCGACCAGAGAATTGAGTTTTGGTCAAAACCAGGTGAAGTCGTATTAATAGAGGGAACCGGATTCGACGATGCCGATAAAACGACGTGTCGGACCAGTCAGACTGGCACCGGGGAATAGGGGAGCGGAGCTCGCCCGGGCGGAGTTCCTAATGATCGGCCGGTAACGGTTGAGTCACGCGGGCCAACTAGGCCGAGTTGTGATATTGAGTGAGAGACCAGAAAAGTAAAACGCAAGTCAATGGGGAAACCCTCGTCGACTCAATGCAGCACAAGACGATCCTTCTATGTGACGTGTCCGACTGTATAAGCGGTTTTGATTGCTGACCGAAGCTCGTGATATGCAGCTCAAGGGATGCGGTAACGGGGCGATGGAGTAAGAGGTCTAGGCGAACAAGGACTTGGTCTAATGTAACGGCAAACAACACAAGTCAAGGACGCTTCTTCTTCTCGTTATGGATTGTATAGCTCAAGCTTTGCGTGATCGATTGGTGATTGAGTGGTTGGCTGTTGATGAATCACCGCGATAAGCGTTGGGATTGAGTGCTTGCTTCGGGAGATAAGGTGGCGAGGCGAGGCGGATTCGTTCGGTGAGAAGAACGGTGGTTGATGTGGTGTGATGTGAGTTGGATGGATTTGATTAGATAGCAACAGACAGAAGAGATGAGGTAGTGAGAGAAGAGTGGCAAGCTCGAGAAGAAAGAAGGCCTTTGAAGATGCGGAAAGCGTACAAATGAAGGGAAAGAGAGGTGGAGAGATGATGATAAGAAAACAGGGGAAAGAAGACAAGAGAAGAGAGAGGGTGAGTGAGTGAGAAGGGAAAGGCGGTGATGGAACCAAGTGGAGAGGGATGGATAGATGGCGGATGGTGGATGGTGGATGGGCCATGGGATAAGACAGGACAGGTTGGATTAGTGAGGGTGGATGATTGTTCGTACTGTTCAATACACCCATTTCCAAGGCCGACCCCTTCCAAGGCAGGAGAGACAGCGAGTGAGAGCCAGGTCTAGAATTGACGGGGGTGTACTTGGAGTTGCCTGCTGCAGCGCTGCAGCTCCACCGCCCAGGCCCCAGGATTAGAGAGGGCCGGGCCCACTAGCTAAAGACATGCTGTCGTACCTTGCGTGCTGTGTTGTCGCTTGTACCGGACTAGCCGGGGATGGTAGGAGGCAGGAGGCACATAGGCACAGGGGAGATGCAAGCCAAGTACTGTGCTGTGCTGTACTGTACGTACAGACTGCACAGCAAAAGGATGCAGACGACACACATGGCAACGCAACGACGGCTACGACAACTACGGCAAAGTGGACAGGTCAGGTACACGGAATTACAAGATGCACTGTGACCCTGTGTCCCGTTCGCTCCATTCAAATGTTGGGGGAGGCTTGGACGCCAGCAAAGAAGGAATGGCGCTACCGTGGGACGATACCACGACGGGCAAGGGAGAGAATGGCGGCATAAAGAAGTCAATCAAACAGAAGCAGCGATCAGAAACATTGATGGCCTAGGATTGGTGCTGATGATACCCCTTCGTCTCAGAATTAGGAAGCTTTGCAACGCCAGACAGACAAGTTCAATCCAAAACATGACGGCAGAAATGAAATGAGGTCAATCAAGACACTGTTCTGACATACTGTATACTGGAAGCAGCCAATTCGTTGCACAACTCGTATAACTGGTTCACTTTTTATGCATTGCCGCGTTATCAAAGTTATCAGTCCCCCGGACATCATAATAGCGACATGACGACTTGCCAAATGCAGATCTAGCACTGTGCTATCAGGGACCCGGTGCTGTCTAACTCAGTGTAAACAAGACCTCACGCGCACTGAGTGTGGAGAGCATTAACCAGAACCAGGGCAAACTCAGCAGAAGCCAGATCACTTGGTCAGTGACTGACTGGAAATTCAACGGGATAGGGGGAGTCATCCAGAGGCCGGTGCCGGGGCTCAGCATCAGTCATACGGACGAGTACGGGGCCCCAGCGCCGAATCTTGGTGGCGATTCGAGTAGCTTCTGCCGGCGTCCCTCCCGCTCGACGCTGCCGGCCCAACTCAACATTGCCTTTTTCTATTACTTGTATGTATGTATCGGTGGTCGGCGGGAAATGACATGTTGGTCAGCGTGATCACACAGTATGCGCCCCTCACATCATACAGTACGCCTACAGTAATCCCCTCCAGCGCCGGCTCAGACAACTGGGAAATGGGATTCGCGCGTTCTGGACCTCCCTCGATGCAACGCTGATAGCAGCTTCACCGCCCGCTACCCTCCAGCAAAGTAACTTTTAGGCTATACTCTGGTGTTTCAAGGACAGTGCTCATGTGTATTGCCTGATGCAGATCCCAACAGACTGCTAACCAAGCTACCGCTGGGCGTAGGCAAGATGGTGTACGGCCTCGAGGTATGAATGGAGCACTTGTTCAGCGACGGAGCGTAGCAATGCACATAGTGCGCATAGTGCGCATAGTGCGCGTGGCACCAGTGTACATAGAGCAGGTACTCCGTAGTCCATACCATACCATGGGCTAGTTGATCCCATGCAACGACGATGCGATGCCATCCCCAGGTTTCACTGGCTTGGCTCGGCAGCGCAAACAAGACGAGAACGAGCTGTCAATTGCAAGGGTCCTTCTCTGACCCCAACGAAATCCAACTGGCAAAATCCAGCTTCTGATGTCTCGTGGACAGGAAAAATGAGCCCATTCTTGACTATTCCGAATCCGAAATCAGGGTCTCGTTTTCTCTATCGCCATTTTGTTTTACAGTTTCGATCCGTCTCAAACGCAATTCGGGCTTTTTCTTAGATAACTAGGTAGTCGGCGCCACGGTGCAGTCACAGTCCGAGAGACGGACGGACGGACGGACGGACGGTGCTCAGCCAACATTGCAGTCGGGGAATTGAGGCAATCGCTATCAGCGACTACGCAATTAGACTATTCAGAAAACTGATTGGATCTTGTGCCACGTTTCTCTGGTTCCTGGACTGGAAGCCCGCCAATTCTTCGATTGCAGAAGACCCTTGTTATCGCTGGTTATCAAGTTCCAAGGCTCCAGCTTTTGCCGCCAGTCTCTTGTCGATCACCCTTCTGACGACTTGACGCTTACACCCATGCTCGTCTGCTAATCTAAGTTATCAGTGAATTGGCTCAGCGTGGTCACTGGGTCATGCACTCCTGGATCCTGCATTCCAGTGGCTAAATTGGGCGTGCCTCCGGTGCCATGAGGACCCTTTCGTCTCAGGGACCAGATGAACTAACAGACAATAAGACTCGGCAGCCAAAAGTAAACATGTGGTTTCTTCAGCCGCCGAGTGTGAATGTGTCATTCAACAAACGCCAGAAGCTTCCAAATATTGGTCAGGGACGGGGATTGTCCAGGGAGATCTTACCATGTTGGTGTTTACACCTGTAAATAGAAAAGGGGCGTGCGTCAGAACAGGCTATGCTTCCAAGGCTGGACTGGGCAGGCAGGAATTGCGTGTAACGATCTGTCGTCAATCATCAAACTTGACTGGATGGATTTTCAAGGGTCCGTGTTGCTCAGCCATGCACAAATCTGTGCAAATCTTCACAAATTATCACCATGACACGAAACAGCTGTGCACGAATGGCCTGCCCTGTCAGGTTTGCCGATCAGGACACTGTGATGCTCAAGCTACCCTTTTGGGAAGAAAGACAACAAAGAGCAACGAACCTTGAATTTCGACTCGACAGACGAAATGACGGCATTTCGTCTCCATCCGAGCGGGGTGCAAAATACTCCGTACATACGTGGACATGAAATTATTTGGGATTACGAATCTCGGGTGATGGAATTCTTCGAGATTACGGACTCCGTCTCCATTATTCAAGCCAAGGCAGATACTGTGTACTCCCTGGTTTGTTTGGACGGACTTGACACTCGGTGCGGGTCCCCGGGCCTCGTGAGATCTGATGTTTGCTGTCCCCTTGTGGAGCCCGGACAAATATGGAGACGGAATTCAATATCGGCGTTCCAAGGACAGGAGATATGGAGTCGTGACTCAGTGAAAATGAGATACGGAGATGAGATGGAGGAACATTGGTCATGTCACGATGGTCACAGGTGAGTAAGTCCCTACCAGCCTACGGATACATGCTGCACAATTGCACGTTGAAATGGTTCTAGACGTGACTCCCTCCTTATTTCGGTCAGACGTGGTTTGGTTGTCTCAAGTCACGTCATTGCGGGCTCTGATTCGTTGTCATATCGGAAACACAATATTTACTTACATTGACAACATAACATCAACAAGGGCGGATATGGGGGAGGGCAACAAGGGATATTGAGGGGGAACTGAGACGCTGAAGGGATTGAATCTCATCAGCGATGGTGATCTCCTGACTCAACAGATTCGCTCTCTAGATATCGCGTGAGAGTTGTAGCTCTTTGTCCAGGGTAGCTAAAGTACAGTCAGTCATGGGATTGAATTGAAGCTCCAGCAAATTGTGACCCATCAGCTGGAAGTGAGGTGATGGGTCAGACCCTTCATTCATCTTGAAGTGGCTGGACGACAGAGTGACATGTGCAGCGGTAGGAGGGGCCGCCTAATCACAAGTACCCTCCCTCACCCGAATCCCCATCTACCACGAGGCCAAGAATTAAGACTCCACCAAATATGATGAGAGAAAAAGGGTCCTGTTGTGACTGTGGACAACACATGTTTCTTTTCTTTCATCGTTGCCAGGGGTTGTCTCACTGTTGCGTTCCGGAAGCTGCATGAACTGGCCACTTCAGCTCGGGAACAGCAGGGGATCTGTTAAAAGCTCCGTGTCGAGCTGCAGCTTGGGTTGCTTTGCCTCGGGACCACAGCCTGCAGTGACACGGGATTTGGCGACAGCCGGCATAGACTTAACTAGGTAGGCATGTACTATACGATACTGAACAGACCATACCTTGAATACGAAAAGATCTGGTTCACGACCTATGACAGATGAACTGCCAGTTGTCATTTTCGTGAACAGGTTTCTAATTAGAGATCCATTGTAATTCTCAGAGCCTAGATATCCAATCCACTCGGATCTGGCCGGCCCCTGTAACACAGCCAAGTCCTCTACAGCAAATCTCTTCTCTTCGCTGTCCTCCTTACCCTGCAGTCAAGAAATGTCAACACGCCATTGGTCGGTTCACCTCGATCCAACCAACCTCACCTCTTGACCGCCTTTCCTCTAATGCTCACATGGCTGCAAACCAACCCTCCATTCGCATTAGATTCGATCTACTATTGCATCTCGTCAACCCACGTTCCCAGCTGCATCAAGCTTAACACGGATACCTCGTCAAGGATCTTAAACCTCCAAGGAAATCACCTCACCAAAAGGCGCCAAGCTAGATAGCGGCCCGCTCTTGAATCCAGGAACAAGGACCTTCTGCTGCCACCGCCGATATTGGGTTTTTCAGGCTCTCTTCCTCACACTTCAAGATCCTAGCAGGGATCCCGAATCGGAATTGGCGTCTGACAGAATTTTCCTGTCATCTCTTCTTTCTCCCTTTCAGTCCAATTCAGCCGTTTCATCTCTCACATTGGACGTGTCGATATTCAGGCTTGACCGCTTTCTCACGAAGAAAACAACTCCTTTTCACGATGACGCTCAACCTCAATGAATTCGACGTCCTAGTGTTTGACATTGGTAAGATTAAACTGGCTCCACAGTTGCTGTTGGCGACTTCGTGTTTTGTTGACTGCAAGGACTGTTTTGGACTGAGTTGTGGTTCATTGTATTGGCATCTGTCTTGTACCTTACTATACACTCGCTCTTTGCTTGGATATCATGCACTCAGAATAGCCATAATAACACATGTTACAGAAGGAACCGTTTGTCCCATCTCCTTTGTCAAGGACGTCCTCGTGAGTCGTCCCGTTTTCTTGCTTGTCTCACTTCGCAACCGTTCCGATTTTACTCCTCTTACCCATGTACCACCTCCGTCCGCCCCCTATACCGCCTCCGGGCCCGGACCTCCGTATGGACCCCACCAAATTTCGTCCCAGCCTCCCCTCCCGGATGTCCTCCGTCCAGCTGCCGGCCTTTGTACCCATATCCCGGGTGTCCACGCTGCCGAACCAAGTTCTGCCAGGTTGCGCAAGTCTCGGGCGCGTGCAGCTGAAAATTTCAAGCCGAGTGCTTCTTTCCCAGCCCCTTTGCGTTCTTCACCGACTTTGCCCGTTTCGTGATAGCATGCACGATGTCGACATTACTGCAGCCTGCTGACCAAGGTCTGTTTGTTGTCATTAGTTTCCATATGCACTCGAGGCACTTCCTAAAGTGTTGGATCAAGAGTGGGATAGTCCAGAGTTCGCAAAGTACCGCGATGGCTTCCCCGAGGAGTATCGTAACTCGCGCTCTGATTTTGAAGCGCACGTCCGCGACCTCGTGAAGCGGGATGTCAAGATCGCCTATCTCAAGTCGCTCCAGGGTTACCTGTGGCTACAAGGCTACAAGTCGGGTAACATCGTGGCGCCCCTCTTCCCAGATGTTGAGCCCTTCTTCAACGAGGCCACCCAAGCTGGAAAGAAGATCATCATCTACTCATCCGGCTCAGTCCCCGCGCAGAAGTTGCTCTTTTCACATACCAACTCTGGGCAATCAGATATGACGTCTCTTATCGCAGACTACTTTGATACCACTAATGCGGGGCCTAAAACCGAGGTTGATAGCTACGCGAAGATCATTTCTGAGCACCCGGAGCACAAGGACATCAACCGATGGCTTTTCCTGAGCGACAATATCAACGAGGTCAAGGCTGCTGTTGGTGCTGGTATGCGCAGTTTGCCTGTTATTCGTCCTGGTAATGCGCCCTTGCCGCCAGACGAACCTCTGTCCAAGCTCGCCATTACCGAGTTCAAGCACTCAGTGGTCGCTTCTTTGGGAGTATGATAGACGACTGCAGGAGAAGGTCGCCCAGGGTGTGGGGAAATGATAATCGTCGAATAGCGTGGGACCTTTGTGCGGAGATGCAAGAGTAGTAGCTCGCTAGGGAATTCTAGTCCCCTCAAAAACTGAGACCACCGTCCAGCTGATCCTGTCTACTGGTGATCTGGTGTCCCCAAGCTGCATAAGTGTCACCATGCACCTTATCAGTCGTGCGACGTAGCAAGTTGCAGATAGTCGATCCAGACGATACAGCACAGTACGCGCTCTCCAAGAACTGTGTAGATGGGATCCTCTTATCGAGAGTTAAACATTCGTACCGTGCCAGCTTATTGTCGCGTGCTCCAAACTCCATATGTTTTACCGTACTGACAGTTTGTTGGGCAGTTCCGCATATGCAGCTCGTCGAGGCCCCACGCGTTGTCGTGTTTCCCCTCATCGTCTCAGTTTGAATGACTTGTCGAAGCTTTGAGCGTCATGACAAAATTGTTCCGTGTCCGTCCTGGATTGACTTCCTTCTTGGTAAAGTCCGGCCGCTTTTCGGAGATGGTCCCGACCCTCTTCCAAAGAGTATATGCCAATTTCTGAGTCATCTTGATCTTGGTGCATACATAGCCGAGAATCGTCATCAACTCTTTGAAGCGAATGTCTGTAAAGTATCGTGAGTTGTCGACACAGCTGCGAGGTAGGACCACAAAAAGGCAGGGAAAGGGTTCGTCAGAACCAGTTGCTGGTTCAGCTGCAGGTCGAAGAAAGGAGAGAGTCCGAAGAAGCATCTGTCCACGCCCCTCGGCCTCGGGCACGAAGTTGAGCACTAGACTCAAAGAGATGATATCGAAGACTTCAGAATCGTCTTTGGGTAGGGGGCGCTCCATAAAATCTTGCTTTGTGATGCCTGGCTCTTGGCTGTTGAGATCGATATGCTTCATAGTAAATATACCGCTTGTTGAGCATGCGTTACGCGTACTCAATGCTCCAACCTCCAACATATGAAGGGGCTGGGCACGCTTTCTGAGCTCTGCCACAGGGAGCCATTCCAGAAGCACCCTTGACGTGTCACCTCCTCTGTCGAGACTCTGACCTTGCAGACTGGCCTTCTGATAGTGGTCAAGACCACCCAGCTTGGCAATCTCGGAGGCGAGACGAGTTTCGGTGACCGTGTCGCCCTTGGCTGCAGCTTGCCGACGTTGTTTCTCCAGTTGGTGATGAGTATTGATGAGACTCCTGCTGGCTTTCCTAGACATTGACCGTGAGGACTTGACAATTGGCGGGCGGCTACCTGAAAGGCTCTTGAGCCTTGTTTGCTTCTTAGAAACCATTTTGTGAGTGCAATGAGAATGGCCCTTGCGTGCTGACCTCTTGACCCCTTAATGCATTGAAATCTGAAATGATTTTCATGTTAGTCTCGGTAAAGTTGAGGGCAATATTGAAACTCACGGATTCTCAAATCGCGCACTCCTCAGGGGAGACTCAACAGATCATAGTCAGTTATAAGACTTGGCAGAGCATTTTGAATCCTATTCATTGATCGAATTGCACAAAAATTCCGTGTGTTTGAATGCAACATTCATTCTCTCGATGGCTTTTCGCAAATGGCTTACCTAAGGCAAGTAGATCACTCGGAGTCTCGACCAATCATGTCAGGTAGAAGAGTGGGACCAGTAGCTGCCCTAATTGTGAAAAATCACAAAAATAAATAGATTTTAAATCATCGAATCTTTTTGTGAACCTTCGACCACTCCGACGACAACCAGCACCCGACAATCTTGTGCCCTCGACAACACAGACGCAATGGCCGCCAACAAGAAAGGTACGACATGATATGAAACAACAAAGAGGGAAGAGAAGAAAGGGGAAAATAAGAAAATTGGATGGCCGAAAGCGAAATTGAGCAAGAATTTGAACGACAATGCACGGCGACTCTCGAGAGGTCACATCATTATATCGCCGCGATGCAACTACATCCATTGCGAAAACTGCGATGGAGGATCTGCTTCGCTTTTACGTCAACGTCTTCTTCGCTTCGACACCGCCGACCTTTCGACTCGATCCATCTTCTGATTCTCCTCTTCGACTCTTACCCTCCGAGTTCATACTCTACCGCATCATGCTACAGCAGATTTTGCGAGTTCTGAATAAGAGCGAATGCTGATGCTTTCCAATAACAGTTCAGCCTAAGGGCAAGGGTAACAAGAAGGCCCAGGATGCCGCCAAGGCCGCTCTCAAGGGCGTAAGTCGAAAACATTTGACTGAAGTCAAAAGTCCCAGTATGCTAACCAAATGTCAATAGTCCAACTCTCACAAGAAGGTCAAGGCTCGCTTCAGCACTTCCTTCCACCGCCCCAAGACCCTGATCACCTCGCGAGCTCCCAAGTACCCTCGCCGATCCATCCCTCACCAGCCTCGCCTCGATGAGCACAAGGTTAGTCCCATCTAGAATCAGATATGTTGCGGAACCAGTTGTATTAACCACAGTCTAGATCATCGTCCACCCTCTCAACACCGAGAGCGCTATGAAGAAGATGGAGGAGAACAACACCCTCGTCTTCATTGTCGACATCAAGAGCAACAAGTCAGTATTCCAAAGAATAATATCAGAGTAGAATCTAACCTCAATACAGGGCCCAGATCAAGCTTGCTCTCAAGAAGCTCTACGACATTGACTGCGTCAAGGTCAACACCCTCATCCGCCCTGATGGCACCAAGAAGGCTTACGCTCGCCTGACCCCTGATGTCGATGCTCTCGACATCGCTGCCAACAAGCTCTCTCTCGTCTAAAAACACCACCGGGCTTGTGGTTTTCTGGCTTCTCTGGCGTGTCTTTGGGTTGGTTTTTGGCCTGCTGAAAATGCAAGGCATGGGCATCGGAATAGGCGTAAAAAGAACTTCTCGTTGAGAGTGCAAATGATCATGAATTCAATACCACCCGGGACACGGCTCCGCTTAGTCGTCCAAGATGCTACCTTGATATGATTCGAGTGACAATGCGGGATCGTGATTTGTAGTTGAGGGTCGCAATTGTTCTCGGCGTTGTTTGTTCTCAACAAGTCATGCTAAACAATTTGTAGAAATCACGGCTTGTATGACATACCTTGAATGTGCTAGTGAAGTCAAGATAAGCCATAACCATTTTAGATGAACCTTTCCCAAACAATCGAGCTTGTGAACTTTTTTCTTCTTTAAATTGGTCGTAATGTACATAGCCCAATCGTAGAGCCTAAGTCGTCGACCCTGGTCACAACTTGTATTTTCACAATGACCACGGTCTGTCTATTCGTACAACAAATTCTCGTAATACAAAGTTGAAATAACCTTCATTCCATGCTGAAATCGATTTCTTAGTTGCGCATGCCGTTGAGGTGCTTCATCGTAAGGTAGTTGACGTCAAGAAATCGCTCGACACAGTTGGCGAGACATATCTCCTCGGACTTGTCGAGCTTGGGGTTCTTGATGTTCCCGGGAACGCACTTGGTCCAGCACATTTGGGTTAAGCTGTGTGTTTCTAGAGATATTTCGTCAGCGATTCCGTATCGTATCCTTTCTTCCTCGGTGTTGTACGTACGGGCTTGGATCTGAGAGCGCTGCTGCTCATTGGCGAGGAACTGGCGAAGCTCGAGGCGATCCTTGTCGTTGAGCTTCTCCAGATCAGCGTTATCAATGGACAATTGTTGAGAGCTCATTTCGGCGGTTGTGAAGAGATTGGTCGTAGTTGACGTGGGATTAAAGTTGGTTTGTTGTAGTGTAGATTCTGCTCACAAGTTCAAGATTTTTGATGATGCGCAACTGTCTAATCAAGTGACCAATAAAGGGCCACAGATAGGCTCTTAGTCCCACTTTCAGCTTTCACCAAGACTGATGCAGTACAAGCAGGTTTGATTTGTATGACTGTTGCTGCCGGTCGTATACATTACTCAAAGAAAGAATTATAATCCGATGCATTACAATAAATACTATACTGAGGGTCCTTTCACATCACATACGGCTCAAGACAGACGACCCAGCGCCATGAAGCTCTATATAAACAGCGTCTAATTTATAAATACCAAACAAGTAGTCATAATACCGCTCTAAAACAACCCTCATGTAACAACTCTAGTCAGAATATGCCACCGAGTAACACCCTTCTATACTGGAAAAGAAACAATGGTAACGATCGACTGGGTTCTCAGAACCAACGTGTGCATGTAACAACCACATGCATCGCTTTCACTAGATGTAACGCTTCCAACGGGCCAAGGCCATAAAAATGATGCACAGGAAAACCATGAAGCTGATAATACTGAAGAAAGGAGCCAAATTGTTTGCAGCGACAGTTGCAAACGGAACTGGCACGTTCATTCCAAACACACCACTGACCAAGTTCAGGGGGACCAGGATCGAGGCCAAGAAAGTGATCTTGCTCAGAACCTCGTTGGTATGTGTTCCTTGGGCGATGCTGTTGATGGAGACCGTAGCAAGATAGTTGCTATGGGCGCGAGACAAAATCTTTTCGAAGTGTCCCAAGTTGGTGGCCATAGTCACAACGTGATCCTGGATGTCACCAAGATACATGCCGATGTCCATCCGTGGCGTGACCTTGTAGTTCTCGTTGCATCGCTTCGTGAAACCACGGAGAACATCTGCTTTGCCACCAAGGAGGCGAAGCAGGGCCAGGCAGTTCTTGCGAACTCGGCCAATGCGACGGAGGAACGAATTAGAATCATCCTCACGCATGACGAACACTTCGTCTTCAATAGCATCCGCTTCAAGCTCAATCTGGCGAATGACAGGTCCGAAGGAATCAACAATGTCGTCACTATGGACAATTAGTATGACTCCACAAATCGTATTCATGGATAAACTTACATCAAAGCATAACAGATCCAGTCGCTGCTGAGAGAGACATAATCCTTAAGAGCAGTGATTCGCTTACGAACCTGAGCCGCGTGCGAGTTAGGTTCAAAGCTAAAGCTTAGAGTGCCCTCGCGGAACACGATGACATAGGTGTTGAAAGGCTCATACTCAATGCCATCAGGCTCCTGAACAACTGAGAAAGAACGGAAACAGGCAAAGTAGTACGACGGGAAGAGTTCAATCTTCTCGCGAGCTTCCTGGGTGATGATATCTTCAATTGTCAGAGGGTGGATTCCAAAAGCTTTGCAGATGCTCTGAACCTCCTCCTTAGAAGCGGCATTGACGTTAAGCCACCAGACACCATCTTCATCTTCATCAGGAAGCTCAAAGAGGCCTCGAAGGTCTTCTCCTGGGAGAACCAAGTCGCCAAAATCGGCTGCGTGAATAGTTGACTCCCAAGCCGAAGAGAAGAAACTGAACCGGTTGGGGTCGATAGGCGCAGGCTGCTTCTCAGCAATCGACCCCTCGGCATGAGTCTGCGCTGTCTGGTTCGTCTTCTCACGGGTCATTGAGTCATCCGAGACAGGCTCCAGAATATCACCATCAACAGTGACCATCCGCTGAAGGCGCGATTCATTTTGCTGAGTTCGCATATCCTCAAAGCTCTGCTTCTCGGCAGCGGCAGCGTTGCGCTCTGCCGCTCGCTCTGCGGCGCGTTCAGCTGCCTGCTCATTGATGAAGTTCTCAAGGTAGTCAAAGTCAATATACAGGTGGTCCTTGTGATAGCTCTCCTTGACAGGAAAGCAGACATCCTCCTCTGCAGTTGTGTTGGTTGAGAGGCTAGCAGCATCGTTGTCGATGGTGCGAGGCTTGCTTCGGTAGCTGCGCTTGCTTGAGATAGACATGGCTCGACTGGCTACATCTTCAATATCAGGCTTGTTGGGTTCCGAGAATGACATGTCCCGCTCTCGACGGCGAGCCTGGGCAAACGCCTTGACTGAGTTAGGTGGCGAGACAGATCGATCCGTAGAATCCACAGTAGGTCGGCGACTGCGACGAGCAGTGGGTGAAAGATCACCTACTTCTTCATCGATGATGGCCTCCTCGAAATCGCGAACTACAATCGCAGGAGGGGCGGGGGGCTCAGGTTCGAGCTGTCGGGCACCATACAGACTGTCGAAAGTGCCACGGCGAGGGCGCTCAACTCTGGTGGAACCCGACTGGTGACGGTGATCATCGAGTTCCGGGACGGGAGTGTCGTACCCAGACTGGGCAGCGGATTCTTCGTGGTCTGACATTTTGGCTTTTGGCTAGGGTTGTAGCTTGATATTGACTATATTGGCTCTAACGGTGGCCGTGTGGAGTGGATGGATACGTCGAGGAGGGCGGAAGGTGTATTACGGACTCGGTATTATAGTCCCATAGCTTGTTGTTGTTCTAATCAGTGTCGTCTGATATAGGCGGTTATAGACGTCGCACCCGGCGCGGCATGGGCGCGCCGAGTTGGAGTTTGTTCAAAACTGAGCTCTGCTCGGCGCTTGTCGCCAATGGCTGCTGGTTGTTAAGAATAAATACGTACTGGCGGAAGACGAATAACGGGTGATGCGATCTAAAGACCAGTTACGGGGGCTTCTTGTTTACTCCGCTGTAGACCCAGAAGCTGGGACCGAAGAGCGAAGGGAGGGAAACGTTTGAGAAGGCGAGTTGAGCCAACTTGAAAACTTGTATGGGATAATGGCGAGACGCCGATACTGGATGATGGCGTAAATGAAGCGGTTGCTGGGAGGTGCCAACAGTATTGAAGGCAATTGAGATAGAAACCGGGTAATATTCGATAGAGGAAGCTTCGCGATAAAGTACTCGTCTGGTGCAAGTGGATTTCGATCTCAGGAGTTAAGTCAGGCTGATTTATTTGTAGTAACCAGAATTTGTTTTGGGCCTTGGCAGGGAATAAAGGCAGGGTGACGATACCAGGACCTATCGTCTGAGGGAACTAAGGTCGAGGGCCAATCTCGATACTGGCACGGTTAGCCAGACGAGAAATTCTCTCGTTACTGGACAGAACAAGGACCCGGTTAATAGTGCACGGGCAAAACGAACATGAGCGATAAGAAAAACAAGTAATGTTGGGTACAAAAGGAGGTCTTAGTGCCGAGAGCGACGATGTCAGGGTGAAGTTGGGTTCAAGAGGAGTTTGAGCAACTAATATACATAAGTGGGAACCGAAGGGCTAGGAAGAAAAAAAATTGTCTTTGGTGGTATCAAGTGTCGGGTACCGAGTCGCCGTGCGCTATCACAAGCAAAAAATAGGTCATCCAGTTCGACTCGTTGGTTCTTACAGGCCAGGCAAAGACGGGGAGAGGCCGCCACTTTTCCTGTCTTGGGACTTGCTTCTGCAAAATGAGCTTGGCCTGGGCCATCGGTGTCCGTGTCCGTGTTAGATATCAGGCTTGTCCTTGGTCAGGCCTAGTATCGAACCTAGGAACTCCCTGTTGTGCCTGTCCGGCTTTGAGAGCCGATTCGCCACTGTAAGGTGGTGTAGGGTAAGTTGCCAGTAACCTCGTTCATCTCACCTGATTGACCAGCAGAATGACTGATTCCCCGGAGCACCACTGCATTAATCCCAGTAAATAACTGTAAACGTTGTCCTTTGGTAGAGAACCAGATAAGTGTACTCAGAGGATCAGATCACAATTTGCTCATCAAGATATTACTGCATAGGTACCTTACTCTAGTCACAGCATCTTGATCCTCATTCGCTCAGCCTGCAAAAGCTTGTTTACCGAAAGCGGACTAGTCCGTGAGCCTCCAAACAGCCAGGTGTCGAGACCAATTCCGAACTTGACACTATTGGCGATCGCTTTCACATCGATCTCAACCCGACGGAAGAACATCCCCAGACATAGTACAAATACACGACGAATACTCCCACCCGATCATCATCCATTATGGCCGAACAAGCTCTCGATCAGATCCGAGACATCGTCGATGGCCAAATTGTACGTGATCCCGCCCGTCGATTTACCTGATCAACAGCTGACTGACGCTCCACTGTAGGACTTTGAAGGACAGAGGCTCGCCGAGCTCCTTGCTACAGTTCTCCTTGTCATTTCTGGCGTATGTCTTCCTCCTCTCCAAGCTATGCATGATAACACACCGGATTGTTTGGCTGATGATTATAACTAGCTGATCTCCTTCGTCGTTGGCTACATCCTCCAAGATATCAAGCTCGCGGTCTACCTAGGTCTAGGAGGCACGGCGTTAACTTTCCTCGTCGTGGTACCGGCCTGGCCTTTTTACAACAAACATCCCGTCAAGTGGCTTCCAGCGGGGTATGCATACGATCTTGCAAGCAAAGGAAATCAATAGATTGTGTACCGTGCACTAGGCCACGCTGTGTCATGACCTCTGCAGCCCCTCGAGGCTGATTATGACACCTAAATAATACTGTTTCCTTGCAGATGCCTTGTTCTTTTCTTCATGATCCACCATATTCGGATATCGGCCGCATTCTCTTTATCGACCGTACTTCTGGAACTCCCAGTCCCGGTTGTCCAAAGGACAAACAGATCGAGCCTTGAGCCATCTCGAAATACAGTGAAAGTGGAACGCATGCTATGTCTCTGTTAGACGAACGATACGAAAAGAAAGGGCGCGTAACAGTCTTACGTTGCATATTCCCCATGCCACGGTGCACTCTTCGCTTGTCGCAGATGCTTGGTTTGCCTGGCATTCGATGCCTAATGATTTGTGAGCCCTTTGTGATAGACATACAACAATAATCCGAGTAAACGTACATAGATCCATGATGTGATTTCGGCAGATAGCACAGTTGTCAACAACGATGTCCCATGCCCAGAGAGCGACCGCATTCCACTGTTCGTTTCCGGTCAGCATGACCCTGGGAGGCTCACAACTGGCAAGTCTGTACCTTCTTGACCTCAAATTTCTTCTTCCCCTCAACACTCTTGCTGCCGGAGCCCTCGCCCTTCTTAGCGACGGGCGCATCGCTCATCTCAACGTCGGCCATGTTTCGTGCTGGACTGGTCAACCTGCAAGACCACGCTATGGTTGGTTTCGTTGCTTGGTATCAAAGTACACTGGTTGGCTAGAAGCAGTCAGAATTATCCATATGTCGGTAATCTTCACGGACGGAAAAAGGGAAATGTAGCGCACAGTTTCGGGTTGAAGGTAAGAAGACGTACAGATATTGATTGCTCGATAGATCAATATTTCCGACGTTGTGAATGCTTGTAATTGTCAGCAATGAGAAGAGGATGAGCAAAAGCTTCGGGCACGGTTTGGCTTTTGTAAAGAAAATGTACCTTGATGGTGCAGTGCGAGGAAGGTAAGGGGACTCACAGTGAATTTGGTTTCTAGCAAGTGATGATGCGGCTCTGAACGTCTGCTCTAAAGGCTTCGGATGCCGCAGAGCTCCTCTATAGGTAGGTAGTAGGCGGACAGGCAGCTGGAGGAGTTCAAGCCTTAGGTCACCTCACCTAATTCAGGCTGCGTCCGGCGGGAGAGTGGCGGGGCGGGGTCGATCACAGAGGTCCTATCGCTTATCAGTCGTGATGGGACTTCCATTCGCTAGAAACGTAACATAAGTCTTACACACATGATATACTTTTGTTTAAATGTTTTTAGTTTTCTATCGTTTAATTTGATTTTTTTTTTTCCCGTCTCTTAGTTACTTGGAATACGTAAGTCAAATAAAAATAAGCTTCTCCTGCTCGGAAGCAAGGCTGTGAGATGCGACATCTGATCGTTCGCCGCTTCAGGCGCTGGAGCTAACAGTAAACGCTGGCCTGACCCACTCTTTGTGCTGGCAATGCCTAGAATCCGCCCGCGTCATTGCTTGGCTTAACCTGACGGGACTGACGGGACTGACCTGAGTCTTATTAACCCAGACGCTTCCGCCCTTCACTTCTTTTGTTGTTCCCCTCATTACTTGATCTTGAATCATCCACATCACACTTTCTCCTACAGTACAGCCATGGTCAGATTAGTCGACTCTCTCTTCACCAGAATAGTAGTTGCTTTATGCTCAATCGTAACACCTGCCTCGATTTTATATTCTCTTTCATACACCCCACCACCATCTTAATCCGGCCCGATCTTTTGGAGTCCTCTTTGGTCCTGTTTGTCGCATAGACGGATATCAACGAACGCCTCAATCAATCAACCAATCAACCAGTCAGCCAGCTGCACACCAAACAACTACGGGACATCGTATATTCGATTTGACTGTTGTCTAAGTTTCAGTCTTAGCCTCAGCCGACTCTCATTCTGTGTTTTCCCTTGGGTTCTGATCGATTCAACCTGTCGCCACAGACGAAATGAGTGAGACCCCATCTCAGCCTACAACCACTCCCGCCCGCCGTCGTAACGGTCGCGGCAATGGCCGTCCTGCTGCTCAGAAGGCCTATGCCTCCGAGAATGACGTCGCCTCAATTGATCCCGCACGTTACGATCGCGCTCCGCGAACTCCTCAGAAGGGAGCTGGTACCGATTCTCCTCATGCGCAGCTGAGCCATACCAATTCGAAACAGCGACCTAGGAATGCAAACAATAATAACAATAACAACAACAACAAGCACCGTGGGAAGAATGGTCCTCACTCACCCGAGTCTGGTCGACCTGGTCGTCACACTCCACCACATCAATCTTCGTCCATGAAGTCGGTCTCTGCCTTTGCCGGAGCCACTTTCCATGCATCTCCTGCGCCATCTGCCTTGCCTCTTCCCAGTTTTGTCTCTCGTTCGGTAACTGAGTCGCCTAGCGTCAGCAAGACATCTCGAGACATCCTACAAGAACCCTCACCACCTACCGACACTGAAGCGCCAACTCCTTTGCGCCAGAGTGCACCAGGTGTCCAGGAATCTCCGCTCGATTTCATGTTTCGCGCCCACCGTCAAGAGAAGGAACGTCAACGCAGCGAAAGCACCAGTAGCTTTCGCCCTTCAGCCCTCGTCACGGAATCACCCTCTGCCCAGTCTCCCTTTGGGCCTGGTAGTATCCCAAAGCCAGCAACTCTCCCTCAGACAGCCCGCACCCAAACACGCTTCCAGTCTGGTGGTATCGATAGTGTCGAGCTGGATGGTACTCCAGGCCGTCCCATGGGGCCGGCGTTTTCGACACCTTATCAAGAGCGCATTAAGGCTGCTCGCTCTAACTCTGCTCGATCTCCTGCTGATCTATCCGCCACTCAGCCAAAACCCAACGCTGCACCTGAAGATCCTGCTGAGGCCCTAAAAAAATTCCTATTTATCGGAAGCGGAACAAATGTCTCCCAATCTGCCCCTACTGGATTCGCACCTGCGCCCGCACCCCCGGCTCAACACTACAACTATGCTAGGAGTGGTCCTAGTGTCCCAACTCCTTGCGATGGCCGCTCAAACAACCTCCAAGCTATGGAAAACGACCTTCGGCGTATTCTCAAGCTGGACTTGAGTACTGGATCGCCAGGAGCGGACCAGCGTTTGTTCTCATAAGATTTGGTGTCATGGAGTGATTATTCGTTCGGCGTTTTTGCTGCACCTCTTCTGCATAGCTTTTTAACTGCCATCAATTCCCCGGCGGCATCAACAGGACGTGAAATTTGGCGGGACGGTTTTCATTGTCTAGGGCTTAAGGTATAGCGGCATTGTGTCTAAGTTTTGGCGTTATCAGGGAGAGGATTGAAGATATATTGAACGGATGAATGGTCTGACAACAGATGATGGGATCATAGCTTGACGTATACAATCGAATCAAACAGAGGCACCTCTGATCTAGAGACATATTGATCTCGCCGTATCTATGGCGCCTGTATCAAAATGGAACAGCGTTGATCGAATAGGGTTTGGCGAAGGAGAAGAGAGAATTCCCTCCTGTTTCTTTGGAACGTATATCATACGCGAGATTAGACCTAAATGCAATTTTGACCTTTGGTTCAACTTTGTTGATTCAACGCATCAATTGATTCTTGATATTGCGAGAGTGAAATACTTGGGCATGTCCGAGGAGGTAGATACAAGCACCTTGTGTAGAGCCAAACCAACGTCAAGGAACTGAAACAGATCGACGTAGGTTAGTAGTAAGGCTAAGCTTTCATACAGCAGAGGTACCATTTCCTGTCTCTGGCTGTTCCCAGATCCATTAACGATCCCCTACCCAATAGGTACCTAGCTAAATGCCTCCAAAGTCTGGGGTGCGGCTTGCTTCGGGGCAGCGGTCATTCCAAAAATCCACTTCTGCCCCGCCATTCATCCCACGCTTGCAAGCTTGCCCACACTCATGGAGGAAGGTGTCAGGGTGTTCCCTGCTCTCGTGACGAGAAACTCGTCGACCTTTGATTTCATAGCTCGATTCTCTGCAACTGAGAATAGCTTCATCAAGGTCGTTTCTTTTTGTTCGTTTGTTGGTGGTTCTGTTCGCGATATTTTCTCCTTGTGCAATATCAACTCAACTTGGACTATCAAGGTAAGTGAGCCAACAAACCAACAAAAGATCGTCCCAAGCATGCAACTTATCTAGGTCATGACTCCATCCCCAAGCCCCTCATTAGCTGCCCTCCTCATAAAATACGCTTCCCCATGATATTGAAACCTCACTCTTGTGTATATGTTTCCAGCCCTCGTTGAAATGTCCTTCTGAGTTCTCAGATTGCTCTCACCAGCCGCCTCTCAAATATCAAGATATCTCTTGTCACCGACTCTGTACTGACTCTTATCTGTCAAGACCTTGAGTCCTGAGCTCCCATTTTGCTCTATTGCATGTCTCCAAGCCTTGAGTGTGTTTATCCCCACTTGATGTGTCTTGTTGCTTGCGTCTGATTGTCAATGCTTTTCCAGACTGCGACTTCACTCCTCCGTTCAGCTCCACGACGATTAGCCGCAGCTTCACGCCTATCCTCTCGCCGTTGGACCTCATCTGAAACAATGGCCAAGCTCGACACTACCTCCAGGCTCACCCGCCTGAGAGGCTTGATGAAGGAGCGCAATGTTCAAGTTTACAGTGAGATTCCACCTGCTATTCACTACTACGGTACTAACAATGGCTCGTAGTTGTCCCTTCTGAGGATAGCCACTCGTCTGAATACATCGCAGATTGTGATGCCAGACGTGCTTATATCTCTGGGTTCACTGGTTCTGCTGGATGTGCTGTTGTTACACTCGAGTCTGCTGCTCTTGCTACTGACGGTCGTTACTTCAACCAGGCCACATCTCAACTCGATAGCAACTGGACACTTCTGAAACAAGGCCTCCAAGACGTTCCTACATGGCAAGACTGGTCTGCTGAGCAGTCTTCTGGTGGAAAGAATGTTGGCGTTGACCCAACGCTCATCTCCGGTTCAACTGCCAAGAACCTTGCCGAGAAAATCCGAAAGAATGGCGGTGCTGAGCTTGTACCCGTTGATGGAAACCTTGTCGATCTGGTATGGGGAGATGAGCGTCCTTCTCGTCCCTCGGAACAAGTTATCATCCAGCCTGACGAGCTTGCAGGAGAATCTGTCCTGAACAAGCTCACCAAGGTCCGCCAGGAGCTGGAAAAAAAGCACTCCCCTGGTTTCTTAGTGTCCATGCTGGATGAGATCGCCTGGCTGTTCAATTTGCGCGGCAACGACATCCCTTACAACCCTGTCTTCTTCGCGTATGCCACTGTTACCCCTGATGCTGCTAAGCTTTACATCGACGAAGCCAAGCTGGACGACAAGTGCCGCTCGCACCTCACCTCTAACAAAGTCGACATCAAGCCATACGAAGCTATCTTCGACGATGCCCAGGCACTGCACGCCGCTCATGCTGAAAAGAGCAAGTCCGGCGACAAGGTTCCTACTGGCAACTTCCTCATTTCCAACAAAGGTTCATGGGCACTCAAGCGTGCTCTGGGAGGAGACTCTTCGGTCGATGAAATCAGAAGTCTAATTGGCGATGCTAAGGCTATCAAGACTGAGGCTGAACTGAAGGGTATGAGGGATTGTCATGTGAGAGACGGCGCTGCACTCATCCAGTATTTTGCCTGGCTTGAGGACCAGCTTGTAAACAAGAAGGCCACACTAGACGAAGTGCAAGCGGCCGACAAACTTGAAGAACTTCGAAAGGAAAAGAAGGACTTTGTCGGTCTCTCATTCCCCACCATTTCCTCTACCGGTGCAAAGTAAGTTCGGCCCAAAGTGACATGAGAGAGATTCATAACACTTGACTATTCAGCATTGTAAGCTGTCACTAACCATTGAATATAGCGCTGCAATCATTCACTATGGCCCTGAGCGTGGCAACTGTGCCACTATCGACCCTGAAGCTATCTATCTTTGTGATTCAGGAGCACAATACCGCGATGGTACCACAGATACCACTCGTACCTTGCACTTTGGAAAGCCTACAGATGCAGAGAGCGAGGCGTACACTTTAGTTTTGAAAGGTCACATATCTTTGGATCAAGCCATTTTCCCCAAGGGAACCACAGGCTTTGCACTCGATAGTCTGGCAAGACAACATCTTTGGGTATGTTATTATCAGCAACTTATGAAGTGTGACTTCTAACAAAGTCTATAGAAAAATGGGTTGGACTACAGGCATGGTACCGGACACGGAGTTGGTTCATTCCTGAATGTCCACGAAGGACCCATTGGTATCGGCACTCGTGTCCAATATGCTGAAGTAGCACTGGCTCCAGGAAATGTGCTGTCAAACGAGCCCGGCTATTACGAAGATGGGAAGTACGGCATCCGAATAGAAAACATGGTCCTCGTCAAGGAGGTCAAAGCCAAGCACTCCTTTGGTGACAAGCCTTTCTTGGGCTTCGAGTACGTGACGCTTGTGCCGTACTGCCGGAACCTAATCGACACAACGCTACTCACGTCCGAAGAGAAGGAGTGGCTCAACAAGTACAATGCAAAGGTTCTGGAGAAGACGCAAGGGTATTTCGAGGGAGACAATGTGACATTGGCCTGGCTCAAGAGGGAGACCCAGCACATTGAGTGAAGTAACGGCATCGGCCTGAGCAATACTATAGACGTACGAAGGTAGCTAGGATGAATGTTACAAGAAACGACGCGGTGAATAATGGCCTTTCCTTGCTCTTGTTCCACACCGAGCTGTTCTTCAAGAGCTTCTCGATACCAAGAGTCCGAGGAATATTCAGACCCCATCGAGATGCGACCTGAATGTGTGAGACGACATTGGGTGAGCCTATTGGTAGAAGGTGACTTACATGGATGGAAAAGGCAATTAATCCAGTGAGAAGTGCAAGGGTGCGGGAAAAGAGGGCTACTACAACACCGATTCCGAACCCTTGAAACAGAATGTGAGCTTAGATTCATATGACACAAGGAGAGGATGACCTACCAGCAACACTTCCACTAGAAAGCTGACGAACCGTATCAGGCGAGATATCTAGAGGACGCCGGCGTGGCGGAGGCCCTGTAGCAAGTGTCGGGGCATCACAACGGATGACGGGTCGAGTTGCAATGAAAGCTCCTACGCAAGTCGCGGGGGCAATGCCTCGGCTCATGGCCCGAAAGGCTACTCGAGAATTGAAGGTTCGATACATGTTCATGGAAATAGCTCGTTTTGAGAATGATAGAGCCAATTGGTGATATGTAATTGTGAAGGGAAAGTTCGAAGTGTCCAAGTAGGTCGAGAGCTAGAGGGAGCTCAAGTCTGAATTGCTTATTACGTCAGTGATAGTCTAACAATCATGAGCTCTCAGCCAATGGCTGATCAGCGTGGGGAGAACAAAAAATATCCAGCTCCCTTGTACATGGCACAAAGAGTTCGTGGTACCCCAGTGACAGATTTGAACATGACAATTGATCGACCGCAAATATTACATTTACAGAAAAGGGCTCTTTCTGCCAGCTTCGGGTATCGAAGCCGATGAAACCCTCAATGTTAGCAGGAAGAAAGGAAAGCAAAGTAAATCAGCCAACACACAAGGCCAGCAGGTATATCTCGAAGCGCCCCGACGCCATCCATAATCCCAAAACCAAAGTCTCGTGAGTAACCATCCAGATCCTTGACTCCCGGTCTTTTTGATTTGTTCTTCACATTTTGTCTCCATAAATCCCTTCTCTAACCCAATCCACCCCAGATACCGCGTATTCTCCGTGCTAGTTGAATATCCTTCTGCATAATTGTGACACGCTTGGCGTGTATTGCGCATAGGTTGGTATCTTCGAACAGATGCACCATGTAAGCTTCGGCAGCTTCTTGCAGTGCCATGATGGCTTGGCTCTGCCAGCGCAAGCCTTCGTCTCGTGGGCGCATCGTCAAAGCGATTTCTCGAACCTGTTGGCATTGTGTTAGTTTCCAATTGAGCGAAATCTAAGGCGTTGAGCAACTAACAAGGCGCGCAAATGGGAGCTTTCGGAGGAGCAGTTTCGTGCCACTTTGGTAATGTCGAATTTCGCGAAGAGCAACTGTGCCGGGACGGTATCGACGCTTGGCGCGTACAGGAACAGGATCACCAGCTAATGTTATTGTAAAAAAAAAAAAAGCCTATTAGGACAAGTCTGGGTGTTTGGGGGATTCGTACCTTGAACGTCACTCGGCCGCGACTTGCCCGCGCCGGCAGCTTTAGATTTCCTGGGAGGCATTGAAAGGAGCGTGAAGAAAGAACAAAGAGCTTTACAGCAAAGACAGTAACATGCGGGAAAAGAGTGAAGCAAATGTCTTACACAAAACGCTCCAGTTGGATCAATACAATGCTCGTTAAAAGGAGGTTGTAGGAGAGAAGCGAGAGTGTTGGTGGTGAAATCGCAAGGTGGGAAGGACCACCCTCGATTATGGAGAGCGTGTGAGCGAGCGCGCCTTCCCCCAGCCCCGCGATTTTATTTAATTGATTTCCAGCCACTCTGTCGCGAAACCGATGCACGGCCACATATCCGCACCGCCACTTCTACTATGCCAAGTGAGGTACGTATTGCCAGACGGAATGGTGGGGGTCTGGACTCTGGAGTTACCAGTACCCGTCAGTCTCTCAACGTGGCTCGTCCTATTCCGTCATCTTTCAGTTCAACAACAACACTTTACATGCTCAAACTTTTACAGCATCTGACGCCTTGCTCTTAATAAGAGTCGTTGGTGCCACCTGATGCCTAAACTCAATCTCTACTCCTTCCCTTCTATGAAATAAATCCATTCCTCAACTACCTTGTTCATATATAACCAAACTTCGACCATCGCTTGCTTAGCTGTTCTCACTCAGCTACAGCATCATCACCGAAAGGAAGATATTCCAATCAACATAGCATTGCGCAAAATTCTCACCAATGGATCAAGTCATGGATGGAGGCCGACTGCCTCTTGAACAATGGTTCTGGGAGATGCCAACATGCACTCGTTGGTGGACAACCGCTACTATTCTGACTAGTGCCCTGGTTCAATGCCAGATGGTCACTCCTTTCCAACTATTCTACAGCTTTCGCGCGGTATTCGTGAAATCACAGGTTCGTGTTCTTCATAGCCATTTGTGTGTTTGTTCGTTTTTGTGACAGACATTTGAAATGCGAACCCTTATGCTGACATTGTATCTCCTACAGTACTGGCGACTCTTGACGACGTTTCTCTACTTTGGCCCCTTCTCGCTCGATCTACTATTCCACGTCTACTTCCTTCAACGTTATGCGCGCCTGCTAGAGGAGTCGTCTGGTCGATCGCCTGCTCATTTCTCGTGGCTACTACTTTATTCAATGGCCTCCTTGATCGCTCTGTCGCCCCTTGTTTCCATGCCATTCCTCGGCCACCCGCTCTCCTCAACACTGGTCTATATATGGTCCCGACGTAACCCAGAGACCAGACTTAGCTTCCTCGGTTTACTTGTGTTCACCGCGCCTTATTTGCCCTGGGTTCTGATGGGATTCAGCCTTGTACTGCATGGCACTATTCCCAAGGATGAGATCATGGGTGTCGTTATTGGACATGTTTGGTATTTCTTTTCTGACGTTTATCCCCCTCTGCACAACGGCTCTCGGCCCCTTGACCCTCCTAACTGGTGGAGGCGTCTGTTCGAGGCTCGGCATCGTGTTGATGCGGATGATAGTACAAACGACATTATGGTTGCAGGGGCTCGAGAAGCTGCACCCCGAGAGCTTTAAAGAGCCAAGGGCAGAAAAGAAAATTCGTTTCAGCAAGGAGCAATAGAGCCATTATGCTCAAGATTTGCTATGAATTGGCGTTCAGGATTGGTATATTTTGGTAGCATGGCACCGGACAGATGTATTGCCGATAGCCTTGGTTTAGTACGGCGTTGTCAGATTGGAATGAACGATAGCCTTTGTGCATCTGATAAAACGTGTGGTCATTTGTGGTTTGCATTAGCAGGTAGGCATCATGATGCTGTCTCATGATATGGTATGATAGTAAATTTGTACCAGGGCAAGAAAGTGCTAGTACCGTTCGTCCACTGTAGTTCGGGTGGACACCAAATAAGACACAAGTCCTACACAGCCTCTGGGTTGATTTACGAGCTGGTCCATTGGGGGCCCGGCCTTTGAAGGTGTGTGTTTGTGATGTCAGCGCAGCAGGGACCTTTACCTTTTGCGTTTTGGTGACTGACGTCGCTAGCCTTCGCCGGACATTCCATGGTTGACCCCGCCGCCATGGAACCTTTGGGACGCTGTATCCGTAAAATGTAGGTACATAAACAGCTTGGGACCCCGGCCATTTCAGAGCTTCAAAAAGAGCCTTCACCTGCCGACGCCTTTGCTTTTGCAATACCATTTCTACTGTACTTTTGTCTCATCGAATAGTCTTATATCCGTCTAATAAATCAACAACTATGCGAGCTTACTTCTATGATGGCCTTCCCGTGTGTAACTATATCCTCTCTTTGCTGCACGATCCAACTAACCAAAAAAAATTACAGGGCGACCAACGCCTCCCTCACAACTCGGGCATGCCCGTCAGTGTTGACGATCTCATGAACATCGGTGTCTACTACTACCATCTCCCTGAGCTCGAATCGGTCGACAACCTTGCCAAGGAGCGTGGCTACAAGAACCGCGACGAGATCACTGTCTCTCCCCAAGCCATGGGCGACATCTACGAAACCAAGGTCAAGTCCTTCTTCGCCGAGCACTTGCACGAGGACGAGGAGATTCGATACATTCGCGGTGGCCGTGGATACTTTGACGTCCGAAGCAAGGATGACGACTGGGTGCGCGTGTTGCTCGAGAAGGATGACCTTCTTATTCTGCCTCCTGGCATTTACCACCGCTTCACTACTGATGAGAGCAACGTAGGTCAACAGACGTACTCTACCACATAGCATAAGAGGCTAACAATCACAGTATGTCCATGCCATGAGACTGTTCAAGGAGGATCCCAAGTGGACGCCTCTTAATCGAGGTCCCGATGTCGACAAGAACGAGCACCGACAGGAATACGTGAAGCAGTTCCTGGGTGAGCCCAACCAGTAAGAGGCCCACGTGGGAGTTAAGCCAGTATTTGATAGTAGTGGAGGGTGCTAAGTACCAGGAGAACGACCAAGTTACCAGTACAACTGAAGAACCGTTAAACATGAACGTCGCTACCTACTTGAAGCTGAGAAGGAAAATTCTAGGGTTGACGTGATCTAGGAGCTGTTTTACGTCATTTCACGTGGCCTGTCTTTTGTAGACCATAAACATACGACTTGTGAGCGGTTTTGTGAGATCTGAACTGAAAATAACTCAGTCACAAATTGGGAGCAGTCTAAGTAAGTCGATTGTCAATTGTTTAGATATGATATTTTACGATCTGTTTCTGAGGGGATGAGTTAGCGGGAGTTTGGAGAAATCCGGTTCCATGTCGCATACAAATATATCATATCCATTCATCTTTGTTCCAAACTGAAGCCTTCATTGAAATACCACTAAGTTCCTACAACATTTGCAGTACATATCTATTCTATGTAAGGGTCGCCAACTTTTTAGGAGTGAGCGCATTATACGATCAGCAAGGAATACCGTTCATGGCATTGGTTCCAGCGTATTTCACGAATCCTTGCGGGGCGTGTAAGTGAATATCTTGCAGTAGTTAGTGCATGCGGCAAATGAGAAGTTACTTAAGATCTAGTTGTTGCTCTTCGAATCAAATCTTGAGCTGTCTCGGAAATCAAGCCTGAGGGCATCTAGAACATTCTCAAGATATTTTGAGTGACCTGGATGGACTAGGTAGGCAAGCTTTGGTACTAAAGCATGAACTGGACATTCGAGGCATGACATGGATGGATGGATTCATTGTCGGAGAGCATACAAGATAAAGATGAATTGTTGATTTTCTCAGATACTTCTAACCATGTTTTAATTCTCAGTCATATTGTGCTCTAGGCGAAGAGTTCAGTCAACGTGATTATGATTAGCACTGATACGTACAGTTTTGGACCCCGCCGGAGCATAACATAACACGAGACCCTGGAGTTTTATGGTTTACAGCTTTCAAAGTGAACCTTTTTCTTCAATTCAGCCAAAAACAACAACAACGATTTTGAGTAACGGGAACATAGAACTCAATTGCAGATACCAAGACTCAACGCAAACAATGGATACCCGAACCGAAGTCTCGGATGCTACTGAGGCATCATCGAGGCCACGAATAGCACAGCTTCCAGCGAGCTGTGATCCTCCACAGCCCAACACCCCAGTGAAGCAATTAGTCTGGGTGGTATGATCCATCTCGTGCACAGCACGGCGTTCTCTTTCATTCGTTCGATATGCTCACCGTTGGATGTACATACAGATCTTTGGAGGTACGGGTCAGATGGGGCACTCCCTTGTCAAATGTGCACTTTCACATGGAGATTTGGTAACGTCGGTTGGCCGCGTGTTCGAGACAAGTCTTAAAGACATGGAGAATATCCATGAGAACTGTCTCGGCGCCTTGTGCGACGTCCGCGCTCGCGAATCTGTGAATCGTGTCATCGAGCGCACGCTCCAGCGCTTTGGACGTATCGATATTGTCGTCAATTGCTCTGGCTACGGTGTCATAGGCGCCTGCGAGGACCAGGATGAGCATGACATTCGTAACCAGTTCGAGACCAACTTCATGGGCACGCTTCACATCATCCACGCTACGCTGCCGTACTTCCGCAGGCAGAATGCAGGCCGCTATCTCATCTTCAGTTCAACGTCTGGCGCTTTGGGCGTCCCCGGCTTGGGCCCTTACTGCGCGACCAAATACGCGGTGGAGGGCCTGATTGAGGCCATGCTCTATGAGACTGATGCCTTCAACATAAAAGCTACACTCATTGAACCGGGTCATGTCAGACCTGAAGAACCAGAGATGCAAGATACGTCGCTTCCAACGTCCTGGGGTCATTTTCTAGTGAAGCCCCCCAGCGAGACATATGGCCATCCAACATCTCCAGCGCTACATGCACGAAGGATTGTTCAGTGGCTCGGTGACAAGTATCGACCCACGAGCGCTATCAAGTGCGCTGAACTCGTATGGCAACTCGGACACTGCTCGTACCCGCCGCTACGATTATTATTGGGAAGCTATGCAATTGAGAGCATTCGTGATCGAATGCGCTCTGTGACAGAAGAGCTGGAGGATTGGAAGCACCTCAACTTTCCAGCCGGACCAGATGATGACAGAGGAGAAGCTGGAGAAGAGACAACAGCAGCAGCAGCCCCTGAAGCTAACGAGGCAGCTGCTTCTGCTTCCTGATATGAAATGAACATTGCTGTTAGTTATGGATGCTGTGCTAGTTAAGGCACTTCTGAGGCGCAGGCGCAATTGGATTTCTCGTACCGGGTGGAGTGACTATTAAACGCTAATTCTATGATACAGTACAACCCAAATTCTTTTACGAGCTGACTACTACCTTGGTACTTATTATTTCTGGGCCCTGAAGGAGATGCCGTGTGATCGATTCGGATCTGGACCGAAAAAGGGCTGAACATTCTACTCTCTTACTGTCTCTTACTCTCTAACTTACATACCATTCAACACCATAAAGTTTACCCCTGTTTGTCTGGATGACTCAGCAGGAACGCGCCCCAAATCCAAGTCAAGTTCCATTTGCTCCACGTCTCCCTTTGAGCCCCTTGAGCCCCTCGACCCTGTGGCCCGTACCTCGTACCTTCTTTTACAGGGCTCCTAGTTTAAAGGGAGAAAAGATTCCAACGGGGAAAAAGGGCTGAATATTTTGTCCAACCGCTGTCATTTCCTCCTCCTACACCATTTGCGCCCACGATAGCACCCGACTTTGGAACGAATCAATCATATAGCGTCTTGTTTCGAATCTCGACAGCGAAACCCGGTACTTCCGTCGCATCCCAGCGCTGATCCCGACGTTTTTACTCCCACGATCGTTTCGTTTCGGTTCCTGATTTCGCCCGCTGCCATAATGACCGACAAGAAGAACGAGGACTATGTTGTCCAGATGGGCAATGATAACTATGACAAGAATGAGAAGCCTTCTTTCCAAGCGCGATCACCGCCTCCCGCAGCGTATGGCTCAAGTCCCGTCAGTGGCCTTGAACAGTTGGAAAAGAGCCCGCCCTTGTCTATCTTGGCGTATTGTTTGTCTTCGATCAGTATGACTGTTGTCAACAAGTATGTTGTGTCGGGTAGTTTCTGGAACCTCAACTTCTTCTACTTGACAGTCCAGGCAAGGAAATCTCCACGACGAGGCGTTGTACCCGTTTTTTGACTTTGGACCCTGTAGGCCGTCGTGTGTATTGGCGCAATCACTCTGTGCAAACAACTGGGCTTAATCAAGGTTCTTGCCCCTTTCGACTCTGATCGAGCAAGAAAATGTATGTTGTTGAGGCTCAAGTTGTGGCCCTCTAATAACTAACACGTGAAAAAGGGTTCCCTATCTCTCTTCTCCTCGTGGGCATGATCTACACCAGTACAAAGTCGCTTCAGTTCCTCTCGGTCCCCGTTTATACGATCTTCAAGAACCTGACCATCATCGTCATCGCATATGGCGAGGTCCTTTGGTTCGGTGGCAGTGTGACACCTCTGGCCCTGCTCTCTTTCGGTCTTATGGTGCTGAGCTCGATCGTCGCAGCTTGGGCAGACATTCAGAGTGCTATCAACGGTGACTTTGGTACTGCCGACTCAGCTGCTGCTGTCTCTACGCTCAATGCTGGCTATGCCTGGATGGGAATGAACGTTTTCTGCAGTGCTGCTTACGTGCTCGGCATGCGCAAGGTCATCAAGAAGATGAACTTTAAGGACTGGGATAGTAAGCCATGCACTGTCGGTGTGAATGTTTCTGTCGCTAACATTGTGTAGCTATGTACTACAACAACCTCCTCACGATCCCTGTTCTAGTTGTCTGCTCGCTTCTTACGGAGGATTGGTCCGCCTACAATTTCTCTCGCAACTTCCCCGATGATACCCGTAACAAGATCATTATTGGCATGATTTACTCTGGCCTTGCAGCTATCTTTATCTCGTACTGCTCTGCTTGGTGCATCCGTGTCACCTCCTCGACAACATATTCTATGGTTGGAGCCCTTAACAAGCTCCCTATCGCAATCAGCGGCCTGGTCTTTTTCTCAGCCCCAGTCACTTTCGGCAGTGTGTCTGCCATCTTCCTCGGCTTCATTAGCGGTCTGGTCTATGCCTGGTCTCGCGTACGACAATCGATGTCCTCTGGAGGATCGTTGCCTACGGTACGACCTACGATGAGCGCGAGCGCCAAGAGCAACCGCGATGCCAACTCTTAGATCATACGATACAAGGCGCAAGTTTAGAAGTCAGGCTATTGTGCGTGGCGTTGATGATGGCTCCTGTGAATCAAGGGATAAAAAGGCCCCGGGTCATTTATAGAATCCGGGTCAGCGTTTTTGGGTGTGTATATTATTTTAATGAGCACGACGGCGACTTATTTTCGAGTAAGAATAGACAACGGAGTTTAGGAAAGGAGTTATTATTTACTAAAGGCATTATTATCTTGAGTCCGAATCTTATAATCGACTAAGCTCAGTCATGATGGATGAGTTGGTGGTTACGCCAGTTGACAGACAATTACCAACAACTTGAGGCGCTTAGAATCGATACTGCCCTATACTAAAGGTCTACATAGGCACATAACATTTATACAGTCCGAGGCTCATGATCAGCCTCAAGGTCATGTCCAGTTCAAAAGATCGACACGTGAAGTGCCCCACGTGGGTCTCTAGGTAGGACGTCACTCTCTAAGGTAGGAGGTACCTTACCGAATGTCCAAGCTTTTTTTGCTTCTTCTCCAAAATGTTGGGGGGGATCTTGTCTTCCACTCTATTCTACCTAGATAAAGCAAGGGATAGGAATGACGTCCCTCACCTTTTGATCAATCAACCCAAAAGAACTGCCTCTTGCTGTCTCTTTCACGCCATGATATAGCTGAGGCCGACGCACAATACCTACCATCTCCCTTGAATTTCCTCTTTTGGATTGTATATTCGATCGAGTTTGGAAGCACTTGGACTCCATAGGCATTGTATCAACCGCTAGCAAGATGCTGTACTTTCTGCACAGGCGTACGTGCCAAGCTTTGTTCGCCGTGTAACGACGACTCTATTCCTCTAACTAACTTTGCTTGTATAGCTTTTGTGGCCTTAGCAAACCTTGTTGGTGCTGCCCCAGATGATCGTGAGTTACCCCCAGAGCTTCCCCAAGCTCAATAGACCTCTAACACCACCTTAGTCAAACTCGTCACCTCGTTCCTAATATCATTCCCCCTTGCTGCTCTCCTCAAACGTATTCCCGACTCCAGGCCAGATCTCAAGAACCTGTTTGCCATTAGGTACGACACCAGCGGTCTTTTGATGTTCAATTGCACTAACATGTTCAACCAAGCGTCTCAATCTTCTACCTCGTCGGTCTCTTCGACCTATGGGATGGTGTCCGAACCCTCTTCATCAGCGCAGGGGGAACATACTGCATCGCCAAATTTCTTCGAACGAGTCCCTACATGCCATGGATTGGCTTCGCTTTCGTCATGGGTCACATGTCCCTAAGCCATATCGCTCGCCAAGCTGCTGACGACCCAACAAAGGCTGATGTCACAGGCGCCCAGATGGTGCTTCTCATGAAGCTGAGTGCATTTTGCTGGAACGTTGCCGACGGCCAACTCCCCGAGGAGTATCTGTCTGATTTCCAGAAGAGGAACATGCTCAAGGAGCTGCCTCCTATTCTCGACTACACTGGCTGGGTTCTCTTCTTTCCTGCACTCTTCGCCGGCCCGTCTTTCGACTTCACCGACTATCGTAAATGGCTGGACACAACCATGTTTGACGCACCCAACGTCGATCCAGCAAAGAAGCCACCCGTGAGGAAGAAGCGAAAGATTCCTCGAAGTGGTGGTCCTGCAGCTTGGAAGGCAGCGAGTGGCCTCTTCCTCATTGGAATGTTCATGGCTCTGGGCGGTTCATACTATCCCAGCCTCCTCACTTCTGATATTTATATCAAGTACGGTTTCCTTCGCCGCGTCTGGATCATGCACATGGTTAGCTTCACTGCGCGACTCAAATACTATGGTGTCTGGTACCTTACAGAGGGATCTTGCATCCTCGCGGGCATGGGCTACAACGGTGTTGACCCTGTTACGGGCAAGGTCTTCTGGAACCGATTGCAGAACATTGATCCCTGGGCTGTCGAGACTGCGCAGAACCCCCGAGGATATCTTGGAGGATGGAACATCAACACGAGCAACTGGTTGAGGAATTACGTCTATCTGCGTGTCACGCCTCGAGGCAAGAAGCCTGGTTTTCGCGCTAGTCTCATGACCTTCGGCACAAGTGCTCTATGGCATGGCTTTTATCCTGGGTACTACCTTAGCTTTGTCCTTGCAAGCTTCATCCAGACAGCTGCAAAGCGTGAGTCTACCTAGTTACCTGCACTGTGAGACACGAACGATACTGACAACCTCTAGATTACCGCCGTCATGTTCGTCCCTTCTTCCTAGAACCTATCACTGGCAACCCCTCGCCCAAGAAGAAGTACTACGATTTCGTATCTTACCTCGCCACACAACTCACTTTCACTTTTGCCACAGCACCTTTCCTTGTCCTCACATTACAGGGCTCACTACTAGCTTGGTCTCGTGTCTACTTCTACGCTGTAATCTGGACCTTTTTGTCACTCGTCTTCTTCTCTTCCCCCGGAAAGGCCGCCCTAAAGAAGCAGCTCGAGAAGCGTCAGGGCCGAGCTAGCGCCAAGTTGGTGCGTTCAATCTCAACGGACAGTCTAACGGGCAAGGAGCCCATTTTGGGTATCTCCAAGGATATCGAGGGCGACTTCAACGAGGCCGTGGAAGAAATCAAGGCCGAGATGGAGATGAGACAGCGAAAGGTCAAGGCCGAGATTGAGGCGCATAAGGCAAAGGCCAAGACAGGCTAATTAAGACTTCATGTGCTGCGGGTCTGTCATTAGCCATAGCGGCATGCTCATCACGGAGAGCTTTAGTCTCAAACGCGAAAGACGCATCCGGTGTTATGAGGGTGTGTTTCAGGTGTCCGGGAATCAAGAGCCTAGAGCTGATTCTCCGTCATGTACGGAGTAACGCCGAATTCATTGGCAAAAGTACGCAATATCTTTAGCAGATTATACATCAGTTCATTAATCTATCTATATCTGGGATAATCTGTAGTGGTTTGCAGGTCCAGTTTATGTCCCTTAATCTGATTAATTACATGGTATCGTGAAGTGAGTGTCTATGCTGACGGCCTTTTTTCTCGTCTCAGCATTGCTGCCAAATCGAAACATAGTTGTACAAGTGTATATATCATCCACGATTCCTGATTATACAAAGGTCCATTACAGGCTTTCAGGACAAACTTGCAAGACGTTCGAGGGAACAGTAGAGCATATAGTTGCATGAGAAGCCCCGGAGGAATCAAGTCGTACATCGTCGAAATATTGAGACAGAAAAAGTATAAAGGCAAAACATCGTGTCTCGTTGAAAAAGGTACGCTCAGAAAGAAGAAATCGTTGGTCGTTGAAGGTCTTTTTGACAAGGTGCATAAAGATCGTGAGTTTTGCAAAGTTCAAGCTGGTTCGAGCAAAAATGGAAAAAATTCGTAATGCGTCGTAAAGTGTTGAGATGACGTGAAGTTCCATGATTGGTTTCGGGATCAGGACTGTCCTTCTGATCCAAGTCATCATCATCTTTTTTGGCAAGTGGTATTAATGTCCCCAGCGTTGTTTAACGCCAACCACGATGAGCGCGATGATGGCGCCGAGGATGAGTAAACCGATGAGGGACATTCCTCGGTTGACCTTCCTCCACCAGATTGCGCTTGTGAAAACGGCATTCTCTTCGCCGCTTGCCCGAGCTGCGACTTCGTTGCGTTTGCCCAGCTCAGATGTACTGTTGTTCCGTTCAATGTCTTCTGTCTGGTTATTCATTTGAATAGGAATGAGTGCAGCAAACATCCAGGCTGTGACTCCGTTAGAACCAAGTCTCAATGCTAGATTTCCGGCACTTACCTAATGGGAAAACAAATCCCACTACAAACATAGTTACCTGAGCGTTGCGTCGGCCAGTTAGTTCGCTGCGTGCTTCCCATTGCAATGCGGGAGGTTGCCAAATGCTCTGTGAAACAGGGCGTCGGTCTCGAGCCAAGTGAGGTGACCAGATGCTAGAGGTTTGCTTCTTGATGTTACGCACGACAGTAAGGACGGGGTGAGCTGGAGCTGGAGCTGCGCTGATGTCCATGGAGCCTGTGTTTGAATGCTGGTGAGGTAAGGCTTCACGAGGCCGGCGCCGAGGGTTGCGAATGTTGGAAGCATTAGCATCCTGACTCGGCGATCGGCTGAGCTGACCGTCGGGAGGCTGACTTTGGCTGTATTCGGAGTACATAGACTCCATGGAGGGTTGGGCAGCCAGCCACTTGCGCTCGCCACTGCCATAGTAGACCCTACAAACAATCAATTAGAAAATAATCAATCTCAGGCCGATCTATTTCTTTTACTCACCTAGCCCAGGCAGGAACAGCAGCATTAAAGCTGGCAGTCGATCGCAGACTACGATCAGAAGAATAACTTGACAGAAACCTCCCCATTCGCGACCGAGACGAGGGATGATGGTAGACTTCCAGATCAGCCAGACCATCACCATCCTCATCGTGGTCGCGAACTAGGCGAATAGTACCGGTTGCTGGATCGCGAGGCATGCTTCGCGCGAAGGTCGCTGCAGGAGCTTCGAGTGAATTGCTTCTTGAGTGGGACGGGGTTTCGACATGCTCCTCAAGACCGAAAAGTGAGGATGCCATACTTAGCACATGCTTGCTGTGACTGCTTCCAACCCCACTACCACGTCGACCTGGGACAGAAGAGAGTGAGAGGGCTCGAGACGCAGGCTCACTGCCTCCTTCGCTTTCTGACATCACTGTTGACAACTGTCCACTCCATTGGTGAGGGCGCCCTTGAGGTCGGTTCTGAAGGTCTGGCCAAGATGGACCAGCGTGTTGCAAAATTGTCGGCGGTCCAACAAAAAGGGCCCTAGTAGCCTCCTGGGTGAAGATGGTCGATAAAGAGGTAATTGATGCAGATCGGGACCGTAAAGTTTCACGGGAGCGCGATTTGACAAGAGCAAAGCTGTCTGAGGATCTCCTTTTCCTTGGCTGCAATGGAGGAACAATCAAGCTTTCTTGCGAAAATTCGGGTCTAACGCGGTTCCTAACGGCGACAACAGAGGAAGAAGCTGAGTGGCCACCATATGTTACGACGTTGACGTTGCTGTCCTCGGTTTGGGGGCGAGTGCTGATATGCAAAGAAGCCTCAGCTGAGGAAGGATCCCCCAATAGCTCAATATTGGAATGGATCGATGAAGGTGGCAGGCTATTTAGGTCTGCTACATTCATGGGAGAGCTAAATCCATAGGTTCTGATATTGGTTCTCTCAGAGAATGTTGATCTGGTTTGTTCGGATAGTGAAGATTGAAAGGATGTCTTTTGAGTGAGCCACTGAGAAGAAGGGCCAGCCTCATGATCAGGCAGATCAGCCTCTGGCAGCGTGGGCAAAGGTAACTCGGGTGGAGCGTCTTGAGTCTGCGGCTGTTTTTGCTTCACGTCAGGTGTTTTAGGTACTTTACGGAGGCCCCCAAATAAACGATAGTTCCATGGAGATGAGTTTGAGTTGTCCGGGGTGGACGGATCTCGAGGCCGAGGTGAAATAACTGGAGAACTGGCGTTTCGTTCCGTGAGAGGAGTCATAGGCGAGGCTGGACGGCTCTGGCGATCATCACTGTATGTGCCCATTGATCCTCGACCATAAGATGTGTTGCCAGTGGTGAAAGATGGGGGGAGAGACCAGAGAGATTCGACCCTTGACGACATAGAAGCATCTTGAGGAAGTATGGAGAAGGTCTTATCGGCGTGAACGTTAATGACCCTTTTGCGAGAAGGAGGTCTTGGTGAAGTTGAGGGTTCCCGGGAAGGTGGGCGTGAAGCACGAGAAGTATGATCATCAACATCGGCATCAAAATGGGGCAACCAGGGTGCAGGGTTCTGGTCGAATTCGGAGGATGGATATCGAGTAGGGCGCTTTAA
The DNA here is from genome assembly GCA_013396095.1 of Fusarium sp. NRRL 52700. Classification (NCBI taxonomy): domain Eukaryota; kingdom Fungi; phylum Ascomycota; class Sordariomycetes; order Hypocreales; family Nectriaceae; genus Fusarium; species Fusarium sp. NRRL 52700. The sequence goes on along the minus strand of JAAQRM010000214.1, from coordinate 174,600 downwards.
TGGCGATGGAGAAAGCACTGTACTTCGAGTCCGGGCCCGCTGCAGGGATGGTGATGGCGTTTCAAACTGAGAGTCGGAGGAATGTGTCGGGGAGCCATGTGTCTGAGTGAGCTCTGAATCGGTCTCGGTACTCGCATCAGCGTAAGTAATTGTCTTTGATGTGACGGCGCCATCTGAGGCAACCCGTGGAGGGCTGTAAGGCACGACCCGGATTCCGAGACGGTTATTCTGAGAGTTGTTCTGAGAGTTACTACGCTCATGTAATGCCTTTCGCGGCAGAGAGCTCGACGGTGAAACCGACATGCTCTATGCACGGGGCGATGGCAGATGTAATTTCCAGGACATCTGGAGACCAAGAATAACTTCCAAAAGCAATGCAATTCAGTTCAAGATCTCGATCTTGAACAATACCGGGCTGTCGAAGTCGAGCTCGGTCGGGGCCGGAGGTGGGTCAATGAACTCGGAGGTCGTCACAAGGGCCACGGCCGGGGGGGACTCGGACAATGGCAAAGATATTAAAAACCACCAAAATAAAGCGACGATATTATTGAAGCGTCCAATGTTCCAAGGAATAGGGTCAAGCAGAGACCAAGCAATTCAATGCGAAACGAACCGGGGTAGATCGAGTTGTCGCGAGGTGGATCGTTGGTGTTTCGGCCGTGGGAGGGAAAAAAAGACTCGTTCGATATAACAACTGAAGAATTAATTACCAAAATTGGAAGGAACCAAGAAGAAGAGCAGGTCAAGAACAACAATTAACGACTAATGAGTCCAGATAAAGAGTGTGTTGAATATCAAAGGCTTGAATGAGTGACTGGCCAGTGGCCGATTATAGCGAGCGTATGTAGTTTGGTTGGAAAAGCACGAAACGAGAGGCGGAAAGAGAAAGACAAGATCATGGGGAAGGGACGGCGGGTAAGTTAGCTAAAAGGGAAGCAACGGTCCCTCCACATGCGACCAACGGCGGCAGGAGTAGCGGCCTAAGTTACGTGCCTGCTTCCTGCTAAACTTGACTTGACCTGGAGGCTGCCCTGAACCTTGGAAGGTGGACAAGCTGTACTGTGGGTAATACGTATTCCAGCTTCTCGTTTGGCTGGTCTTACAGACTACTCCGACCTAGGTACCTTGTCCAAGGCACAGCCTAACTCTCACGGTAATAATGACTAAAGAGTCCAGGACCAGACGAACGACGAGGGTATGGAACGACCCGAGCACACAGACCTCACAACCTCTCACCCTTACAGAGGCAGAGAGGCTCCTGGCACAAGCAATTGGCATTGGATCGTTGACGTATACTGGGCAAAACCACATCAGCCAGTGGTTGCAAGCGCCATTCTGCAACTAGCGGCCTTGGGATATTACCTTCGCTGCAGCAGGGTTGCCCCTGCAGACGGGGCGCGGCGACGATGGGACCGTTGGAGGACAGGGGTTTTTGGTCGAGCTAGGAAACCTGAGGGAGATAGGGGCGCTCTGACTGACGCTGAGGACCGAGGGAATAAAAAAGAGAACAGGGCATGGAACGACACCGCAAGTTTGACGAAGCAAGGTTAAGAGAGTACAGAGGAGGTTTTCACAACTTGGCTATAATTCCAGGACGAGAGAAGAGGACGAACCATATTCGTGAGAATAAAAGGAGGAATCTCGAGACTTGTCTTGAGGACCTACTCTGAGCTCTGATTTGCCCTCCTCAACACACCTTCAACTTTTAGGGACTGCACTTGGGGTTGTGCTGTTGTGGATCGGATCTATGAACTGGAACTGGTTGGACTGCACTATCGACGCTATTGCGGGGAGCCTCTTCCTGTGAGCGTCCAATTGGCAATAGCTCCGGCTGTTTTGTATTGTAAGATACCATTGGTATCTGTCTTGCCGCAAGACAAGAAATGAATACCTTGAGCAAGCCCTTGGGCAACAGGGAAACATTGTACTCCGTACCTCGAAACAAGGTGCCAAAATTAACCCATCAAGGAGTCCTCTCAAATTACGATAACTCTGCTTCAGTCTTTTTATCGCTTAGGGTTAGGGTTTTCAATTTTCCTCCACTGCGGAAGAGACATGGCATGGAGAAATTACTGGATTACCTCTGCCAGGTGGCAGGCTATGAGTAGTGTTGATCCTGGATATGATGAAGCACATACTCCGTATAGATTCTATAATTACAAGACGATTGAGAATTGAAGGAGGCTCAGCTATCATCAGCCATTCAATCAGATAAATTCTGGAGAAATTAGGCGTTCAACCTGAAAACTGCAGTTGCTCAAGTACAGTTGTTCTTGAAGGTCACTATTTCGGCCGCCTATGATGTTTTCCTGCCGGCGCTTGTTTTACCTAAAGTGTTCCAGTTGCTCTGAGCTGGCAAGATACATCTCTCGACTAACAAACCCAGTGTATACTGGTGTACCTTCATTTGGACCAGAGCTCCGTCTTTATGCCAGTTTAACTAACCTGGCGAGAAACAGCGCTTCTCGAAACCAAGACCTGCAGAAAGGTCAAAACGTACAAACTCTCTCCACTCGGTCGCTTCTAGGTCTACAAAACTCTTTGACTCGTGCGTTTGGAGCAGCGAAAGCCATTCCTCAAAGACAGTCAGCGATGGGCCCAGACATATTTTTAGGCTTTGGAGTTATTGGCGCGCGCAATTTCACATGTGCCTTTTCAACGTGTCAAACTCGCGTTGTCTGGTTATTGAATCGCGTGTACGTACATACGTATGTATGTTATCTTTAGCATTAGGCTTACATGGGCTTTTTGAGCCGCTTCGATCTGTTCCGGGACAAGGGGTTGAAGCTCCTGGCTCCTGAAGTTTCGGAGGGTGACATGAGGCTTCTTTTCCGAACAATTGCAGTCAACTTTTGAGATACTCATCATTTTCACCTTCTCTTATCTTCCAAGAAGAACAAAAGTTGAGACTCCCAACGTTACCACGGTCTCATCATGACCCCTTTTGCGATAGCGAAAGCAGACCCATCTCCTTTTCCATGTGCCTCCGTAATGTCACCGGCTCACTCGTAGTCGGTACGGGTAGATGTTAGCTCTGATCATCGCGTCTTCCAGACGATCGTCCGTTTTGGGGGATCCAACCAGAGCCATCACCGCCTCTCCTCTGTTCTTAGCACCCAAGTCCCCGCTGGACCTAGCTAATGCAGGTACCGTTGCTCATTGGGGTCCTCTTGATTCATGGCCTTGCCCTGTAAGCAAAAGGGATATCCTGGAGTGTCCAGAGCGTGGCTGAGCTTGGGCAAAAGTCAAGATAGAACTACCTAGGTAGCCGAGATATTCAAGACTTTGATGCATTCTAGTCATGCACGAGTGCCGATGAATATTTTGTATTTTTACATTAACAAATAACATTGCTCTAGCATTTTAGTTTGGTCGTTTAAGCTAGTTTTGACCCTGCATTCATGTCTTATTCTCACGTTATGAGATGTTTTATACCATCTCCACATCATTTCGCTTCGTTCAATAACTCTTGTGCCGTGCAGCTCACCGCATGTAATAGTGCATACGACCCATGAAGCGATATGCAGAGTAAAATGAAGACGAGCAAGCCTGTGGAGGAGAAGTGTCCAGCACAAATTTTCTGTTTTAGTAGTGTTTCTCAGTAGGTACCCAAGCCAACCGGTAAAAGAAACAGTTATTCTTGGATTAGTTACTGAGTAAGCGAAACTGAAGACGCAACCAACAAGGACAAACAATGGTTTTGAACAATAGGAGTTACCCAGTTTGTGGCTGGTGAGGGCTTCATATTTTCCCCCGGCCTTTATTTCCTTAAGCAGCACTCTTAACTGGTTAACTCCTCGAATGGCTTCTTTCTTTCTCTGACAAGAGCCACCGTCTTGCTGACTTGGTTGTGTTTGCCCTGCCCCATGGAACATTCCCGCAAGTGTCTTTTTAGCTCAATCTCTTTGAGCCTCGCTGACTTCCTCTTTTCTTCACCCTTGCGAGTGAAACAATTCGCATTCATATCATTTCTCAAACTCGAGTCATCAGTTTTGACAACGTTGCCATGCCTATCTTGAGCTCTGCGGGGTTCGCACCGCCTCAAGCCGTAGCCTTGCTGGTGAGCCTCACATCACATCATAACCTCCATAAAACTCATACTCAGCCTCGTCTCATGAGTTCATTGAAATGTGCTAAGATATATCCAAAGGTCGTCTATTGTCTCGTCTACGTCATCCCTCTTTACTTCTCAGCTGCGACGAGGCCTTCACCCACTCGCTCTAGAGATGCTCCTGAGGCTATCCGCGCACGAATCTTTGTCGTCTCACTCTCAACGGCAGCATGCTCCCTCGTGACGCTGTACCTGCTCTCATCTTACGGCGCAATTGCCGTTGAGAAGCCCTTGCATTTCATGGGCTACTGGCCACCAGGGTTCATCGATGCTGCTCGTGCCCTTTGGCTCACGGCCCTGCTGTTTGCAGGCCCCTTGTATGAGTCTCTCGTCATCGATGGCGCGGCTCATCAATGGCTTCGTCTTCAGCCTCTGAGGGATCTGTGGACTGACTGGCCAACCTGGAGAAACATGGTAGCGGTACGTTTAGCCTGAAACTGTTTGATCTCGCTGTCGATTCCTTCATAAGTATTCCCCTTGTCAATCCCTTATCCCCACAGTTATCTCGCCTTGAGCCTCCTCATCTCACCGCTCCGCAATCTATGTTGACTAATTCTTCTGAAGGGTCCTATCACCGAAGAATGCTTGTTCCGTTCTGCCGGTGTCCCACTGCTTCTCCGTTCTGGGGCCAGCCTGACTGGCACTATCTTCATGTCGCCGCTCATCTTCGGCCTGGCGCACCTTCATCACTTTTATGAGTTCCGTATCACTCACCCACGGACTCCTCTCCCTGTGGCTATCGCACGGTCATTACTTCAGCTGTCGTACACGTCCTTGTTCGGAGCATATGCCACTTTCTTATTCCTAAGAACTGGTAGCTTGCTGGCCGTTGTGCTCGTGCACACCTTTTGCAACTGCATGGGCCTCCCACGTCTTTGGGGCCAGCTTGATCCTCACTGGCTGCCCGAGGGTGATCCGTCCGTAGCATCGTCTAGAAAGATGTGGACTGTTGTTTATTACGTACTTTTGGTGGGCGGCTTAGTTACTTGGTGGCAGAATCTGTACTCGTTGACCGAGACACCGATGGCGCTGGCCAAGTTCTAAGATTATCTAATTCATGCATTTCACAATCGAATTGTTGAATCTCGTATGCACAAATGAGATGGCCCTCACACAGACCACGCTACGGCCCCCATCTGAAATGTCAAGCTAAATGACCTACATGAGCACTGGGACTAGCAGTAGCCTCATTGTCTGTGCATGAAAACAGTATTCAGGTGACGGAATATCAACAGAGTTGGATCGTCATTTGGCCTACTAAAGTCCGGGAGAACCGAAGGCTGTTTCAGGATGGAATGAGTAGAGCATTTATTTCGCTTACAAAGCCTGACTACCTAGAGTGTCTAATTATGAGGCCGCGACCTGGAAATCAGGCAGTGACCCTGGCATTGAGAAGTCATCACTGTCATTGCTTCTCGTCCCTCGTCGATGCCGAACTGTCCCTCCGGCTCCTCTATCTCTAATCTCTGCATCTCCTCCTCGTCCACGTACCTCCTCTCGGTGGTCCCGGCCAGCATCATTACCCCTTGATCGACCGATAGATTCGCTTCTCTCAGTTGAAGCATCCTCGGGACCTCTTGTATTCTTCTTTCTCGGCCAAAGACTAGGAAGGGCAATTTCCTGGAATCGAGGCTCAACAGCTCGCTCATCAAACCACCGATGAAGGCGAGCTTCGACAAGTTGAGCAATCTTGGGTACGTTATGTAGTTTAGAGCGACTACCAAGAAGGCTTCGAATTTCAAAATCCAGTCTGTAGTCGTCCAGAAAATTGAAGATCATCCTCGTGGGTGTCGATTGAGAGGGGTTGCTGGGAATAAAGGAGATGGAAAGGGTGCCACTGAATCTGATCACAGAAACGGCCAGCTCCACTGGTAGAACCGCAGATAGCTTCTTGGGATAGTTTAGGATAAGTTTTGTCCTCACGGCCAGAGTAAGCATGTCGCTCAGGTCGACGTCCATACGCGCCTGGAGACGCAAGCCATCTCTTGCTGCCGTTGCCGGATCAAACTTCTTTCCAGGGGCAAGACTCACTCCATCTTCATCTACAGGGATGATACGGCAATTGCTCAGGATCGGAAAGTCTTCTCCCAGACTCAACTCTGTGACCCGAATCTCGTCAATGAAATCCGGCCTTGAATCTCCGTTCAATGCCTTTGTAAGTGAATCAAGGATGGCATCGTCATGTTGAGCATCGCTTCGAAACTGAGCAATCGTTTGCGCAATGAGAACATTAAACCAATCGAGACTTTCAGGCTGATGGCTGTCGACATTGTAGTACGCTTTGCTCAGGATCGATCCAATGGTAAGTGTTGGAGGGTTCCTGAGGACAGTGGACTTCTTACGGCTGAGAGATCTGTCCTGAGATCTATCTCCACGATTTGCTGGGCTCCTGACACTTAGTAATGAGCGCTTGTGAGCAAGAGTTCTTGATCGTCTCTCGGTAGCTCGTAGCGAAGCTGTGACGTCTGCTGAAGGAGGATCGCCAAAGATGAAGAATTTTATGAATGCGGCCAGTACCAGAACCACGGAGAGCTGTCCGACTATAAGACCCTGCGTAAATGATAGACTATTAGAGTATCAGTCAGCTTCGGTAAGGACTTCTCATGATGCAGTTCTTTGGTTCACTTACGTCGGCTCTATCAGCCGGGGGCAAGTATCTGCTTCCATGATTGCAGAGTAAGGTGTTAGATGCTACTCAAAGCCACTGCGCTCTGTGTATACTGGAAGCTGCAAGCTTAGATGATTAAGAAGACATGGATGCCATTTCAGCTCTTGTAGGCAATGATCTCACTGATGTCACCGAGAGCTACCATGATGAAGGTTGAGGTTGGTTGGTAGGGCGGGTAGCTCTTGTATTATGTAAGGCGCCCAGGCCAGGCTTCCAAGGTTGTGGGGCTCTTCACCTACAGCACCTAGACTCCAGTGGCAGTGGCATCTTAGAGGTCTCCCTGTTCAGAACATCAATCATTAACAACAAGAAGTTCTCTGGTTCACAGTCCTTAATACCACTGAGAAAACCACGTATCTCTCACTGCACGACACTTCCACTCATCAAGACCTCATACAGCAGCCCGGGAATAATTCGTTACGCGGCGCCGGTAAGCCCCAGCCATCAACATGGACGTCGCCCAAGCTGTATCTGGGTACATCAACAAGGTGGTTACGACGAGCGATACGTCGTCTGCCAAGATGAAAATCCTCCTCCTCGACAGAGAAACGGTCTCTATCGTCTCGACTGCGGTCACACAGTCTTCTCTTCTCAACCATGAGGTCTATCTCATCGACCGTCTGGACAATGCTGCGCGTGAGAAGATGCGACACCTACGATGTCTATCTTTCGTGCGGCCATCGCCGGAATCAATTCAGCTACTCATAGATGAGCTTCGTGATCCCAAATACGGCGAGTATCACTTGTACTTCACAAATGTTGTCAAGAAGTCGTCCTTGGAACGCCTGGCTGAGGCTGATGACCATGAGGTGGTCAAACTAGTCCAGGAGCACTTTGCTGATTACAATGTCATCAACCCTGATCTCTTTTCTTTCAGTTTTACCCTTCCACAACAGAGAATCTGGGCAGGGAGTCCTGATACATGGAATCCTGACTCCTTACAGCGATGTTCAGAGGGCCTAGTTGCTGTCTTACTCTCGCTCAAGAAAAAGCCCCTCATTAGATACCAGAAGACAAGCCCCCTGGCGAAGAAGCTCGCGTCAGAGGTCCGATATTTGATGACACAAGAGGATTCACTGTTTGACTTCCGAAAAGTTGATACTCCTCCAATTCTGCTTGTGTTGGATCGCCGAGAAGATCCGGTGACGCCACTGCTCACACAATGGACATATCAAGCCATGGTCCACCATCTCTTGGGTATTCAGAATGGGCGCGTCGATCTGAGCGATGTTCCAGATATTAGCCCAGAGCAAAAGGAGATCGTTCTATCACAGGATCAGGACCCATTCTTCAAAACGAACATGTTTCTGAACTTTGGCGACCTTGGAGGCAACATCAAGGAATATGTTGGCCAGTTCCAGTCGAAAACCAAGAACAATGAGAACATCGAGTCAATATCGGATATGAAACGATTTATTGAAGAATATCCAGAATTCAGAAAGCTCTCTGGCAACGTCAGCAAACATGTTACCCTCGTATCGGAACTTAGCAGACGTGTAGCTGCCGATAACCTCCTAGAGGTTAGTGAGCTGGAACAAAGTCTGGCTTGCAACGACAACCACGGGACTGATGTAAAGGTATTACTTGTCTTCTGGTATGAACCTTGAGCATGGGCTAACACAACTCATAGAATATTCAGCGACTCATTCAATCACCGAACGTCACATCAGAAAGCAAGGTTGGCCTTGTAGCTTTGTACGCTCTCCGCTATCATAAACATCCTTCCAACACTTTGCCCATGCTTCAGGACCTCCTTATCGCTGCCGGAAACGTATCTCCACGAGAGGCAGATTTGGTCAGCAAGGTGACGGCGTATCACAACTCCCTTCAAGCATCACAGTCTCAGGGCGGGATTTCAGAAATCTTCGAATCGGCAGGCATTTTCTCCGGTACTGGTAGCCGTTTCAAAGGCCTGAAGGGAGTAGAAAACGTCTATACGCAACACAGCCCATTACTGGAGACTACCCTACAGAATTTGATCAAAGGGCGGCTCAAGGATCAGCAATACCCCTTCGTCGAAGGTGGTGGCACGACCAAGGACAAACCTCAGGACATAATCGTATTCATCGTTGGGGGTGCGACTTATGAGGAAGCCAAGATGATTGCAGAATTGAATGCGTCGAGTCCGGGCGTCAGAGTAGTTTTAGGAGGTACAACGATTCACAACTCGGCGACATTCTTGGAAGAGGTGGATGATGCGGTCAGTTCATGGCCAGAGAGCCGAGGCAGGAGGTAGAGATTATGGTCATATGAGAGATAGCATCGATTGGACCGACGATTTTGAGCCTTTTCTGATCAAATACAGACAATGTTAGTCATTGACTTGTACCTAAATTTACTGTATTGCAAGGATACATGTATCATGATGAAGTGCTGATGGGGGCCAATCTGCAATCTGATTGGGTAGAATTTATTAACTAACCGTACTTTCTGGTGCAAACACCCAAAATTTGGAGCTTGATCCCGTCATGAGGGCAAATTTTACAACGACAACAACATGAAATGCGTGCGCTACTAAGACCTGGGACAGCCGTATCACGGCATCAGTGGACAACTACAAGACGGCGGTACCTTGCGACTGTTTCCGGTGATCTACAGTACGTCTCAGCAAACAAAATCTCGTCGTCATGACACCCATTGCATCGCAAATCATCACTGACACCCCGCTCTAGACCTTACGATGTCATCGTAATCGGAGGAGGCCACGCGGGCGCTGAAGCATGTGCTGCTGCTGCACGATCTGGCGCAAGAACAGCCTTGGTAACGCCGAAAATCGACAATTTGGGGACGTGCTCCTGTAACCCGAGTTTCGGCGGTATCGGCAAGGGTACAATAATCCGAGAGATCGATGCGCTCGATGGATTGGCAGGGAGGATTATCGACAAATCAGGTGTACAGTTTCATACTTTGAATCGGCGAAAAGGCGCTGCTGTCTGGGTTCGTCGACTGCTCGGATTCGTTGTTGGCAGAATCAGTGACTAATGAAACTCGCGATAGGGACCCCGTGCTCAAATCGACCGAGAGCTCTACAAGAAACACATGAAGGCTGAACTCTCCTCGTATCCCAACCTATCGATCATACTCGACAGCGTGTCCGATATCGTCACCAAGCCTCAGGAATTGCTCGAAGGCGCGTCAAGTCGCATTGAGGGCGTGCGCCTGGAGTCCGGTCAAACTCTTCCGACAAAAAAGGTTATCATAACAACAGGGACATTTCTTGGGGGCGAAATACACATCGGGCTGACGGCGTATCCAGCCGGTCGACTCGGCGAGGCGGCCACATTCGGGCTTAGCAAGTCACTCCGTGAGGCGGGCTTCGAGCTGGGACGCCTCAAGACCGGCACACCCCCCCGAATCGATGCAGCGAGCATAAACTATGATGTGCTGGAGAAGCAGTATGGCGATGACCCACCAACACCATTCAGTTATCTCAACGAAACTGTGGCGATCGAGGAGCAGATGACCTGCAGCGTTACGTACACGACGGAGGATACTCACCGCATAGTGCGTGAAAACCTTGATAAGACAATACACATTCGAGAGACAGTCAAGGGCCCACGCTACTGCCCCTCTCTCGAGTCAAAAGTCATTCGCTTCGCCGACAAGGAACGACACATAGTTTGGCTCGAGCCCGAAGGTTTGGACAGCCCTGTCATCTACCCCAATGGTTTGTCCATGACAATTCCTGCTGAGGCGCAGGAGGAGGTCTTGCGCACGATCCCAGGCCTCGAGAACTCAAAAATGCTTCAGCCCGGGTACGGTGTTGAATATGACTACATCGATCCACGTGGTCTGAGGTCGACTCTGGAGACAAAAGCCATCGGGGGTCTGTACCTGGCTGGTCAAATCAATGGCACGACTGGGTATGAGGAGGCTGCCGGTCAGGGTGTCCTTGCAGGCATCAACGCCGGTCGCTCGTCTCAGGGACTCCCACAGGTTTTTCTCTCAAGAGGGGATGGGTACATTGGCATCATGGTGGATGACCTTATCACGAAAGGTGTCACTGAACCTTACCGGATGTTTACCTCTCGGAGTGAATTCCGCATGGCATCGCGTGCTGACAACGCTGATGTCCGACTGACATCCAAGGGCTATGGCTGGGGTGTCATATCGGAGGAGCGCTGGAGTCGTTTTCGTGATGAGAGGCAGCAGATTGATGACCTTACCAAACTCTTACAATCAGTATCACTGAGCCCCTTGCAGTGGATCGAAAAGGGGTACCATATGAAGCGCAACACTCAGCGTCGCGATGGTATAGATGTCCTCCGTCTCTCAAACCCTGAAACACGCGTCGACGTCGATCGACTTGCACCAGTCATCCCAAGCGTAATGGACTTTTCACCTCGCGTACGACGTCGTGTTGAAATCGAGTCCTTCTACGCCCCGTATATCAAAATCGCCGAGTCAGAGCGCAAGCAGCTAACAAACGATGAGCGCGTCAAGATACCCCTCGATCTCAATTATGACAATATCCCTGGGCTTGCAATGTCAGAGAAGGAGGCGCTCAAGGCAGCGAGGCCCGAGAACCTCGCACAGGCGAGGCATGTCGAGGGCGTGACTCCGTCGGGCAGTTTACGTCTACTCGCTCACGTTCGTCGAAGGCCTGAAGCATACTTGTTGGAGAAGGATGCTTCACGTGGGCGCCGGACACAAAGGACGAATAAGAATCGAGGCAGTGTATAGGTTAATTATAATCAATCGCATATAACTGGCGTTTCATTGAATAAGGTGTCTGGGGGGAACAAGACAGGTTTTAAATAGATCTTTCGAAAGTCAAATATTTCTGCCACAATCTCAACATTGTTGTCTCATTGGGAATTTGGGTCCGAAAGTTCGAATATGCAGTTTAAGATTTGTTCTACCATCGTCGACGCTAGTGTTTGTACATAAAGGGGGTATATGCAAGATTTTCAATCAAGCTCAAGCTCAAAGTTCTGTTCGAACCTTCCTGAACTTTGTCTCGATTCGAATTTTGTCTTTTCGTTCAAACCTTGCCATTCCTGCTTTCTGGATGACCCTAGGCTCGGGCCGCGTTAGGTGAAGCCAAATTTGTGGCCTCTTCTGTTACTATCGTGGTCTGCAGCTTGATAGACTTTGAACGAGGAAATCAAATCAGGATTTTTTAGAGTTCTGCTTATTAAGGATTTTCACAGCATCCTTTGTGTAGATGTAGCTTGCACCACTCCATATGGTGGTAGCAGCAACGACGTATCTGGTCACTGTTAGATTGAGAGTTACAAAAAGCGAATATGGTTTCACTTACTGCATGACTGTCAAGGCAGATGACAAGTCGGCGCTCAAAAGGGGCGCAGCAGTCGTAACTCCGACGAGTGCAAGTTGCAAGAAGGTGTTGTACTTGCTGATAGTCGTGGGGCGAACTTCAGCTGATGGAAGTGAAAAGTCCCAATAGCGGGCAAACGTCTTTGGTGGTGGAAGGGAAATCCATCGGTAGTATATTGCAGAAATAGCGAGGCCGGCATCACGACCCAGGATGATGCCAGCGCACCAAACTTTTACACATTAGCTTTTGAGTTATCAGGTGTCATCGGGGAACAAGAACGCACTCGGCAATGCGCCCTTGGCAGCCAGACAAATGGTCAGAATCGTCATGAGAGTTTTGTCTGCCATTGGATCAATGACTGTGCCCACGACTGTCTTGCTGTCCCAGCGACGCGCAATCCATCCATCTAGGAGATCTGTTACGCCCGCATAGGCAAAGAGGCCAACGGCCCATGCGTGCTGATCGTGAAGAACGAGGTAGCCAATGACCGGGGCAGCGACGAGACGTGTGAAGGTTAATATGTTGGGCAGCGTGTAAATGTCTTCGTGCAGGACGGCAGCAGGGCGTGGCGGTTTGGTATCATTATCGTGCTGTGTCACGGGTTGAAACCTATGCACAATGGGTCAGTACAATACAATTAATCGGTACAACTGGACCTTGTACTCACCTGAAAGGCGTCTCCTCCAGCTTTTTCTGTTGAGGCTTATGATCCAACCATGACTGGGCCTTTGTGAAGAAGAGACATCGCGGGGTTGACGGTATCGTGGGTCTGGGCGCGGACCTCACGAGAGCAGGCATTGACCTCGCGGTACACCTCGTCGTCGCCCGCCAAGCCAATCTGGCAGAGAGACTCATCTCTGCGCTTGTCTTGTCCTTTTCGAAAACGGGCGCTGCCCAAACCCTCTCGTCAGTCGTTCAATTGCTCCCTGGAAGGTATAATTCTGTTTGGTTATGCTGGCGTTGTAGTTGGAGCAAAGTTGGGAAACCCCGTTTAGAACCCAGGACCCCGCTTATCTCATGTCACGATTTGGCGATATCGAGCTGCCAACTTCACGATCTTGCATCTCATGATAAACCGAATTGAACCTCATATTGTTATTTATCCATCTATTCGAGTGACAGGTTTCAGACCATGATATTTCATGCATCTGTTAATTTTCCCAAGGTCTTCTTGTTTTTGAGTTTGTATCAAACCCTGTTGGTAAGGAAGCCGGTGTCATTGGTTGTGAAATTCTTCAGTAAAACTGTAGTTTGTGAGACAAGCAAAGGCAAATCGGATAATTAGCGTATTAAAGCATCCATTGCTCGAATCAGAGTTTCACAGGGCTATACCAAGGTTTCTTCTTCCTGTATCTGCAAATCTGGGTTGAGATTGCCAGCATTTGAAGATATTTAGAGATTGGAAAACATGTATCTACCCTAAAGTGCTGGCTCATGCTGACATGAACCATGCCGACAGCTCAGCTCTCGGGAGATAGCAAACTGGATCGAGAGGTCCTCCCTCATACTTGGACATTTTGGGGGGCATTGGGAACTCCCCGAAAATTGGCCTGGCACCATAGCTGTAATAGGTGGTAGGGACGGACAGCCAAGTCTGGATGAAGACGTGTCGGTGGCTTCTCAGGAGAGCGCTCTAGATTACAAGACGACTATGATCATTGACATGGTGCTTATTCACAACACTCCCAGTTGTCGCGGGGTACCTTTCGTATCATGACCATTCTGGCGCTGCAGCGTTGTAGTACAAGAGCGCCGTGCAAGTGGTTGGGGTTGACCAGAGGCGCAACTGGGAAAGCTGGTGGCTGTTTCACAGACGTCACTATGTTCCCACATTTTAGCTGTTCGAAATTATTAGGCCGTATTCTGGCCGCCAAAATCGAAAAGAACTACGCAGATACCGAAGGGACTGATATGGATCGTCTGCCAAAGAATGGCTCTGGCGTGAAAGAATTGACAACCATAATCAGGGCCGAGATCGAGTTGACAGGATTAGACTGGACTGTTTAGGGCGTAGCGCTAGCGCTGAGGAACTGGCAGATCAATCCGAAGAATGTGACGCGGTCCCACGTGACACCGCGTTGTCACCTTCCACGTCCCTCGAAGAGACCAGGGTCATAGACAGGGATATCAAATCGATAACTTAACTCAGACGACACCCAAAACATCAAACCATAACTCCAGATTTTAAAAATCAACTTCAAACCGTCACCCGAAACTCAGTCGATCTGGCCAAACACTTGTTCTCAAACCCGCTGGAGTCAAAAGGCAAAGATGGCTGGGTCCCGAGAGGATCCCGTCGAATTGGGGAGCGACATGGACGAAGATGAAGCGCTACGCTATGCTATTGCCCTTTCACTCCAGGAACAAGAAGAACAGGGAGACCAGAGTTCGCAGATCCCGAGCGCCTCAACCTCGACATCCCTCCGGAACGGGACTGGTTCGGGCGGGGCCTCCTTGGGTTTGCTCTCGCTTGATCGCAAGAAGATGGAAGAGGAAAGGTTGCAGAGGTTAGCCAAGCGGCGCCGCTCACCAGAGGACGAAAGAAGTGTTGACGAGGTCCCGCCGGCAAAGAGGATGACACCATCCGAACCTTCCAGGCCTGTAACCGCAACGGCAACGGCACATCTATTACCGAGCCTCGTTCCCTATCCTAAAGGTGCTATCAAAAGAACTTGGGCCAAAGGGTATCCGCGGACTTCCGATGATATCAAGATCGAAGAGGTGTTTCAGAAGGACAAGTTGGAGCTCGCTCTTCTAAGCTCGTATCAGTGGGATGATGAATGGCTCATGTCCAAAATCGACCCGAGAAAGACCAAGTTGTTGCTCCTGGCATTCGCCGATAGTGAAGCCCAGGTGTGTACCAATGACCAGCCCTGACTCGTTCGGGATATCCCTCGCTGGACCCCTCAAATGGACAAGACCAAGAGGCTGACGCCGAAACCTGCCGCAGAAATCAGAGATGCGCTCAAATGCGCCACCGGGAATCAAGTTCGTCTTTCCGGCAATGAATGGGCCTGGGGCTATGCATTCCAAGCTCCAGTTGCTAAAGTACCCTGACTATCTTCGAGTTGTGGTCCCAACCGCCAATCTCGTCCCCTATGATTGGGGGGAGACTGGCGTCATGGAGAACGTTTGTAGCTGAACCGAGGCGATTTTGATGCCGTCTGTGACGGGATTGCTAATGAGTTCCCTAGATGGTCTTTCTGATCGACCTCCCTCGTTCAAAGGGCCCTGCGACTTATCGGCAAACCGCATTCAGCGCCGAGCTCGGCCGATTCTTGTCAGCAACTGGTGTTGGTGAGGGCATGGTCAGCAGCCTCGCTAACTACGACTTCTCAGAAACAAACCACCTTGGCTTTGTGTACACCATGTAAGCCCATCAAGACCTTGTGAAGATTGGATCATGCATGGTCTGATGATCATCATGCTTGACCCGCATGAACGATGCACTGATACTAGATCTAGCCCTGGTGGACATCAAGGAGATTCCTCAAAGCGAATAGGTCAGTGGACGTGCAAGTTTCGATGAATGTTGTGCAACAACGGCTCATGTCATGTAGGATACAGCGGGCTGGGCACCACTGTGGCAGCTCTCGGGCTAGCCACTGACGAACCAATCGAAGTGGATTCTGTCGTGGGTACCATTAAAGCCGCATACCAGTCTAAAGAGCATTGATTCTAACCACGGATGAGCCCTTACTCCAGTGCGCCTCTCTTGGATCGCTAAACTACGACTTGGTTGGCGCAATCTACAATGCATGTCAAGGTGAGGAGAAGTCGATACTGTGTACCCCTCTCTGCTTTTTACCACACATATAGCTTTCACCTTTACGAAGTAATGGATATCGACTGACGAGTAGTGGATTGCAGGAGATGATGGCATGGCTGAATACAAGTCGAGAATAGGCCGAACGGGCGCAGCATCCAAAAGTAAGGCGTCAAACCCGTGGCAGGAGAAGCTAAAGGACCGTTTCCGAATATATTTTCCGACGGATGAGACAGTTGGCAGAAGTCGCGGTGGGCGTAACGTAAGTTTACCTGGAGCATGGCATGGCATGGCATGGATGCATGGTCTTGGATCAACTGTAGAATCCTCACATGCGACAAGGAAGACGCAATGAAAAGCCAACGCTAACTTGTGAGCGCGCTGATGCAGGCTGCGGGCACCATCTGTGTCCAGCCCAAATGGTGGCGCTCGCCAACCTTCCCCACTGAGCTGGTGCGGGACTGTGTGAACACCAGAGATGGGCTCCTGATGCACAGCAAGATGATCATGGTATCACAGACGCAAGCGGGAACTCAATTGCAAACGCGTCCGCAAACGCGACCGGAGCCGCGACACCACGATTCAGGGCCGGCTGCCGCGGAGCCGAAAACGGAAGAGACGTCTCTTGGCTGGGTCTACATTGGCAGCGCAAATCTGTCAGAAAGCGCATGGTGAGTGAGACCCTGACCCTGCCCCCATTGAACCCCCCCTCTTTTCTGTAAGACATGGGGGAAACTTGAGACAACAAGGCAGCAAGCGAGCGAACATCAACGGCCAGTGCGATGGTGCGGTTGTTTAGATAGTGTAGCGCGCTACTAGCTGCCTCTTGAGGAGAATTTCAGCATGACTGGCACGAAACTGTGACGATTTCATGAATCTAACGCTGACGGTTGCGGCTACGTTGTGCCATACAGGGGCCGCATTGTCAAGGACCGAGCAACAGGACAGCCAAAGATGAGTTGTCGCAATTGGGAGAGCGGTGTTGTAGTGCGAATTAGCAACCCCAAAAACAGCTGCACCGTCCCCGCCAGCTTCAGCACCAGCGCCAGCGCCAACGCCGGTGCCAGTTCCAGCACCAAGGTCAAGGCGGTAGAGGGCCAGGCACGGTCATCGGTGCGGGCGGGGAAGATATCGGCGGAGCCGGACAAGGGATGTGATACGAGCCAACACAATCATCACTACCAGGCGCAGAAGCAGAAACAGGAGGAAGGGCTCAGGGACACAGATGCACACGCAGATTCAGAGATGATGAGCGGCGCTGTATTCGAGGGCACAGTCCCAATACCAATGCGACGACCAGGTCGACGCTATCGTGAGGGTGAAGAGACCTGGTTTTACAGTGTGCAGGGCTGATCGACCAGGGCGCGTCTGTTAGCCATTTTTGGGGCACTAAGCGATCAAAAGATGAAGAAGAAGGGCAGAAGATGCACTGAACAGGTTATACTATGGTAGATGTTGGGCACGGCAGTTGTGAATAACCCTGTCACCTCAGTTTGATATTACGGTACTATAAGGTGGATTGGATGGGCGTTGGCCTCTGCGCAGTCCGTATCAGCCGTATGTACATATCTGGCAATCTGCAGATGCTCACGTTTCGGATTCGGCATCGTTGATCAGTCGACGCAACGGTATTGCGATGCGGCCCGCGGGCATGTGAACAGATTGATAGCAAGGTCACGCTCGTCTACCGATGATAGTGATACAACCATGTATCCCGTAAGGTGGTCAATTTAATTACCATGGAATGGCTCTATCCCTAGAGCCTCTAGGGATTAATGACCCAGGTATTTGCCAGGTCCAGGAATATAGATAGAGATGATGGATGAGACGTAATGAGTGAATTCTCTGAGTGTTAGTATCGTGGCGATGCGATGGGATGCGGTTGGGATGCGGCAGGGCACAGCCGATGCCAAGATGGGAGGGAGTTGGATCATTTCAAACGGAAGACGGAAGCGCGACGAGCATCAGTATCTCGAACTTGGGGGTTTGGGGTAGAATTCAAATCAAATCATGAAGCCCAGGACAAGGTATCTCGGTACTTGGCGGGCTGACAGTAAAACCCATGCAAATGGTTTCAAGCGATGACACACAATTACAAAAGCCAATTGGGGGATCCCACCCAATGGGGACGCTGAGCGCCGCCTCGTCAGTCGGCTCTCCCACCTGTGCGTGCGTTCTTTCCCAGGCTCTTTCCCTCGAGACAAAAACAGCACAGAACAAAGGGCAAGGACAAGGAATAAATGGCCAGGTAGCCAGGGTGTGGCAGCCCAGAGGAGAAAGAGTGCTGGGCAGAGTAGCCAATCACGGTAAAAGGCAGAGATGGCCTGCAGTACGGCAGGTGCGACAACCAATCAGAACCCCCCAAAAGGTACCTGGGAAGAGGAACGGGTGGAGAGCACCAAGAGCGCCCCAGAGACCCATAAGACAGGCACCAAAGCCAATGCCGGAGGTCGCTGCATACCATGTCCATGGACTTGACCCATGTTCGTTTTCATTTTCATCGTTTTTCAGGCCATGTCCATGCCTAAGACATGGGCTCCTGCTATTTTTTCTGTTCCTGTTTGCGGGAGTAAGGTAGCAGTGTCAGTCCGGGGAGCTGCTTGCGCGCGCGCGCGTTCCACAGTTATGGAATCAAGTAATTAATCTGGGCAGCAGCGTCGCGTCGCAGATTCGACATGACACGGGAGACGGTGTTTAGTCTAAATGCCGATAAGGCACAGCAGAGCATCAAACACGGGCACCCATGACATGGCACTTGAGGTGACATGATGTGAGATGACTTTACATGGAATAAGCCATGATATCCATCCGCATCAGACTCCGTAACTCAATTGACGCGCGGCAGGATAAGGCACGTTAAGCTAAGGCAAGGCGAGCAAGACAACCAGACCCAGACATCCAGACAGCTTGTCTAAGACTAGACGAGAAAGGCCAGAATACAGGGATCAGCCAGGCACACACCAACACCAAGCCCAAGCCAACCCAACACCAGCGAGATTTGCATATCCAACGGGCGAAGGAGAAAATCTGGAATCACCAACTAAACCACGAACCGACTAACTAATCGCACTAACTAATTCGGCATTTTCCTGTGATTTCGTTTTGATACAGACCTACCTACTCAAGATTGGAGCAAAAGCCAAGAGAAATGGATAAATCGGAATTCGTGCCAGGGGCCTTTTGTTTAACACCCCCAACAATTAGAAGAGCCGACTCAAGAGTGAGTGATACTGTCATGGATGGACTGTAGAGAGAAGAGGAGCTCAGCCCAGAAGTGATGTGAGTGAGCTATGATGGTTGTCGGTTTATGGGGGCTGTGGTGCTTTGGCCCTTCTTTCTTTCTCCAATGTGGATAACAGAAATCATCCAAAAAGAAAGAAGAGGGGTTGATGAGTGTCAAAGACAGCACAGACGAAAAGTGATGATGAACATCCAATGACATGGCGGCTCAAACGAGTTCGCATATGAAAGATGATAACAAAGAACATAATAGCATTGTTAGAGAGGGAGGATTTAATTATTCTGCAGCGCCAAATCAGACACATCACATACATGCCAGACACATATCGAGATAGACGAAAATCATAACTAGAGGCATTGTGATGGAATATTCTCAAGAAAGAACGGCATAGTGCGTCACTGATGCATTAAGGAGCGTGAAGGGAGGAGGGGTGCAGGGGTGAGGGGTGAGGGGTGCGTTCTCAGGGCGTGTTTATATGAAAGCAAGATCCACCTCCAAAACACTTCTCATGAGGAGAGGTACCGCCTTCAGGGACGAGGTGAGGTACGTAGTTCCAGCTGGGATGGGATGGGGGGATGGGGATGTAAGTTTTTATTGCATTAAGCTTCCCGTCGATTTGGAGAAGGGCTGAACAGCTCTAGCTAGATCTGAATCTTAGAATTTAGATAGTGAAGAGCTTCTTTTGAATTGAAGAAAGCATCTTAAGAGAATGATTCGCCCAAGCCCTTGCTCAAACAGAGATCGAATTCTTCTAGAGTGAGACACAGACAGACTTGGAGGGAGCCCCAAAGATGATGGCAGGACCTCGACACAGCTCGTGGTCTCTCGGCCGCATACAAACAGCCCGCAACTACCTCTAGAGTAGATCCGGGCAGCCACCACCCACTTCAAGAGCAGGTGTGAGACACCACTACACGCACGTACTGATACAGGAGGCAGGCTCTTGAGGTACTTCGGCACATGCTCCGACAGCGCGAAGAAGGGGCTTTACCAGGGTACCTGTTCAGTCAGCGGAAGTACCTGCCCGATGGTGAATTCAGGATGTTTCCAATGGGCCTGACCCCTAGGTAGTTTACTAAGGTAGAGTCGACACGGAGTCTGTGAGGAGGCAGGCGGGCGGGCGGGTACGTACCTTTCCCATACCCTGCCGTACATCTTTTTGCTGCCCTACCGACTCAATACTACCTGTATGGACTGCCGTACCTATCCCCAAATATCCCTGGGAAGAAAGATGGCCGCGGGTACCGTAGGGAGGTTAGGACTAGGTACACCTTACCTGCTTGCAGTTCCATTTCCCTCCTTCTCCTTCCTAGGAGGTCCAAACGACATGGATGGCAATGGCAATGTGAATGAATGGCACGCGTGGATACCTAGTATAGAACGGCATCTAAGCTGAGGGAAAGGCCGGATACAGACACTACCCAGGATGTGGTTGACGCAGACGGGAGCCAGCCAACAAGTGCCAGGCCAGCCAGGCCCCAGATTCAAGCCCAGGGAATCACTAGGTACCTACCTGCTCTTTTCTAAATCCAAGCTTGAGTCCATCCATCTAGGTATGCCATGGAAGCGCAGGTGCAACTAGCCTTTAGCCTGCCCTGTACCTACCTAGTGTAGATTGCCTACTCGGGTTAGTGCATTGCATTGCATTCGAC
This sequence comes from Fusarium sp. NRRL 52700, assembly GCA_013396095.1. NCBI lineage: Eukaryota > Fungi > Ascomycota > Sordariomycetes > Hypocreales > Nectriaceae > Fusarium > Fusarium sp. NRRL 52700. The sequence continues at coordinate 153,881 of JAAQRM010000214.1, read as the reverse complement.
TACATTACCTATATCTAAGCTATCCTATCCACTTACACCTTAACTTCACTTCACCACATGCTCTTATTGTTTTTAAATCTTCTTCTTCGTTCTGCCGACTATCTATCGTTAACTTTGACGAACTGGCTTTCACAGTCATTGCCACCTGGCGCTCGAGCAGGATACACACATACGCACCGACCCACCTGCCCTTATCAAATATTCTTCACAGAAAGTTTATGAAATAAAGAAACAGCTCACGCTCTCCAATACGCACGCCCTTTCGCCACAACTGGGATACTTTCGTCTTCGCAAATAGCCGTGTGTTCAAAGGCTCTCGTGATCCCATTTTTACGCTGTTGGCTCATTTTCGGTGCGGCTTCGTTCGCGACAAGAGAGAATGACCTATCAGCTTTAGTGGCTGGATTCAAAACTCGATCAAGCTTTCAATTGCTTCCCATCGTGTACGCCACGAGGAGTTCCGAGCCTGATATATAAAACCCAGGCCATCCTCATCTTGGGACCTGGAATTTTCTTCTCCAAAGACTGACTTAAACCCAAGAGTTAAGATCACTTACTCTTGGATTTAAGATCACTTCCACTCACAACTCACAACTCATACTTACACTTACACTTACACTTACACTTACACTTACACTCACACTTCACACTCACACACACTCACAACATGTCTGGAACCATGCCACTTCAACCGACTTACCGCGGTTTCGTCCGCGACACAACTGATGCCCTGCTCATTTTCGAGGCATGTCTCTCTGGCACACTGTCTCATGTTCCTCGTCGACCACATGACCGTGAGCGTAATGATCTTATCAAGAGCGGCAATATCTTTGTCTATGAAGAGCATGCTTCTGGAATCAAGCGTTGGACCGACAGCATCTCATGGAGTCCCAGCCGCATCCTGGGTAACTACCTCCTCTACCGCGAGCTTGAGAAACCCTTCCCACCCGGAGAGAAGAAGCGCGCCAGGGGTAGGAACGGCAAGTCAACAACGCAATCCGGAGGTATCACAAAATCCCGGCCACGGAGCACTATCCCATTTCAACAAGGCCTGGAACATGGCAATGAGTACCCTTCTGTACCTAGTGATGATGAGCGCCATCTGGTCGGCTCGCTTGTCGACTCGTACGACTTCAAGGAACACGGACTGGTCAAGAAGACCATCAGCATCAGCTTCCGCGGCGTGCCTCACCACCTCGTCAGCTACTACAATGTGGAGGACGTCAAGGCAGGTCTTTTGCAAAGTCCTACGGATGACCCCCGTCTCCGCGGCGTTATCCCTCGCACCGAACTCGTGAATAACCAGAACTTCCGCGCCCCGCTCCAGGAGATAGGCTACATGCCAAGCACTTCTGTCGAATATCCCACAACACACCAATACCAGCCACAAGCGGCACTGCCACAAGCACCACAGCCACAAGCGCCACAACCACAAATGTACCAACCACAAATGTACCAGCCACATATGTACCAGCCACAAGCACGCCAGCCACAAGTGCCACAAGTGCCCCAGGTGCCCCAGGTGCCGTACTCACTACTGCAGTACCCGGGGTCACATCAGACGTGGTGGTAGTGTATCTTGCTTCTGGTGGAATTGGTCTGGGGTCTATCCAGTCACAGTATGCAAGCTATCTACGCCAGGGATGATGCAGAAGGCTACATGAATCTGTAGGTTCTTATAGAAGACCAATCCAGATTCATTAGTGTCCCCTTAACGACTGGTGCTACTTCTTCCTACCCGTGGCAGCCCAGTCATTCACAAACGGTGGTGTTTTATGTTGTAGAGAAACATCTTGTCAGTATGGATATCAGCAAGCTGGAGGCTATCCTGCTGTGCATCAACAGCCTGCTATTCATGAAGCGGGCGGTGACGCCGTGGACCTGGGGAAAAGAAGCCTGTAGAGCTTGCTTGAGTGTTGTAGAAGCTTGAAATTTGTGCCTGTCGTATGCTAAGACGACTCGGCGCTTCTTGTATCTTTATTATCTCGACGTCACGAGAATGCGTTATGCAAACAGATCCACTATCAGGGCTGAAACGAGGAGAGATAGATTATATCATAGGTACTCCATAATAATTTGTTTTGATATTTTCATCGTGACAAGAGTGGATAATTTGGCTTTTTTGGTCGTGTTGATTGATGAGAAGCCCCATTTCTATGCCAACTACCTACGTCATGCTCGCTAACTTAACTAAGGTTGCCTAAACCAACTCAATCAATTCATGCAGAGAAATACTACAACAACTCGCATACATCAATCAACTTAGCGGACGTCATATTTATATCAAGTCATGTCCTCCAAATGGACCTTCAAGGCCCAACCTGGCATCTTTGTTGAACTTGCTGACATTGCCCATGAATATCCTGGAGAAAAAGTCACGACGCAACCAAACCTGGGCCTCATCCCACATCAAAAATACCCTTCTGACGATCCAGATGCCCCAGACCAAAGGGACTGGGCTCGTCTCGCGGCGTATGTGAGGTGGCTCAATGAGAATAGCGCCGACAATGTCTCATACAAAGTCTTGTACCTCACACGACACGGCCTTGGGGTACACAATAAGATGCACGCCCAAGTAGGTTCTGAAGCGTGGAATGTATGTACTGTCGTTTCAGCTAATGTTGCTTCTTCTACTAAGATGAGCAGACAAGAGTATCGTTCCAAAATGGGGATGGTAAAGAAACCTGGTTTGACGCCTTTCTCACCCAAGTCGGTGAAAAGCAAGCTCAAGAGCTCAACTCCTTCTGGACCGATATCATCCAAAGGCAAGGCGCACCACAACCCAGAATCTTCTTCACAAGTCCTCTAGCGAGATGTCTTCAAACAACAGACATCGTATTCTCATCACTCATGGCCTCACAATCACCGCCCCAACAACCCATCGTCAAAGAACTCCTCAGAGAGCGCATCACCCGCCACACCTGCGACTATAGGAGGAAGCGCACATGGATAGCCGAAAACTATCCCAGCTACAAGATCGAAGATGGGTTTGAGGAGGAGGACCAATTCACCAACAGAGTTGAGCCCGAGACTGATGAGGAGCATGTTGTAAGAAAACAGAGGGCTCTGGAGGATATCTTCAATGAGACGACGAAAGAAGACGACTTTATTTCGTTGACAGTCCATTCGTACGCGATTCGGGCGATTCAGGCTGCTGTGGGAAGTGGTGTTTGTAGGACACGCGAAGGAACAAGTATCGCGATACTCGTCAGGGGCGAGAAGGACGGAGAGGCAGATGGTCCAGAGCTGGACATGAATGACTATGTGTCTGCAGATCCTACGGGCGTGAGCTCGTTGAGAAGATTCTCTATGTGATGGACGTCAACAACAGATAGATTAGGCATATGGAAACCGTTAGATCAAAGACATGATGTTACGACGACGAGCACTAAGTTAGTTACCTTATCTTCTTCTTAGACCGGCGATACTTTTTCTACATTCGCGATCGTCACCTTGCGCCTAAGTGCCTTTATTGCTAAAATTACCTAAAGCACCTAGAGCGCGTGCTCTCTTGAATGGCTTTCTTTATTGCTAGAGCTGCTACAGGTTCCCAGAATTCAAAGGTAACTGAGGCGATTCTTTTATAAGGACATGCATCTATCATCTTTTCTTTGCGACCTGAAATCGCATATCAAGGAGTCCATTCACGACTCACGACTCCGCCCAAAGTACTGAATCCTTCCTGACTGTAGCTCCCAGGCTCGGCAATAATGCACCATGTCGACTACCTCGTTTCCTCGTTTTCGCAGATATATGGTGCCCGAACGGCCTGCAAACAATGTCGGTGGAATTCCAAACCTGGATCGGCCTCCACCTGGCAAAAGCTGTATGTTCTTGATGATGTAGGCTCGCTCCGACTGGCTGGAGGATATTCTCCACCCTGTGAGATCAACCATTTCTTCCTTTGCTATGTTGGAAATGGAGAGATACCAGGTCCTGTCTTTATCATATGGATAGAGCAGGGTGGTGATACCGAGAGACGTGTATCTGGCATCAGTGACTGTTGTAACTGGGTTGTCTTCGCAATATTCGACCAGGCTGCCGATATTTGGACCAATGGACTGACCGTTTGCGTTCGTTTGAGAGCCCTGTTCATTGAAGGCGATGAATAAGGATTCCCAGTGGCCATCTGGGAATTGGAGTAGAACTCCCCCGTCTTGACCGGCAGCGTTTTCATTCTCAAACCGCCCGACACTACCTTGATTCATGTGAATCTGGTTTATTTTTTTGACGTCTGGACGGAGTTCCCCGAATATGTAGGCCCTTGCCCCTTTCTGGATCGCGTTTTCGAAGAAGGGCTGTAGAATATCGAAGATATTGTCGGATGGCAAACTTTCCACTCCACTCGGAATATTGTTGAGGCATCCTCGAAGATAATCCAGCCTGGCTGGGTGAGGAAGCGATGCCACGGGTGGTGGTACGGGCGGTGTCACGGAGTGTGTTACGGAATGTGTCATGTCGGTCCAGCCATCTGGCAAGCTTGTGACTTCGTCTACAGGAGTAGCTATGCGTTGTTGAAGCCAATATACAAGCCGAACACTTTCCTAAGCGAATGTGCGGTCATTGATGCAAGCGCGGTACTCTTGGGGCTGGTTGTTGTCATCGAAAATAATGAAGTCGAGGTATAAGTGATGTGAGAAGTCTTGTTCCGGGTCTATAGTCATCCCCTGGAGTTTGCCCTTCCAAACTCCATAATTAGCTAACGGCATTTTGAATGTTTCTGTGTAAGGCTGGAGATTGTAGATGCGAGGGAGAAGAATGTTGCTGATGGACTTTGCTGTCTTTAAAGGAGAGCCTTGAGGTGCAGGTCACACCTACCTACTAAAAGAAGCACCCGAGGTACCTGCCCAATGGTGCAAGAAGACTTCTGATATTGACCCGAGTTGCTAAAAAAAACACTTGATCCCCTCTAAACCTATCCTAAGTACTAAGGTAGGTAGGTCCAGCAAGCCTGTGAGGCTTAAAAGTTTCATTGTTGGCAGAAATCATTAGCACCAGAGCTCGTTTGACCATAGATCACTAAGTTGGAGAATTAAAAATTAAAGGGCCACGCGAATGGCATTAGCTGCTATGATGAAGTCCTGTCTCCCTTGCGCTGTCTCATGAACCAAAACGCCCGTCTTCAACTCACTATTTATGCGTACCAACATATTATCGCCGAGTGGCCATATTAGATAGAATATGTGCTGGCGAGCCAAATTTACCACCACTTGAATGGACTGGTCCATGTCTTCCAAGGACCGCGCCTGGAGGGAATCTTGTTCTCAGGGACAGAGATCTCGTAACCATCGTCGACATCCTTGGAGACACTCTTGGAGGTCCACGAGTTATCATCGGTCTGAAGCCACTTGTTGAATCGGCCCTTATCCTTGTGGCGGTAGGTCTCGACGGGTTGGGGGAGGACCTTTGTGCACTCGGTGAGACTGTTGATATTGTTGACGCCCAAGAGACTGAGACGGACATAGGCGCGGGCATAGTCCTGAAAAACGTCAGTGGTTGCTTCACGATATACTTTTGAACGGTACTTACCACGTTCCAGGCGGCTTGGCCAGTGCTGCCGCTGGCAAAGGCCTCAAAGGCAGGCTGAGTAAGGGGATGGTTGGCGAGGGCCACGTCACTAGGGAACTTGTATACACGCTTGGGGGCGTTCTTATCAATAGTTTGCTGATAGAAGAGAATATCCCAGACACCAGGAGTGCTGTCCTGAGGATCACCATCACGATCAATGTTGGTGTGATGCTGCTGAGAGGTTGTGTGGGCGCCGATAAGGGCAACAAGGTCATCGGGACCAATTGTCTTGTCCTTGAAGAGGTTGATCAGAGTGAGAGCATCAGATTTAACGCTAGGAAGAAGACCACCGAGGTTGGCCTTGGTGCTATCCTTGCGTCCAACGAAAGAGCGGACACGGGGACCGAGAGGGCAGGTAACGGCAGCAATGTTGGAGCCCATTTGGATCAGATCAGCCATGGTGACCTGGGTGAAACCATACTGTGTGTGGTACTTATCGTAGATGGTCTGGTAGTACTCGCCAATCTGCTGAAGACCCAGGTTCTCGCCACGGGTGAGCTCGTCGGACAGAATGATGGAGCCGTCAGCACCGCCGCCTTGGGAAGCAGTTTTGAGAGACCAGGTACCGGCATCATGGAAGCCAATGCGCACAGCATATCGAGCCCATCGGGTACAACGGCCAGCCTCGCCCCTGAACTTGTCCTCCAGTTCGTTGGAGATGTACTGCCAGACACAGCAGGTATCACGCTTGCAGCGTTGAGAGTTCATGGAAGGGCAGCCAAAGTAGCGCTCGCGGCTGGTGGGGTTGCCATTGCCTTGAAGGATCTTCTTGATGTCACTGCCGACCGAAGTGAGTGATTTGTCGCTGATGGTGGCAAGGTCGCCGATGAGGGAGTGGGCATCAAAGCTGTCTCCGGACCAGCCACTGCCGCTGCCGCTGCCACTACCCTCGCTGCTCTGGCCGGGCCATGAGCTAGAACCCCCTCCATTTCCACTGCTTTGTCCAGGCCAGGAGCTTGAACCGCCACTGTTGGTCTGGCCGGGCCAAGAACTGGAACCACCTCCATTGCCATTGCTTTGGCCAGGCCAAGAGCTAGAGCTTCCTCCGTTATTCTGACCAGGCCAGGAGCTAGAACCGCCGTTGCCTTGTCCCGGCCACTTGTTTCCACCCCATCCACTGCCCCAGCTACGAGCAGCAATTCGTTCGATCTCCTTGATGGTCTCTCCCATTCCAGGGTGAGCAGCAGCCTCTGGGATAGGCGCAGCAGCCAGAGCAGCGGCAATGAGGACGGTAAACTTCATGGTTGCGATGAAAGATAGTTCGATGGTAGTGAGAAATATTAGTGAGTGAATCAAGTTTGTATAAAAGAGTGAATAGTGCTTCTAGCGAGTGTATGAGAAGCAGATTAAGAACGAGTGTGTAATGAAAAGAAGGACGGGAGAAAAGAACGTAGAGTGATGGTGGCTCACCTCTTACAGAACTCAGCAGGCAGGAGAGGAGTATCGTATATATATATATGTCAGAAGCCTCTGTCTGTAGTCTCTCCAATGCCTCTATCAAGTCGCTTTGACCAGACGCCGAGACCTCTCGGCACGACAATTCTAGGCCCCTGGTCTCCCCATGGAGCTTTCTTTCTAGCTCTGTGACCATGAAGGGCTCGATCGAGAAACAAAAACCAACTGAAGACGCTCAAAATAAACCCTGCAGTTCATCAACGGGACGCCATGTGTCTAGAACTCCTCAATATGGGGTCCCCTGTAGATATGACCGTCAGTGCGTAGTAATTGCTCACACACCACTCGATGTTGTAATCTCTTCCAGGTGAGAAGCTGCTTCTAATTAGAGAAAGGATCTTTACAGCTTCAGTAGTGTCGATGCCACGGCCATATGTGGATCCTCGTTTGCGTGGAGAGCGTTGAGGCGTTGACGCATGACGCCTCGTCCCATTAAACAACGATCTAAAGGTTTCATGTCGGCTGAACCGCTTGGTTTTTTTGCGAGACTATCGGAAACCAGATGGGCCAAATCTCTTGGTAGCGGTTTAGGACGGATGAGCCCGAGATTGTATGTCACCAGATGGGCTTGGTAGTGTAATACCACGCTCATCTGTCAAATGCAGAGAACGTTGGCAATTGTGGTGAGAGCTTTACATTACGGTCTCAATTTATTGTTCTCTCACCGTTGAATCCATCATATGGGTCTTGAAATATATGATTCGTTAGCCTGCAGCAGTTCCAGGGGCACATGCAGCTGCGTGTAAGATGATACGCCCGTGTGTATCCACATACATGTCGATCACAAACAAACAAACATGCTCTGCCTCCTTTTGGTGGTTACCCGAGCGAGTGCAGTACAGCACAACCACAAGATCAGGCTGGAGAAGCTTTCAGCTGAGAATCACATTGTTCCCATTGGACGTCCAAGGTTAACCGAGGCGAGTATTGCCTGCTAGGGTTAGGCAAAGGCAAGCGCCAGGCGCTAAGTCTCGAATTGCGGTGGATCGAAGGAACATGATGGAAATTATCCTTGTTCAGGTGGATACGAACAAATCTGGTGAAGCGGCGCGAGCGGCCGAGAATCTGCTTGTATCGAACGGGAGATCCTCTCTATCTCTTGGCAGTTTCGAAATGTTCAAGAGCCTCGATTGTTTGAAGCGATAGTTATGGATCATCGTTGTGGCAGGTTGACTTGTTGAGGTAGGATGGTAGAAGGACTAGAAATTGTTAGGTCAGCCACCATCACATGACCCAACAGACAGCACCTGGTGGATATCTTAATAATCTTACCTATTATGCTTAATTGGCAAGACTATTTACTCTACCTATTAATTAATAGTAAGACAAAAGGTTATTCTTAATCTAAACAAATATCATCATTAAACAATTACGCTTCACAAAATTCAGGCTTCCCCCATCACCCAAACTAACAGCACGCAGCAAAAAGGAGACGTCCAATCAAGATGCTGTGAAAAGTAATAGTAATTCGGAAATTTACCCCTGGCGCTAAAACGCAGTTGTGGCATCCAAACCAAACGAGCTCTTCCTTTGTTGGAATAGTTCATCCACCGTAGACAAACGGTGAGTTGAGGCATGACGAGCTGAAGAGTTCAACCTTGCAGCGGAATCTGAAACAAATAGATCCATGTTACTTGTCCAGATGCAACTCTTGTACCAACCCGATCATATATCACTTGCCTTGTCCGGACCTTTTGTCCAGCACCCGTTTGTTAAATGTAGGTCCTGTATCTGATGCTGGATGGAGAGCTTCTTAACAATGTGTCTACGAGAGTTCTACAATTTTATAGAGGTCACAGACTATGACTTCACGGATCAAAGGACAATCTTTCAAAATCAAGACAAATAGCATTGTTGAGAATATAGTCGAGCAGCTCGACCTACTCAGGATATACATTAACGCCAATGATCCTGGACGCCTGCCATCCCTACCTAATCCAGTTTTCCAGCGCCCTCGATCCCCGTATGCACATCCCACATTATCTTAGGGCCAGCAAGTACTCACTTGGAAGGCCCTCACTCTGTAGGCGGGGAGCCTGTGTACGATATCCCGCTCAAGCTAGAAGAAATAAATAAAAAAAAAAAAAGGACGAAGGAATACAAAAAATCCTGGCGTTGGGCCCGGCGAGATTTAACTTAGCAGTCAGGAGTGACTATTGAGAAAAGTGAAAATTGAGAAAAAAGGAAGAGCTCGTTGGCAAAAGATGTCCAAAGGAGGTGGAACTGTGACAAGACGCCTGTCTGGCGTTATCGTAGAGGCATTCAGTCGTGCGTCAACGTTGCAACTAGTCAGGCCGTGGTTCTGCAGCGTTCTGTTGTTCGCTTGCCCACTCAAGATCGTCGCGAGATGCCTGCATCATCATGAAAAGCTTGCGTGAATCCATCATCGTTCAGAATGGTACGGTCATTTAATATCATTCATGGGTAAACGTTGAGTGAAAGTTGGTCAGGGGAATGCTCAGTAGGCATCCTCATCTGTCCATTCACTGCCTGAAATGATGCGGTTACCATCTTGGTCAATCATCACTGGCCCATTATATGATGCCGTAGGAGGTATGCCGCGTATGCGCTTGGATTGACTGCTCGTCGGTCGACCTGGCTCAGGTGAAAACCGCTTATTGCGAGTCGCCCTTAACTTAGCGTAGTAGGCATCTGAAACGTCAAGCTCAGGTTCGCTGTTATCGTCGTATGTCTCCCAGTTTTCAGATCCAGAGATGTTGGTTGATGCCATTGAGTTGCCAGAGATCTGTCTTGGCGGAGCCATTGGACGATAGCCCTGTGAGCGGATGGTGGAATATGGGTCATGGAAGCTCTCCTCACTATAGTATTGTGAGTTGTTGCTTGGGTGACTGCTGAACTGAGAGTTGTTGCTGGGATGGCTGCTATACTGAGAATTGTTGGAGTTGGATCTCGCTGTTCTAGGGCGGTCATCATACACGTCCTCAGGCTCAACATGGCGAACAATGCTGGAGTTCAGGCCCATGGACTTGTAGGGATTCATAGGAGCTTCAAGATCACCCCGAGCCATCAAGTCCCGCATCTTGGGAGGAGGCGCCCGCATCAAAGGAGGACCAGGTCGGAAGGTATCAGCTCGCGACTCAGCACGAGGCCGTTCGGGAGAGTTGTTTCCGTGCTTCATGTTTGATAGTGGAACTCGAGCAGGAATTCGCGATGGACTCCTTGCAGGGCTTCCAGGTATACTAGAAATGGAGCCCGTAGCTTGGTGTCCCGGTCGCTTGGGAGGCATGCCAGCAGTTGGGGTTTTGGTCATGGAGCGAGGAGGAGCAGATTTGGTGGCAGCTCGGTTTGGTACAGACTTGGGTGGTTTGATGGTCGAGGGAGGTGGGCCAGCGGGTGTCTTAGAACGGGGCGGCAGTGCGCCCTTCTTTGGCCCATCAGAAGCCTCAATCTCGTCCAAGTAACTCTCACCATATACGAGGAAAGGCCGGCCATATTCGTCTTCCCATTTGGACAGTATCTTGCGTAGATCAGCAGTGATCTTGGGGAGTTCTTTGGCGATACGCTTTCGCATCTTTTCCTCGCGGAGCAGCTTGCCAGGATCTCGCTTCTCACCCTTCTGACCGCGTGCCATGAGTCGCGATGCGTCCTGACTGGAGGCAGCGAGATCATCACGCTCCTGGATCAAACTCTTGTGTCTATCGATGAGTGCCAATGTGGGCGCCCGCTGTTCCTTGAGAGCTTCCAGTCGGGCGATTTCGCGCTCATGGGCTTCCAGGAGAGCGTCACTATATACATCGGAAAAGGCAGGGGTGAACTCAAGCATCTCATCCTCGCAAAAGTATAGCGCATCCCAAAGTTCTTGTAGCTTGATGCGGGAATCTTCGACGAAAAGGTGGAGGTTTTGACGCTTGAGCTCGTTCAATCGCGCGAGCTCGTCCTCAAACTCATTTATCTGTCGCACACCGCAGCCACGGTTCGCGTTAAGGAATGGTTTGGTCTCGCTCTCGTCAACACCAAGCTTTATCCATAGAGCCTCGACGGAAGACCTGAGCTCCTTGAGCTTCTTCTCGCGGTTCTTCTTCTCATCTGAGAGTCTGTCGCGCTTGGAGCGGAGTCGGTTGATGTCTTCCTCATGCAGACCAAGCTGCTCAGGAGCATCGCGATAGTACTTGACGATGGCACCATCTTGTTGCGCTTGGGGGATGCCAAGCTCAGCCCACAGGCCAATGGTCTGGTCGGCAAGGGCTTGGACAGTAGCGATACGACGAGAATACTCCTCATAAACTCGTGTGAACTCATTGTCGAGCTTGTCAACGTAGGTGGAAGAAAGGTCAAAGTTGGGAGGGATGGACTGGTTAGGCCCTGTGGGCGGTAAGGGGATTTGGACGAATGTGGGCTCAAGATGAGAGGAATAGGATTCAAGGGCCACGACGAGTTCTAGATGATGTTAGTGAGTGAGAGACAAAGGTTGTAGCTGCAAACGCACTCTTGACTTGCTCGAAGCGCTCCTTGTGGAGGCGACTGATTTGTATATGCTTCTCCTTGAGCTGTTGGAGGCATTGCGTCAAAGGATATGTGATGGTCAAGTCGTTGTCGTCTTCGTAGTCGCGGCGACGTTTTGAATCGTCCAACGATGCCTCCATTTGGTGAATCATGGTGATGATCTTCTTTGCTTCGTCGACCATCTCCTTCTTTTCTGAATTGACTAGTCGCACTTGACTATTGAGTGCTTCAGACAATGCTGAGAACAACTGCTCAAGTTAGTGAGCTGTGAAATGCTTTGCGACTAACTCAACATACCTCAGATTCCCGAGCTTCGCGCTCATGATCAGGGACACCGATCTCATCGAAGAGACCGTGCAGCTGGGCAATGCTATTATTAACCTGCTGCGCAAGGTAACTTGTGTCCACCATGTTGCTTGGTATCGCGACTTTCGCCGTTCAGGGGATAACGTGATCGGTAACGATGCTATATACAAGCAATGGGGTGAACAAAGGCGCTTGCGAATAAACGTATGTAAAATTTATTTTAAAATGCGTACAGCGTGATTCGTAGGTGGTCTCCGTTTTCTTGGGTTGTGTGCAATACAATCGTGTGTCTCCAGTTGGTGTTTACTTTCTCTCACATGTGGTCATCGAGCAGTGGAGTTGGTTGAGGCGGGAATAGCATCCTATGCGCAAAGCGAAGTTGGAGGTAGGTTTGCGAAAATTGAGTGCAAATGCTATGCACCGCAAAAGCGGATTCGTGATTGTTGATTTACGAGTTGGAGAAAAAAAAGAGAGACTTTGAAAGCGGCTGAGACAAGAGAGAGTCCAAGGTCGAGATGGAGGATCTAGCGACATAACATGAAAGTATTCACGGCGGCATCTGGCGCAATATGGTAAACGATAGGAAGCGTCGAGTTGCCACAGCAACCTCCCTTCCGGTACAGGGAATGTGTAATTGGCGGGCTATTTCGGGGCGCCCCAGTGTTTCAAGCAAGCTTACCCCGCCGAAGCTCGCTTTTGGCAGGGATGTTCCAGGGCTGTGAGGCCACTGAAAGCTTGGTAGAAGCGCGGGCTAATCACCTGTTGCTGCTGAGCTCCAGTTGTCAGTGCCCGTGATTGGCCTGGATTGGGAATCATCTAGCACCCTTGGCCCCTCTGATTTCCAGGGACGGACGGGCAGCTTTTGGCCCGTCCACGATGCGAGAACCAGGAAAAAAGATGGGATTTAATTGAGGACGGTTTCCACTGTTCCGCCTTGGAGAGATCGAATGATCAAAGTGTTACGTGCAAATATGTGTACCTATTCTCGCTTAAACATCTGAACCAGCGGTCTAGCGGGCACTTTATCAGCTACCTACCTAAGGTAACTAAGCCTCGAGGAGTACCTACCTAATAAAGCTTCCGGCCTTGTATCCAGGTAGGTTCCTTGTTTTTTTACCCCATGGATCCAATATCACACAAGCATAAGGCCTTAGCAAGACAAGCATGAACCCGCAGTGGTCCGTATATCATCCTTACGCAAGTGTGTTCGGCGTCTTACTCCAACTCCTTGCATACAGTAGTTCAGTTGAGTTGACATGCATGTGCAGAAGCGATATCTAGTTCACAGGATAAGCGAATCAAGACTCCGGAAGCAGCAGAAAAACAAGACGAGACGGCCATGGATGTTTGTACCACAAGAAAAGTAAGAAAGCTGAGCCGCAAGCAGAGTTTTCTTGCCATAGTCGTAACGGGGCGAGAAAAACAAAACAGAAAAGCCAATGTTCACATACAGCAGCTACCCGGGTTACTAGGTAGTTACCGTCTCTTCCATGGATTGGTCTTGTAAAAATCGTGGTTTTCGTAAACAATCGTTTCAAAACTCAGCCTACGATTGGCGAAGAGCACCTGCAGCTGCAGCTATAGTCGATGTTTGTAACAGGCTTATGTACCTCGAATCCTTTTCCTATTTCTCATCACTGCCTACCACTCACTTCGCAGGTAAACAAAGAAGCATAACAGCGGGTTCCCTAGCATTGCCATAGTTACCCATCGTCTGCAGCACATCACACACATCGCCGAGGCCCCCATGAACCCTACCGCAATCGATCTCCGAGGTTTAATTGATTAGGTTGTTTACCTATCATTTATCGCAAGGCCCAAGCTCCCCATGACATCTGCCATTGCTTCTTCCCACTCCCAGCTCTTGACGTATTGCCTTGTGCGTGCTCCAAGCCAACGCTCGAGGCCGTCTCTTGTAATCAAACCGTCCGTATCATTGAGTCGCCTATTCCTCCCTTCATGAAAACTCTTCCCATTACCCACGGTACATGTACAATAGCTGTTCGCTAAGTTAGCTTTTCGCACCATCTGGTGAAACAGGCTAGTCTGTCAGTTGCTAAAGTGCTTCTGCGTCATTCTCACGAGTCCACATCTTGAGCGGAGTGCGTCCAGATCGTGGTCGATCGATTTAATCCTTGCATTTTACTGTCGCTCGCTCCGAATTTGTACCGTAGACGTGAAGTTCAGCTCGCCCAGGCCTCTAACCTTGATATAGGCTGTCAAAATAAACTTAGCAAGAGATATCCTAAACTCAGCGCAGGTATCCTAAACTTATACTACCTACTAGGTACCTAATTTACCTAAGCCTTGTCATTTATGATCAAGGTCCTGAGCTTTCTTTCCTCCTAATCAGGGAAAGACGCGATGCCCTCACTGGATCCTGTCCACCTTTCTTTGTCGATCTTTAGCAAGACCTGAGAACAACCATGATATCTACCGGGTATCGAAAATCTATTAAAGCATCCATCCTGTGCCCAATGCTCCAATGCTCCGATGCCAAATTTCCCATATTGACATGAACAGGCAGCACAAGCACCAACAAGAAAAATCCTCCAGATACTTTGTAGAAAAAATTATAACAGACATGTCCAAGAAGTTCCAATCGGCTTCTGGAACTCCCATAGTTATAAAAACAGCGAATTGCATACAGTGGAGGCCATTGATGGTCGGAAAACTGCTCTCTAGAGACATTGGCTCTTTTCAATACCCTCTGCGCATTTGAAATTCCCGGAGTGGATGTTGAGACCAAAGACAGTACGTGATGTTCCGTTACCAAATCGTCGAGCTCATTTCGTTGTCGCTGGATTGCGTGATATTCATTACTGCTGGTGCCATTGTAATCATTGGGCGATGTTCCGAAACCGATAGCCCGAAGTCCCTCTTGTCGTGGTCTTTCTTCCATCGTACCAGCAAAAAACGACATCCGGACCATTAAGGTGACCTTTAGAATCTGGCTCTCTTGGTACTGCCACAGCATCCTTGACCTATATGCTCTGTGATCACATCGTGCTCCAAGAGGGCATGCCGTTATCTTCTATGCCAGCCTTCAAGCCATTATCGTTCATCTCCATAATTCCATACATATCCCACGATAGGTAGTTCTGCAAATCGCTGAGATCTACTGCTTGGTGATCCATGTGTGAAGTCGTAGCTCCTGGGGGTGTTCGTTGAGATACTGGCTGCTCGTGCTGTAATTTGGATCGTGCGGGCGTTACTTCGGGCTGACTGCTTGCCCCGGAGACAGATCCAGCTCCTTTTTTGCTCGTAGTTGTACTGCCACTTTCCATCTTGGTCCAGGCATCGCGGTCTATAGGCTTCATATCACTACTTTGGCCTTGCGCAAGACGTGCCAGGCCAAGAGCTCCCATGGCCTCGTCAGGACTGCTGGTAACGGGGCTCCCAGTCAAAATCGGTGACCTAGGAAAGACTTATTAATATCTAACTGTATTGAGGGATTTGTATTACGCACCTTTGCTCGTCGCCATGTAGAGGACGGTCGCTCATATGTTCATCCTGGGCAAACGTCTTCCGAATCTTGGCTAGCCATCTTTCAGTAGTCGTTGCCTGGTATCGTAGTTAGCAAAACCCACGACAAATATCTTATTAGTTCACATACTAGAGAATCGGCGAGTGGGAACAGAGCCGCCATTGTCCGTAGGATCTTGCTGTTGCTTTCCACAGCATTGATTGCATCAACAACAATCGTTTCTGCATCAGGTCTACTCAAGTCAAGCAGCCTTGCAATGTAGTACAACATCACACGGCTGCTATCATAAGCAAAGCAGGGGAGGAGACTATCGGCGAGGTATCGTGCACCATGTTGTACCGCCTCAGCCAAGATAGTAGAGATCTGCTTCGCGTGGTAAAAGCAATCGGCTTGCAAAGATTGCAGAAACTCTTGCTGATTAGGTGGGAAGTAGAAAGGCTTGATCAACTTGAAAAGATCTGGCATAGATATTCTGTAAAGATCCAGGAGATTGTGATGATATGTGCAATGAAGCAAGACAAGTGAGCCGAGCTGATCAGATTCGAGGCGTGCGTAAATAGTGTCAGTGGAGTATGAGATGAACTCGGGAAGATGTCGTCCCCATGATCGCAAATCTGCATCAAGAGCTGCAAAGTCGGACTCGGGAAGCCACGGAGGCGGGCTCGTATTCAGATGCTTCACATATCTGTATTCAGTTAGACGCCGGTGTCTGTTCAGAGAGCGTTCCGGGGTTCAAACGAACCTGACTACCCGTTTCCATAGGGTGACAATTCGGATGTAGTAAGCCATGATACCCATGTTGGCAGCCGGCCTTCGTGGAACAATCGCAGGAGGGAGGAATTGCAGAACGTGTCCTACGCCGAGCGTCTCTGTTACACAAGGGATCCTAAGTCTGAAGTTACGTTCGTTACATGGCAACTGGATTTTAATATCGGCTTCACGCAGTAGTGTTAATTGATCAACACCACTACCCGTCCAGGCATCTAGGATGTAGCAGGCCCACATGAGTCTACGACGACTCTCCTTCTCAACAGCTGGGGGGGAGGACTCGTTGGCCTCCGCGCAGAGAATGTCGGGTGAGAACTCGACGTTGAGCTGTAGTGCGTGAGCCATCCGGACGGCGAGACCACTGAGCATCAGGGCTTGGGTGTATTCGCCTAGTCTGAAATGAAAGTCGTAGAGTAATATGCATGTCTGACCAAATGCGTCAGTTATTTGCGAACCCCAAATATTGCGTTGAGAATTACCATGAGCCTTTGGACAGAAATCTTGCCAAAGTTGGTGAGTACCAGCATTTCGGCCTTTTGTGCCCAGCTGTTGCCCGCAGCTCGGATCAAGCTCGCTTTGGCATCTTGATCCTCCAAATTGAGAGACAGAGCATAGAACCTGCACAATTAGTGTCATGTTCACATGGTTCAGATTGAGGGACATACTTGGCTCCTTGTGCGCAAATAATGTGCAGTAGTGCCTTTTCGTCGTCGGACTCAAAGCCCTTATCTAACAGACGAGCAAATGATGGTCTATGTACAAAAGCAAAGCATCGAAGAGGATGGATGTTGGCAAAATAGTGGTCGACCACGGTACGGATGTTGTTCACAGATGGGAGATCTGGTGATATAAGCCTAGGAGGGATAAGTCAGCTGGAAATCGACCCGGACCTTCGGGAATGAAGCATCGACCTACCATGAATGAATAGACAACTCGGTATCATCGGAAAAGTCTATGGGTGGATTGATGCTGCTGGTATCTCTGGTGCTTGACCGATGAGACTTTGCGACATCGTTCTCCCGTGACTGGATGAGACTGTGTGACCTTAAGCTCTCCCCAGCAATTGAGGAAGCATCCAGGGAAGACTCTAGATCTTCCTCAGTCGAGCCCGAAGTTGGTGCCTTGCTGAGGTTGCGTGCCCAGCGAGGAGCCGAGCCTCCGTCATATTGGCATTCAAGATTACGGGCGCTACACCGTGAACATCTCGGGCGGTCGCCGTCGCATTTAGTCTTTGATACGCGACAACTGGTACATGACCGATAAGTCCTGATCTTCCTCAGGGACACAGGAACTGATCCACGCCGACTGCCAGACTTGGAACCGTCATCATCAACACACTCGAGTTGGAGACGTTCACAGTTGCGACAGCCGTTAGGCCGACCGTCGCATTTGACCTGTGGTTTATCGCATGTGAGTTGGATGAATCTCTTATCAGACACTGGAAGTGAAAAAAAAAAACAATACGGCGGGCACTTACCTTTCTCGCGCGACAGACTCGACAGCCCATGTTGCTGCTTCGGTTGGCGCTGGCAAGACTCTCACTGTCAGCAAGACTCCGTGAGGCCTTGTGTCCAAGAACCAAGTTGAGATCTTCCATGGTCGTCGCTGTAGATTTCCCTTCTGCAGGTAGTTCCCCTGCCCTGCTCATGGCGAGCTGGCGAGCAGCCGATGGCGTGCGAGGGGCCTTTGCTATCAGAGGCTGGGCTGGGCTAGGTAGGCTAGCAGGTGCCTCTACAGCGACAGCAGGTGGATTGACGCCACAGTAAATCTTCGGGGAGATTGATTTAGGCGTCCTGTTAGAGCCTAGTTTGCGGTCAAGCTTGCGCCATGTGGGTTAAGTAACCCTTGTAACCGCTGTCAACCATATCACGACATTGGCCTCGAGGATGGCGATGGGCCTTGGTTCGCTGAGCTGAGTGAGAGCATCCAGGGCATCCCACGCCTGTGAACGGGGACTTCGGATGTCGGAAATCCTTGGCTGCTACCACTTCCCTTGTAATTAAATACCGTACGTAAAAGCACCCGCTCAATTTTCTCCTCATGATTCCTATAGTTGAAACCCCACTCTCCTCAGATCTACACCATCGTCTCTCGGTATGATGACAACCACCATCAGCTTCTTGTCTCACGGAGAATATTGAGCAGAAACTCAAACTCCGCCTTGCGCCATTGAGCCGTTGCAACTTTCCCCGCAGCTGGTGTGATATCTAGTGATTCAGCGCTGTGACATTGAGCCTCTCACAATGGAGCTGTAGTGTGCAAGACTACTGCTTGATGACGAATATATTTAATAAAGGCTTGCTTCAATTTGGATGAAGCAGTGGAGCATGCATGGTTATCATCACGATCCTCCCCGTATAAACACCCACTTTCCGACCATGACAGTGCCTTTCGTTGATGCTGCGCACTGAAATACATGGCAAATTAAGTGTTTAAGTTGTCGATCTTGCACCTGAAGTTTCCCCCTATTTATTATTCAAATAGCCATCCAGACATCGAATGGGCCAAATCTGCTTATGATGCAGGGCAAGGGTCCGATTCCCTGCGCCATATGTGAATAGCCAGGGTTTTATTCCGACATCCAAGTAGTCTCTTCTCGTCTTGCCTGGACTCACTCAGGTGTGCCTCTGTGACAAACCGTATTGGAGTCGATCCCTAACATACTTAGAAGCATAAACCCTCTCTACGTGATGGCGATTTGAATAACCTTAAGCTTCTCGGATAACATGTAGTGCCGAATTATCGGGCATCCAGCAGCGACGATCCGATCATAAGCATTGATGGCCAATCGACGTTCCGATGTTTCTACAGGGTAGCTGGCTCGCTCAAGCATATCGACGGTATGGCTCTCTCATGATACAATACTCTATCAACCGATATTAGGAGCATTTCGAGACAACCGAGATTTATAGCAAGTAAGGCAACTTATTAGTCGACGAGAACTGAATGTTTGAAGTAAATGTACGCAAAGGCGTAAGATACCCAAACCCTATGGAAGATACACAATAATCCCCAGTGCCCGATGTCGCTTGCGCTAACATACTTGATGAACTTTTTGTTTCTATACGGATACATATGCTCAAGTTCTAGTCGCAACGATCGTGCTTGTCGGTCAATCCTGTTATCATCATAGAGACTGTCAAAAGCACGGCAATGGAGAGTGGTGCTCAACGATAGCTTCCTACCTACGAAGGCATGGCCAATATCCTCCGACCAGACTAGGTAGCCATATCGAAAACAAGCATAGAATATGAGTCAAGTTCTCCGACTTGGTGTTTGATGCTCGTTACCTTGTTGTATCGGACGTCTCTTATCTTTTTATCTTTCCCCTTATGACTCAATACTGCCCAATTGCAGCCCTCCAAAAGACCCCTCCACCCCTCCCCCACCAACATCTCGATAACTTTCCATCTTCAAAAATAACCCCACCACGAGCTTCAATATCGAACACAGCCGAGAATTCTCGAAAGCGAATAGAAAGGGCAGACTCGATACCGAACGAAGCCGATTAACGATCTTACACCAATCGACATCATGTCCGACCCTGTCGCTGAGGTCACCGAGGGCACTGTCAAGCTCGTGCTTGACGAGGTGACGGGGGAGCAGGTCACGCGTAACGAATTGAAGAAGCGCACCCAGAAGCGAGCCAAGAAAGCTGCTGCCCAGGCCTCCAGGGAGGAGAAGGCAAAGAACCAGGAGGCTAACCCCAAGCCTGCTGCGCCTAAGCCTAAGGCCCAGGAACCTACCCAGCTCGACCCCGATGCCATGTTCAAGCAGGGCTTCCTTGCCGACGTGTACAAGGAGCGACCTGTGAAGCCTGTAGTTACTCGATTCCCTCCTGAGCCGAACGGATATCTTCATCTCGGTCACGCTAAGGCTATCGCCATTGATTTCGGCTTTGCGCGCTACCATGGTGGCAAGACGGTAAGCTGGGGTGCGGGTCGCTGCGATTCATAGTGCTAATATGTGGTAGATTCTTCGGTATGATACTGTCTGATGGTGCTTCTACCCTAGCTAACAAGAGTAGATTCGACGACACAAACCCCGATGAAGAAGAGGAAGTTTACTTTGAATGGATCCTAAAGATTATCAGATGGCTTGGTGGGCATCCTGTATTCGTGATCCTGAAACTGACTCCTTCTAACCTGATATTAATACAGGCTTTGAGCCCAGTGCCATCACTCACTCAAGTGATAACTTCCAGAAGCTCTTCGATCTCGCCAAGGAGCTCATCAAGAAGGAGAAGGCCTATGTCTGCCATTGTAACGAGGCCGAGATTAAGCTCCAGCGCGGTGGAAAGGAAGGAAAGGAGGGACCACGCTACCGATGCAAGCACGCCGAGCAAGATGTTGAGACGAACCTCCAGAAATTCCAGGACATGCATGATGGCAAATACGAGCCTCAGACCGCTTTCCTCCGCATGAAGCAGGACATCACAAGCGGAAACCCCCAGATGTGGGATCTTGCAGCCTACAGAATACCCAAGAAGCAGAAGCCTCACCACCGAGCTCCCGAGTGGAAGATTTTCCCTACCTACGATTTCACACACTGCCTTTGCGATAGCTTCGAGGGTATCACTCACAGTCTGTGCACAACCGAGTTCATTCTGTCTCGTGAAAGCTACGAGTGGTTGAACAAATCCCTCGAAGTTTACGAGCCTATGCAGCGAGAGTTTGGTACGAGTTCCTCATTGCGTTGAGTTTACATGTAATTCTGACGGAAAACAGGCCGACTTAATGTTAGTGGAACCATTATGAGCAAGCGAGCTCTCAAGAAGCTGGTTGAGGGCGGAATTGTTCGCGGCTGGGATGACCCTCGACTGTATACACTTATTGCCATCAAGCGCAGAGGTATTCCGCCTGGTGCTCTTTTGGCCTTCATCAACGAGCTTGGTGTTACCACAGCCAAGACAATCATCCAGATTGCTCGATTCGAGCAGACCGTTCGCCGATACCTCGAGAACACAGTACCGAGACTGATGCTTGTCCTGGATCCTGTTCCCATCGTCATTGAAGATTTAGAAGAGACCCAGGAGCTCGAGGTTCCCTACTCACCCAAGGACCCCAAGTTCGGTACACACAAGGTCCGCCTAACTAAGACCGTTTATATTGACCGCTCCGATTTCCGAGAGGAGGATATCAAGGGCTATTTCCGACTTGCCCCTGGAAAGACTGTTGGCCTTCTCAACGCTCCTCACCCTATCAAGGCCACTTCATTCGAGAAGGACGAGTCAGGCAAGGTTACCAGCATTAAGGCCGTGTTTGACAAGGAGAGCAAGCCCAAGACTTATATCCAGTGGGTGCCTGAGGGCTCTATCAAGCTGGAAGCCCGAGTGCATAGCGCTCTGTTCAAGTCTGACGATCCCACAGCCGTTGAGGGCGGCTTCTTGAACGATGTCAACCCAAACAGCGAGGTCGTTTATCCCGAGGCCCTAGTAGAGGAGGGATTTAAGGAGGTGCGCGAGAGAGCTCCCTGGCCTGTCACCGCTGGTGAGACGAGCGAGGCTAGCGGCCCCGAAAGTGTTCGATTCCAGGCGATGCGTGTTGCCTATTTTGTGAGTATTTATTATCCCGGACAACAATCTATTACTAACAACCCGGTAGGCTATGGACTCGGACAGCACAGATGACAAGGTCGTGCTCAATCGCATTGTTTCACTGAAGGAGGATCGGGAGAAGAACTAGAAAAGGAGCTATACATAAAGAAAAAGAAAGACAGAAGTCGACTTTAGATGACTGGTACTTGTTATCTGTTCTGCTTTGCGGCCGAGATAAAGTGGACTTGTGGCCTGAAAAATATGTAACAGCAGTGTATTCATGATGATGTCGAAAGTTATGCTTGATGGGGGAAGGGGGTGGATGAGTGGTAGTGAGGAGCGAGAGATACCTAAATCTATAACCATAACTGAAGATGATTTTTATTCTATATGGACAAGGCAATGTGCTTGAGCTCAACGCTACTTGCCACAACTAGGTAGGTAGGTTGTCTTTACTAGAAAAACTGACCGTGATATGATGCATGTGAGGCGGATTGATAGCCAGATCTGTAAGCCGAAGCCATTTTATTCACAGCCGCTGCCGGTTGAACTGAAAAGCAGAGTACAAAATACCTTGTGCTGCCGTTTTGGCATAGTCGTATTCTAATTACCCCGCCGATGTCCGCCGCATATGGCTTTATATCTACCAAGCGGTGTTATACAACCGATAGGGTTGAATTAAGAAGGGTGGCACTGTGTTCCGCATATCCAGCAATGCTGCAGCGTAAACAGCGTAAACCCACCCTCCAAAGTCTCCCAAGGATACTCATCCGTGAATGTGCGAGTCAGTACTCCGTACACGTATATGCTTATCTCGGAGAGGGATCCATGGGTTTTCATTGTCGACTCAGACTGACTTGTGGCTGTGAACGGGTAATGGCATCCGCACCTGGCAGGGCTGAGATCGCAGATTCGGGTATTTTCCCTGATTGAGCATGGCGCATGCTTGAAACAATGTCAGGGAGATTTACAGTGTACTCAGCATTATCCGGGGCTCTAGCGATGGACGGGACCGAGATATCTTGTTCCATCTCCAGGCTGGTTAACATTCCTCACATTATGCCCCATCCAAGCTTGTGCTCTCATAGTTACGCCCTTTTATTCGCTAGAACCAACCTTGGCCGTGATACCCGAGCAGAGTTTCCCCTTGTCTCCTGCATATAGTAACACGGGTAGTGACAGGCAACAAGAAAGTGAGTTTATGTCGTCAGAACACCACAAACTTGAAGAGTTGACCGAAAACAAGAAATCAATGTTGAGTAGAGGGTCGTTTGGATTCATTTCTGAGCGAGCTGCAGAAGCTATGTCAGGTTAATTGCCACCCAAAGCGCTGTGAGGATTGATTGATTGAAATAGGCAGAAGGATTTCCATGCTTGTTCATTATCTTGGTGACGATAGTGGGGGCCAGAAATGTCATTCTTGCAACCGAAGTACATCCTCGTCACCACCAGGACCAAGAATTGATATCTGAGAAATACCCGTCTCTAGAACAACTCTAGAACTTTAGCTCAAGAAACTGTTGGATTTTGAAGGAGTAGCTTTAACCCACAACACTCAAGACATGAAAGGTTTGGTCAGGCAAGGCTCAAGCTACACAGCCCTATGGAGAGGTCGAGACTTTGCTTTTGACTAGCATATTTTAGGTATAGATGGGCTGCATTCCCAATTCGGGTTGATGGCGCCAATAAGCGCTTATGGTTAATTTCTTAGCTCCTCAGCCGTCCACACTTGTAATGAGCTAAGGGCGTTGGCCAAGGCTGGCTGTGTTTCGAGAGATGGGCTGACTTTGAATGATTGGCTGTTTTATGAGCGGGATACGGTTGCAGGGCTGTTTCCTAGTTGATTCGAAAGGCAATCCTTCATAAGGGTTGTCATCTAACTTCTCTTATCCTCTCACTTACCTCCCTCTCTTCCTCTCTTACACCCTCCAATTCTCCGTATATCAACTTCAGAGATGGGTTCCTCGATGAGATGGCTTGCTGTGGCAGCTCTAGTATCTTTCTCTCTCGACGAGACGAGTGCCCTTGAGTTTGATCTGCCACCTTCAGCGCCAGAACCTACTTCACCGGCGAGACTTCGTGCTATCCGTCACGTATATGCACGCGCAGACGCAACTACTGAGACTCTCAGCATCACTGTCGCCCCAGACAACACTTGTGGTTTTTACACACCAAACACATCTTTCTTCTTCACATGTACTGGCGGTGTGAAGTGTATGTACGAGAATGACAAGTACAATGTAGCGTTTTGTGGCGAGAGGGACTTCAAGACGGCTTGTATGAACAGTGCCGATGCCCTGAACCCGGATAAGTGTGATGTGGACTGTAGACGGAACACAAACATTCAGAAATGGTGAGTCAAGTCCGAGTTTCACAGTTGAGGCATTCGCTGATCTGATTGAACAGTACTGCCGATACAAAGACGGAGTGTTACACCATCTACTTCCCCAACAACATCGAGAAGTACCCTTGCCATACACAATCAGGTTTCAGCAGCATGAACTTCCCAGATGGTGTAAGCGACTTCGAGCAATCCACGCTGGGCGTAGACGTCTTCCCAGCTTTGGCCACCACCGAAGCCTCAAGCACAGAAGAATCCACCACCGAAGCCTCATCAAAGTCAACAACCGCAGCATCAACCACCACAGTCACAGGAGCACCCCAAAACGACGACGGGGAAGAAAACAAAGACAACAGTGGAAGCAGTACACCCGTAGGCGCTATCGCTGGCGGTGTAGTTGGAGGCGTCGCCATTCTCGTCGCCGTGGGCCTCATCATCTTCTTCATCCGTCGACGAGACAACAAGAAGAAAGCAGCAGCTCAGCCATTAATGTCAGACCAAGCACACACGCAGCCACAAATGCCGTATGGAATGGCCCCTCAACAACACATGCACCCTTACCAGGATTGGCACACTGGATCACCGCCTCTTCAGGGCTGGCAACACAGTCCTTCACCTCCCATACCAGGAGCTCCAGTGCTGGTTGAAGCTCCCGATTCTAATACTGCACAGATTCATGAGATGGGCGATGGAAACGTCAAGTACAAATAAGCATACGAAAAAGGGAGGGTATCGTTTTGGATTGGTGGAAAGCGATAGACGGCGTTTTAAGTGCTTACTTGTATCGTCCTGTGTTGGACTAGCTCATATTAATGGCTGCGACTAGTTTCACTTCTCAACTCTTGTGTGTGTTAAGCTCGTGACTTTGTTTGGTAGATATGCCTTATTCGGATCAGATAAAAGCATAATTTGAAAGGAGGGTTATGGATGGCTTGGTCTAGATCTCTGGATGAAGATATCCCGGCCTAACTAGACGCTGGTGGTTGAGTGGCGATGTTGCATAATCGAGATGAAGACTCGTGAGGGAGCAGCAAGACTCGGGACATTTATTCTAAGTCATAAAAAGATTTAGGTAAACTCAAAATAGGCTCGGAAGGCCTTGGATAGTCTTTTTTATTAACTACAATTTTGTTAGCTTCACTGCGATTCCAAGTAGTAGACCATTGCTGTATGAGGAGAAACTGGTCTCAGGTAATGGCTATGTCAGAACAAAATCAAGTTGTTCAAGAACGCCAGAAGCTGCCTTTTGTAAACTATTCTTCTGTAGCATATAGAAGAAGCCAGGTCTGGAAGCTCTATAGAAACAGCGCGATTCGTTTGAATTAACAGCCTATTGCCCCGTACTCCGTAGATTGAATCAGTTAGACTTATCCATATGTACGATTACGAATCTAAACCACTCAATGACATGCAGCTACGTCTCCCTAGTAACCCCGTGATCTGGGCCTTACACTGCCAAAAATAGCCAGTGGCTTTGTCCTACCAGCGCTGTCGACCGTTTATGTCGGCTAAGCCAATAGAGGCTCTAGCGTCCTTGAGTGGCCCGAGACCTCTGTGTTTTAAGTGGAACATCCCGCTAATGGTCCCTGGAATTTGCGGCTGCTCCCAATGAACTCTACTGAGGTTCCGTTGCAGCCGCGAGCGAAACGTGAGACGTTGACGTGAACCCTGCCGTCTCAAGTCTCAGACCCCGATGGGACCCAAAACTTTCAACTCGTGATCTATGCAACATCTTATCCGATCTACCTTATCATCTCACCTTTCCTCATCAATAAACAGCCTTGAACCTTTAGTATATCCTATATATCCGACCTCTAATTACAGCCCCTATTGAACAAACCCTTGGATGACCTCATATCGCATTCCTTAAAATCTTCAATGTCAATGCCGCCTTGACGGCGATGACTCCCGTCGCTGCCCATACGACGGGCTCTTCCGATGCTGCCGCTGCCCTGAGGGGCGCAACACTCGCCTTCAACAAGACCAAACCTGCTCCTCCACCTCCACAGAAGGACAATGGCGCTCTAACCGCTGCGACATCAGCCGGACGACCTCGAAGCCCTACTAAGAACCTCGGCGCGCAGAGCACGGGCGGAAGCACAATCGACAACGAACAATATGGTCAAAATGGGGGATCAATAGCGGCGAGGCTGAGACAGCTGGGCCATAGTCCGGGCCAGCTTCATCCGAGTGCAGCTAGGGGAGGCACAGATCCTAAGAGCGCAAGCTTCATAGCTGCCACGCTGGCAGCAAGTCGAAGTGCTAGTCCTAGTCCCAAGGCTCGAACACCGCGGAGGAGGACGAGTCTTGAAGGTTCGTCGAGCAGTGGTGACATTGTTGATTCAGGGCCGATTGCGCCTACTGGGTCACTTATCTCAATGTTTGAACAAAGCCGCGCCGGTGACCCTGTGAAGCGAAGCTCTCCTAAGAGGACCCCTGCCAAAGCGCCTAAAGAACAGTTTGATAGTATCTCGGAAGAGGGAGTAGCGCAAGAGGAGAGACGTTCACTGGAAATCAAACCGAAACCTAAGCCCAAGCCAAAACCAAAACCGCTGACACCGGACCCTCGAACACCCATCAAACCAGCTCCGGAGGTATTGTCACCCAAGCCAGCACTTCCTCCCAAGCCAGTTCTGAGCCCCAATCCAGCTCTGAGTCCGAATCCAGCCTTGAGTCCAAGCTCGTTTAAAAGACCAAAGACCCCTCCTCAGATCATTACTCGTCATGCAACCAACCCTATGCCGACGCCATCGCCGGATCCTCGGAAGCGCAGTCCTAAA
Source organism: Fusarium sp. NRRL 52700 (assembly GCA_013396095.1). Classification (NCBI taxonomy): domain Eukaryota; kingdom Fungi; phylum Ascomycota; class Sordariomycetes; order Hypocreales; family Nectriaceae; genus Fusarium; species Fusarium sp. NRRL 52700. The sequence continues at coordinate 127,176 of JAAQRM010000214.1, read as the reverse complement.
CCTAGGGAACAAACAAAACAGCGACCTCCGACACCACCGCAGCCTAGAGGGACAAGCAAACCAAAGGTCGAGTCTAAGAGTATCTTGCACGAAAAGTCCCCAACAGTCACACAAAGACGCTCCGCTCCCCCACTCGAGCCTCGACTATCTCGTCCAAGGACAACTCCTCCTACTCCTACAGAAGCACGGCCGACATCGGCACTGACAGTATCTTCGGACGATACCTTCGTGTCTGCATCATCTGTTCAGTCGCCGGTACGAGAATCTCCTCCGGTGATGCCTGTAAAGAGGCATTTCACCGGTAGTGTTCCGCCATCACCGACTCGAGATTTTCAACGCAGCCAGTTTCAAAGCTCATCAGCCACAAGTCTCCCACTCGAATCTCTCACGAGCGCCATCGTGGCTGGTTCACTTGCGTCTGCTCGTCTTACACCACACAATACAGGAGGCAGCCTGGCTCCCCCATTGCCCCGAAGGCAAAAATCACCTCGTCTGATGCAGACTTTACGGCAGCCGCCCAAGCCTCTAGAAGAGGATGCAGACCGACACAAAAAGAAGGGGTTGAAGCTTCATAAAGGAAAGCATGCGCACCACGAAGGTTCGCGGAAGAAGTGGAGAGAAGAAGTAACGCCACGAGAGCGGAAACGATATGAAGCAGTTTGGGCATCTAACCGTGGCCTGTTCCTTGACTTGCCCAACGCACCTCTGGATGCAATGAACGGAGACCCTTCAGAGTATGTTCTCAACACAGTTGTTCGAGAAATTTGGAAGCGGTCCCGTCTACCAGTAGATGAGCTGGCCGAGGTTTGGGACCTGGTTGACCGTAAGGGACAAGGGGTTCTGGGACGTGCAGAGTTTGTTGTTGGCATGTGGTTGATTGACCAACGCCTTCGGGGACGCAAGATCCCAGCCAAAGTGAGTGACAGTGTCTGGGGCAGCGCCAATGGTATACAGACCAAGAAACACGGACACAAGCATTAGGGACGTTGATTCAAATTTGTCTTTATTCTATAGAGTGATACCCTATTTAGACTACTTGCCTATTGCCTGTATAAACAATTGTTCATGTTCCTGCTATCTAGGTACTTAATATTGATGAAGTGAGCTACAATGCCGAGACAAAGAAGCACAAAAGAGTATAGTATGGGACAGGATAGGGATCAAGATTCATATACTCAAATATTTTCATAAGCGACGTCTATGTTTTAATATGAAAAATGTGCTGAGAAGATATAAACAGTTGCAGACCAGACAAAACCCCATCCAGTCTCCATATTCAACACCACCACTTCAAGGTTTTATCCCCTGGCATGGGCAATCAAACTCTAACAACTCAGGATGAGCTAGCATACTCCTTGCTAGTCTTGTCACCAAAAGTGACGGTGACATTGTACTCGCTGATGGTAGGGCTTCCAGAAGCACCGTAGATGCTGAGAAGGGCAGCGGTGACGAGGCCCTTGCCCTTGGTAGCGCCCTCAGGGATGGTGAGCTTCTTCTTCAGAGGCTCGACCTTGTTAGACTCGGCTGTTTGTTGTATTAGCAATGGGACCAAGTAAGATGAAAAGGAGGGAAACATACCCTTTCCGAGGGCAAAGGAACCGGCGACTTGGCCGATGGTGCCAGGGTATTGAGACTCAGGAGCATAGCCAAAGACGATGGAGGAGTCAAAGACGCTCTGGATGTAGTTCTCACGAACGATGATGGCCTCGAAGGGCTCACCGACAGCGATCTCCTTGGGGACCTTGATACCGGTGATGCGGGCCTCAGCGAGAGCGAGGAGAGCGGTGGAAGCGGCGGCGATAGAGAAACGCATGTTGACGGCTGTAGAGAGTTGAGTAAGGTAGTTGAAGTGCTTGGGTTGAGCTGAGTATAGGAGAACAGGAAAGATTCGGTTCAAGAGTGGGCGATCCTTTATATACATATACAGTGACCACCACGCTCAACTCTACGGAGTAATATCATGTTATTCATGCATGTCCAACATGAATGGATACAAACAACAAAAACCCTTGCATACCTATCCACGGCCAAGATCTATTTACAGCTCACGGACATGGCATCCGTCATAACTCGCCCCAGTCAATTTTCCAGTGCCGATCGCTCTCCAACTCCAAAGTCAAAGTGCAGTCTCCAGCTCGGCAATTCAACAAGTTGGATACTTCCCCGGATCTTTCGGGGGGGCAGATCTGACCGCTTCTCACTAAGAGCTGATGTCTTCTTTGTGGCTGCACCAGAATCTTCTTTGGCGTTGACCATTGAAATTCCAAGACAACGTTGCTGCACTGTATCTGAAACTTGGAACTAGCACAGGGGGCCACAGGCCTATACGAGCTTGATCGGCGCTGTGCATGCTATATTCTCCGCCCAATGGGGGCTGTACGTGGACAAATAGTGAGCGTTGAACAAGAATTAGTGATTATGAGTTGATCGAGGCTTCTATGAGCTAATCTAGTTACCGCTTCCATCTTGCGCTATGTCAGCTCACGATGACGCAGTATCTATTTATGCCCAGACTAGAGTGCGGGTATAAGTGCCGGCTCAAAGACATTGCAGGGTGAACAACTGACAATAGTGCCACTTTTTATATAATATCCTAGACATTTATACAAGGTTGTTGCACTGAGTCAGCACGTCAACGAGAGCTGCCGGCACATATAAACATCCATACTGTACGTACGGATACTACGTGTTAGTTATATGGCTTCGTCATTCCCCCAACCAATAATTTTGCCGATACCCGACCCATGAAGATCACCTCGTGTTAATGCTTGGCCCATGACTTTGATGTCTGTTCGTGATGTGGGCAACATTACGGAGTATGCACATTGATTCTGTCACCTGGACTGCTTTGCTTGGAACAGGTCGTTGATGACAATATATGCTGAAAATGATTCTATCGTTAGTACTAACTTTTGACTGCCACGAGTATACTATGGTATCCCAAATTATTGAAACAAAGACGAGCGAGTATTCTACTCCTCCATCTCCACGTCCTCAGCCGCAGCATCAGCAGCCTCCTTCTTCGCCTTAAAGGCAACAGCCCACTCCTGGGCCTTAACCATCACCTTGTCCTTGCCCTTGGGGGCTAGCTTCTCCTCCCAGTCAGCCCAGCGTCTGAACCACTTCTCAGCCATCTTGGGCTTCAAGCCCTTGACCCGTGTCCGTCTATCGAAAACGTCACGGATAGCGGTGGGGTCAGCGTCGGAAAGACCAATCTCGAGATCGAGAAGCTGGCTCCAGAGATCACCCTTCTTAGGGTAGGCAGCCAGGAGAGTCGCAAACATAGTACGACCACGTTCGGGCTCACCGTTGGGGGATCGGAATTCTAGCGCGGCGAAGCGACTCACGAGAGTCTGACTGTGACGATCGCCGAGTTGCTGAGTGGCTCGGGGCAGAAGAGCACGAGCTCGGTCAGGATCGTTGCGGGTAGCATGCAAGAAATGGGCATAGTTGAGCCAGACGTTGGGAGACTTGGCACCGAACTTCTTGACCATTGTTTCGAACAAAGCGTCGGCATCCTGTTATGTAGTTAGCGCCTGATGGCTTGTGTGATGTGATGCATTGTGAAGAGCTTACCTTGAGCTTCTCGGACTGGATGTAGATACTGGCCAGTCGCTCATGGATCTCTTGCGCGTCGTTGTATTGACAAGCCCGCTTGAAGACCTCCTCCACTGTCTGCTTAGTTCCGTAGGCAACCTCCAAGTTGAGGTAAGCAACCCAGACGTTGAGCTTCTCGGTCTCTTCACGGATGTTGATGGACTTGATAGCTCGCTCAGCAACCTCACGGGCTTTGGAGAGCTCCGACACTTGCATCTGGAAAGCCATGTAGGCAATCCACAGCTCTGATGAGTCAGGCTGTCCAAGCAGTAATCGCTCGTAATCGCTAGAGGTCTGGGGGCCATTGGCATCCAGCTCAGCAGTTCGGTCGACCTGGATCTCGTCCCTGTTTCGCCTCTTCTTCTTTGTCTTCTCGTTGTCCTTGGATTGCTCCTCTGACTCTGATTCTGGTTCATCGAAGGGGTCAGCAGACCACTCAGACTTCTTTCCTGCACCGAGACCCTTGGACTTCTTCTTGATCGGTTGGTCCTTCATTTCCACATCCTCATCCTCATCCTCATCCTCATCCTCATCATCGTCCTCTTCCTCCTCTTCCTCGCCCTCGTCCTCATCATCATCCTCGTCGTCTTCGTCTCCATCATCCTCGTCTTCGTCTGAGTCTCCCGCATTATCTGTACCTAGGATCTTGAGGAGCGCACCAGCATCATCCATGTCCACATCATCGTCACTGTCGTCATCATCGAGCTCAGCACCGGCATCAGAGTCATCCATATCAGTATCAGCATCCTCGAAAAGTGAAGGCTTAAGTCCGAAGGTGACTCGTCGCTTGTTGGTGTCGACTTCCAGAACACGAGCCTTGACAGCATCACCCTCCTTGTAGAGCTTGGTTGCGTCCTTGACAGGATTTTCAGCCATCTGACTGCGATGGCAGAGACCGCTGACGTTGTCGGAGTTGTCAATCAGGATGAAAGCGCCAAACTCCTCGACCTTTCGCACCTTACCAGTCACAACCTGACCTTCCTTGATGTCATTGTATGTAATGGGAGGGGTATAGTCCTCGTCAACGACAGAAGACTTCAAGCTCAATTCCACATGGCGAGTCTGCTTGTCAACAGCAATAACTCGGCCCTTGACAAGCTGGTCAATTTGGAAATGATCCTTCCACTCCTTCAGATAACGATCCGATAAGTTCGAAATCTTAACCAGAGCCGTCACCTGTCCACCAAGGAGAACGAAAAGACCCTTGTCCGAGACATTCTTGACAAATCCTCGGACAATGTCGCCAGCATCCAATTGAGAAATGTCGCTGATCTCCTTATCCTTGACTGGGAGCGTAGAGCTCATGATACGAGATGGACGAGTGGATAGTCGGAGTCTCTTGTTGCTTGCGTCAAGTTCCACGATAGAAACGCGAACGATGTCGCCCTTCTTTTGCTTCAGAGTGTTGATAGTGTCAAAGTCATCGGCCATGTCAGGGAGGTGTATGGGCCCTGACACAAGCTCGCTTAGCTTGACGAGGACCTGGCGCTCGTTGACCTTTGTGACTCGTCCGGGAAGAACCATATTTTGCTTAAGAGCACTCCAAGTCACAGTTTCAGAAGAGCTGGAAGAGCGAGCAGACAGGTCCAGGCGCTTGTTCCGAGCATCGACGCCAGTCACTCTCACCTTCAAGGCTGAGCCCACAGGGAAGTTTGCCTCGAGATCGTTGAGTTGAGAAAGGTCATCCGATGCCTCCATGGCAGAGATTCTACCACGGACTGAGGGAGAAAGGTTAACCCAGAGATGTTGGGGGCTGGAGTTGTTAACGAAGGCGACATAGGTGTCACCCACTTTGAGGTTCTCAAGAGAAAGGGGTTCGAGAGTCTTCGCATTGAGGTCGCTAGGCTTTGCTGTGAGTTCGAGCACAGAGTGGAGGGACCGGTGGGAAAAGGGCAAAAATCGGTGGTCTTTGGCGCTGTGGACTCCCATCACGCGTACTGACACGGTCTGCTTCTTGTTATACTTGTCCAGAGGGTCCTTGGGGTCAAGGATATCCTCCCACTTGTCGAAAATCTGAGAGACATCAATTCGGCCCTGAACCTTGCTGTCAACAAGCTGAACATTAAGCTGTGTATCCTTGATGGATGTAATCTTGGCTTTAGCCACAGTTCCAAACTCAATATCATCTGAAGCAGCAGGCTTGTCGCTGGCCTTGGCCTTCTTATCTAACTCGGCAGACTCGTCGAAGTCAGTAGGGGCCACCACGATACGCTTGTGATCAGGAATAACGGAGACAATCTTGACTTCGATTGACTGGTGCTTGTGCATACCAAAGTCAGGGAGGTCCTGAATGTCTGTAGCAAGGCGAGCCTTAGGAAGAAGGGCGTTCACGCCGCCGCCAAATTGAACGAAGACGGCTGTAACGGTAATGTTCCTCACAAATCCAGCAACAATCTTGCCTTCCTTAGCATCCTCAAAGCTGGTAAGCAAGGTCTTGTCCTTTCCAGCACTGACAAGACTGGGTTTGTGGCTAAGAATAACAGCACGTCGGTTCTCGTTCTTCTCAATGATCACCAGGTCAGAAAGGGTCTGGCCAACAGCAATACGTTTGAGAGCATATTGGTTCTTGGAGGTTGACTTATCAGTGAGGTGGCCAACAGGGAGGATAGCTTTGAGCTGAGCGTCGGCCAATTCAACGAAAACCTGATCTTCGGTCTTTTGTGTGACCTTGGCAGAGACAATGTCACCAAGCTGGAGCTTCTTGAGGGCATTCTGCTTATCTAGGCCAAATGCAGAAGGGTCCTTGCAGGATACAACGAGTCTCTTAGACTCAGGCTCGACGTCAAGGACATGTACGCTGACAACTTGGCCGGTTCGGAAATGCTCCTTGGGGTCCTTGATATAGGCTTCACTCATCTCTGAGATTGGCAGGAATCCTTGGACAGCTCCAAAGAATTGGATGATAGCGCCAGAAGACTGGATCTTGATAATGGTACCAGGAATCTGCATACCAATACTAGCCTCTTCGTAAGCCTTAATAACAGGAGCTTCCGAGTTGACGAGTGTCTTCTTCAAGGTCAGGCGCATTTGCTTCTTGGATAGGTTGGTTGAAAGAACTCGAGCCTTGACCTTCATGTTTTGTCGGAATTTCTTCTCGGGGTGTTGTAGTTTTACATCGGAAAAGTGTTGTTCGGGAACGAACCCAGTGATACCCTCAGCAACCTTGACGACGAGACCACTGACACCCTTCTCATCAATAAGGACCTTCTCAATATTGCATGTTACAACGGCACCAATGGGAACATCCTCCAGTCTGAGGTATTGCTGCTCAAGCACGGACTTCTCAAAGGAGATTTGGAAGAGGCCATCCATTTCGTTGTATCCAATAACACGTCCCTTGTGCTCTGTGTCAACCTTGTAAGGGCCGCTTGCTTCGTAAAGTGCTTCCACCTTGCCATCCTTGACTCGAGAAATATGGACAAATCCGCTCAAGCCAGGGATGCCAATATCGACGAACAGACCGATATCAGGCTCAACATGACGGACTGTGCATTTCTCAACAAGAGATGAGATGGGGAGAACCTGTGTTGGGTTCTTTTTGGAGTCCGTTGACTTGGTAGGTCGCTTCTTCTCGAGGGCGGTAACATGCGGAAGAAGAGAAATTCCAATCTTGGGCTCTCTGGCACCAGGGAAGTTGCAAATTACTCGGGCCTTGACTCTTGAGCCGATCTTGTAGGCTGCATCCAAGCTCACACCAGCAGGGCCAGCCCCAGATTGGATGATATCTGCAGTGACGTCAAGGTGACCCATGATCTTTCCAGAAAGACCTCGTCGATCAGTGTTGGAGATGAGGACATCTGCCATGGTACCAGGGAGGAAGGTGTTGATGGTAGTGGCATCGGCGGGTACACTCTTGGGGTTGCCAATCTTCTTCTGTTGAAGTGAGAGCTGTGCGATCTTACCATTGGCACCCTTGCTGGTGACTTGGCATAAGAAAACAGCGCCTGGCTGTAATCTTTGCTCGTCGATGTTCTTATCAACCTCACTCTTGGCAAGGAAAGCTCCGAGATTCTCAATACCGGTGTCCATCACAAAGCCACGGTCCTCAACGCTGACAATAGACGCCATAACCGTGGTATTGGGAACGACATCATCCTTAGACAGGCCCGCATTGGCCTCATTGGGCCGCAGGGACAATTCAATACGTCGCTTGCTCTTTCCAGCGGTAGACTCCTCGGCAGTAGATGCCACATACACTCTCAAGTACTGACCAACAGAAAAGATAGACTTGAGGTCGATACCCTCATCATCCTCTGCCTCGTCCTCATCCTCCTCGTCCTTCTCTGCAGTCTCGTTCTCGAGACGTTCCGTCAATTGTTGGGAAATGGCGACGATCGAGACGTGTCCAGTAAGGTTATTTGGTAATGCGACTTCGAGATCGAGGTTATTGATTCGTGTGACCTGTGCAAGAACAAGAGAGCCTTTGACCAGATTCTACATCAATGTCAGTAGGCAACGTAAATGAACGTAATAATCTCAGGTTACCTTGAAGCTCAAACTCTCAATTCTGACTGCTTGTTCCTCCTCTCCGGGTTTTCTGTCTGACTTCTTGTCACTCTTTAGGGCAGTCTTCCGCTTTTTCTTCTTTTGGACCTTGTTGCCAGTGTTAAATTCTTCGTCGCGCATGGCATCAGCTTTAGCCTCAAGCTGAATCTTCTTCTGCTCGAGAGGAGTGAGGACGCTGGCGCCACCTCGAGGGAACATTGGCTCGTCTTCCTTCAAGAGCGACACAACGGGAGCCTTCTCGCCTGTCTCAGCACTCTTCTTGGGAGCGGGCCTCGCATCTTTGCCGACATTTTCCTTTTTGGTAGGTCTGGCTTCTTTTGTATTCTTTGCCGATTTGGCAGGCGGATTGCCGCCGGGGGCGTCTTTTCGTTTGAGGTTGCTCATTGTGAAAGACGTTGGCGCATCACCAACTGTGCTTTCTCACACTCTTTTAGATCTTTTTTCTCTGTCGAAGTTGGATGGACTAAAATCTTTTTCTTATCGATAACAAATACTGGGGCTGTCTAGGCGGGTCCACTTCCCTGCAGTTACCCTCTACCTTATGGCGGGCCGTTCAGAACTGTAGCTGTTGGGTCCAGGCACGGGCATCTGAATCAACACATGACGGAACTATGAACTTAGCACTTCGATAAAACAACAACAAAACATATAGACACAGCACTTGTCGTAATTCCAATAATTCATGGGTATACTCACCCGATATTTGATACAGAATGTTGCCACGTAAAACGGCACGCCCCAGTCCGGCCGAATCAGCCGCGAACGACGACTCTCAGACCCCGGTCAGCAACTCGACAACAGAGGCCCCTACGTCACAATCACAGGCATCAAAGGCATCACCTGCAGTAGAGGCGGATCATAACAACAACGCAAAAGCGCCATCTACACAGCAGATCATGGGTGATCCAGGCTCCACAGCACAGAACAAGAGCAAAGACGTCGGTTTGCCTATTATGGTCCCCTTTCTTGTTCATCCCACCATATCTAACAATACATCTAGGTTCGGAAAACGAAGAGCTGGTACGGTTCCTGGCAACGACCTTCCAAAGCCTCGGCATCTACATCGGTCGCAAAGGAAAACATTTTTGGAGGGTCCGTCAAGTTACATAAAACATCAGATCTTAGTCGATACGAACCAAGAAAAGGCGACGATAACGCTAGTATTCGAAGTACGGCCGGTACGATTAAGACGATGCCAAAGGTTTCCGAGACGAAGTCCGATGTGACTATGACCGAAGAAAGCGCGCAAACCGAATCGCAGACTCAGAAAAAGTCTGATCCCGAGCCATCTCGGGAGTCCTCCAAGGTCATGGAGACTCAAGAGTCACTCAAAGATGCAGACATTGCAGAACCAACACCACCCAAGGCACCCGAGTCGAAGACCCATGATAATCGAGAGCAGCCCGATACTCATACTGAAGCACCCGTGTCACAAACGGACCTTCAACGTCCAGCAACATCCTCAGGGTGGCTTGGATGGTGGTCGAAAACACCTTTCACAGAGACGCAGGCCGCTCCAGCGCCTGATCTGAATGGCACAACAGCTGAAGCCGAGGCCACCAAGGAAGTGGACGAACCGAGGCCTGTCACTCCACCCACTCAAACCGCATCTACAGATCAAGTCGTATCACCTAAGAGCATAAAGGCTCCACAGTCAACGTCTTGGTTCAGTTATTGGTATCCTGCAACCGAGTCTGTCAAGGTTTCAGAGGATAAACAGGACGCTCAACCACAACCAAGTACAGATGCACCCTCTGAAGATGTCACTATGACGGATGCGCCGCCTCTACATCAGCATGAGCCACCGCCCAAGGCTGGTTCAACTTGGGTGTTTTGGTCTAAGGAATCACCAAAGTCAAAGGATAATACACCTGCGCCGGAGTCAGGAGAAGTGGCTATCATGGGTGAGGGGTCAGAGGCTCATCCTCGGCCTATGGCAGAATGCGACGTATCGCCAACCAAGGACCACGCAAAGGCTGATGTGAAACCGAAAGAAGCTCAGGCGACGGTGAAGTCAGGGTGGATGAAGAAAAACAAGCGCGGTAGACCACAGTCGAGGGATCTGGACCCCCCATCACGGTCTGTATCTGGTACTTCCACCCCTACCAGTACAACACCCACGACACAAGATATCGACAAAGCAGCAGTCAAGGCTGCTTCCTCTAGTCCGTCCATTGCCGAATCTGAAACATCTTCAAAAACTTCCACAAATCTTCTTCTACCCTCTTTCTCCAGTACTTACCATATGAAGGAGAACCCATCCATCTTAAAGCAATTGACACAGTTCCTTCTTCGCACACAACAAGCTCCCCCGAACCATGTTTTTCGAGTGGACAACCCCCCCAAGATTCGAAAGGCTATTGCAATCGGCGTCCATGGCCTGTTTCCTGCGACATACCTGCGTCCCATGATTGGGCAACCAACAGGCACATCTCTTCGTTTCGCAGCGCTTGGTGCTGAGGCCATCAGGAGGTGGACCGACTCTCATGGATGTGGTGACTGCGAGATCGAAAAGGTCGCATTAGAAGGAGAAGGGAAAATCAGAGACCGGGTCGATAATTTGTGGAATCTTATGCTCAACTGGATTGACCACATTCGGAGTGCTGACTTCATTTTAATTGCTTGTCACTCGCAGGGCGTTCCTGTGAGCATCATGTTACTCGAGAAACTCATCGACCTTGGCATTATCACAAATGCAAAAGTTGGTGTTTGTGCTATGGCTGGAGTGGCTTTGGGACCGTTCCCGGACTACAAGTCTGGTCTATTGATGGGCTCGGCAGCTGAGTTGTGGGAATTTGGTAACCCAGAGAGTGACAATTCCAAGCGTTTCGAGAAAGCTCTCAAGCAGGTAGTAGACTACGGCACTCGTATTACATTCATTGGCAGTATCGATGACCAAGTCGTGCCAATGGAGGTGAGTTTATCTCGAGCGTTGCACATCTTCAGACTGGGTCAGCTAACATCAACAGTCTGCTATTTATTCGCCAGCAAATCACCCTTACATTTACCGGGCTGTCTTCATTGACGGGCGTGTTCATGCCCCTGACTTCATTGCCCACTTGGTGGGTTTTGCTCTTAAGCTTCGCAACCTCGGCGTATCTGATCATGGCTTGATCCGCGAACTCTCTGTGCCCTTGGCCGGCTCTCTCTACTCTGGCGCCGGCCACTCTCGCCTTTATTATGATGATGCAGTTTACGATCTTGCTATCGCTCACGCACTTGAGACAGCACCTGCTGGCCCATCACCACCACCCTGCACGATCTCACCTCGAGGCGGGCCTCTAACGTCTCAAAACCCGTACGTCTTACCATGGATCATGCGTGGACTACTAGAAGAAAACTTCGTACGAACCGAGTTGAGCAATGAGGCAGATGAGTTGCTTAGACAATTCGATGACTGGAAGCCCACCAACAAAGCTCTTAAGGATGTCAAGTATCGCCTTGAAGCAGTCCGGTCTAAACTTTAATTGGCAGATCTGTGCAAATATGATTTTGTTTGATAGAAAATCTAGACGGCGAACAACAGGAATTATGGCGTATTGCGAAGATGGCACGAATACATACCCAGAATAGGAAGACGTCACAGTCAGGAGTTATCTGCTAATACTATATTTTCTCATAATACATTCTAGAATAACAATTCTATAGATTCATCGTAGTTGTTTGCATTCTCTCTGGTGGTATATATTGAATTTTGAGTCTAGTAGAGTAATCGCGTGGGCTCATATAATAATACATGTCTTCCAGATCATCACCTCTATGCTCCGGATAATGCTACAACCATCCTAATGCCGTTAAGCTCTGGACATACCTGACAAACTCTCTCTATTATACACCCGTTCATCATTCTAAGATCGCTTGCAAGTGACCAACGGCATGCATACCGTACATAACCTCTTTAGAATACTAGTAGGCTGCATCTATGTGCTGCCAAGCTTCCAGCTGTCGATACGATCTTGAATCTGATCCCAGCTCATCGAGTGACTGCTCACTCCGTATGCCTGAGCTTCCTGAAGCACCACGGTAGGGGCCCCGCTTCCGCCACCAGGGTTCTTCACCTTGCCGCCGACAACCATTTTAGCCACACGGCGAAGGTCATCCACTGTGAGGTTCTCGATACGACGGCACATATCCTTGACGGGAATCTTGCGGCCATGGACCTGGATGGAACGGCCGAGATCTTCGAGCTCAACCATACGACTTTCTAGGTTCATGAGGAGACTGGATCGCAGCTGGTTCTTCGCACGAGCAACCTCGGTCTCTTGTAGGCGAGAGAAACCTGTTGTAAGGGTCAGAGCACGGAGCTCTTGGCACATAACATCGAGCATGTTGGCGGTACGACCAGGAAGACAGCTTGCTGAAATGCCGAAGAGGCCGGAATCAGTGTAGGAGTGGTTAAATGCCATACATGACTCAACCCAGCCATGCTGGTTCAGGACGTTGGTGTACAGACGAGAGTACATGCCCTTGCCCGGTCCACCAGCGGAGAAAGATCCGCCACCACCAAGAAGAGTCTGAAGCGTAGCGAGGGCATAGATATCATCCGAGGCCACAGGCAGACCCTCGAATGCGAGATGAATATGTGTGAAAGTGGGGAGACCGCTCAGATTAGGTGGTTGAGCGGGGAGTGAGAGGAAGCCTCCAGTATATTTAGAGGGCTTTGTGATGTCGTTTTGAGAGGGGAGATTTTGAAGGTTTTGAGAAGCGGAGGGGGTGTGCTTGAAGAATCGTGAGAGGAGGCCTGAGGAGGACTGTGGTGATGAAGACGCTGAGGATGAGCTGGCTTCGCTATCTGATAGTTCACTCTCACTTGTCTCAGATCCAGTGATCTCTTGAACCCGTTCGCTACCCTTCTTCATATCACCGAAGAACTTCTCTGTTAATCGGACAGCCTCTCCGTGCTCGACTCCAGCATAAGCTACGACCATTCTCTCAGGTTGGTAAAAGAGGTCTCGGTATGCCAAAATAGTATTTCTGTCAATAACGCCTAACCTCTCTTCCGGACACAGCAATGGGTTTCCGAGCGTATTATCCTTGAACGCAGCAGTATGCACCAGCTCGGGCAAAATAAGTTCAGGCTTGCTCCAAATCTCTCGAATTTCATACCGCGCGGTCTCGATTTGCTCTGCTACCTCCTCCTCCGTAATTTGAGGATCGCGAATCGTTTCGGCGAGAAGTTCGATTGTCGGGGGAACAGCGTTGTTAAAGGTTGCCGCCTGGTACATCATGCTCTCTCTTGAAGAGGCACATTGAATGTTTCCACCCAAGGCCTCGACCTGTTCGAGCATGTCGTCTGCGGAGCGCTTCGACGTCGATTTGAAAGCAAGACGGTCCATGATGTGAGATACGCCGCGGAGAGAGTCGTTTTCGAATCGAGAGCCGCCTTCGATATAGACACCTACGCCAGCGAAGGATCCGGGGAGGGCTTCTGATGCAACTCGAAGGCCATTGGGAAGTGTTGTGACTCTGTCAAGTTCTGTAGGGTCCTATTACGCATTAGCTAGTGGTTTCCAATACATTTATTATACAAAGTACCTTCTCGATTCCCTTGACATGAACGGTAGCCATAGATTTTCGCGCCAAGGAAAGCTTGGAAGCCTGCCCCAAGACCCGGGAGCATGATGCCCGGGCCCTTGTTGGCAGGCACTGAGTAAATGGACGAAGCATTATTGTGATGCGCCTGCTAGCAAGAATAAGAGAAAGACAAATCTCGATTCTACTCTAGCAAAGGGCAAAGGGCAAAGGGCAAAGAAATGCTTGGTTGACGTATTAGCACTGACGGATGAGTTTGCGACTAAAGCCGTCGAAATTTAACACAACCCCGGACAGGCCGCCCGCACTCGGCGATTAGCCCGGATCATCTCGGTGCCGGGAAAGACGGTGATGACATAATGCTTTTTTATATATATTTAGATGTGAGAACCACAAGAAGACGACTAGAAGCTTTCCCAAATGAACGAAAGGATATGAATTAATAATTTACTTTGTCCAAGGGAGTTGTAGAAGCTGGACATAGCACAGCAGGATCAACTCGCTTACGTATACAGTGGCGCTATACGAACGCCTTCATGAAAACAGCATACAATCTGGAGAAGGAATACGGCATCTTTAGTATCTCAGTGAGAATGATACGAGAACAAGTCTATTCCATCAACTCCTGCTCATAGGCCCATATTTGGCCACTCGCATCCTATCCCATATAAACGTCCACCCTCTTGCGTCTAAATCTCCCTCATATATCTCTTAGAAGAACGAACCAAGACAACGCTGTGCCGCACCAGCCCAAGCAAAGCAAGTCTGTATTTTTTCGACAAATGACGGTGTTTAAACCCCCTCAACGCCTTTGCTGCCATGAAAACCAGGACAAACCAACTGAACGCCATATATGTAATGATTCCCAAGCCCCGCTTGTAGATCAAGTAGTCTGTATATATGAAGTAATTTGAACCAGGCATTCGAATAAGGTCATTATCGAGCCGTGATGTCGTGTTCGCTCGTATCTGGCTGTGCTGCGGCATCCATACTTGTCATTTCGCCTTCTGTGGCGCTCACTGTACGGCCGGCACTGCCATCAAAAACCCAAGGTCCAACATTATTTCGTGGGGTGATTGGTCCTTCAGTGCCACCTGGAGGTGATGGTGTTCGGCTATCTCCTAGCTGGCCAACTCTTCGTGGAGCCGAGGCCGCATTTCTAATAGGTAACGGCTCGGATATAGCATGGCTAACTTCATTTCGCTGAGGTGTTTCAGGTGTGATGTTGACAGTAACATCCATGTGGTCTATGTCGGCTGTATGCGATCGCTCCGGTGTCGAAGTTCCCGACTTAGCAGCAGCAGGGACCGGATCCGTCTCTGGCTCAGTGTCGGCTTGAGCTGGAGTTGATGCTTCTACCTCGGCTTCGTTCTTAAGCTGCTGCCATTCTTCGGCCAGCTCATCGACATCGGCTTCTAAGTCGGCACCAGCTCGACAGTTGGGGCAGATGAAAATGGGATATTGCGGGGAATTGAGCAGTGATCTTACACACTTGAAATGCCAGGTGTGAGAGCAGGGTGCTACAAATAAAGATTGGCAGGGCTGTAAAATCGTCAGGAAAGTGAGGCGGAGAATAAGATTATAGGGAAGGCTTACAGCAATAGAGCTCAAGCAAATGGAGCAATCTTGGGAGTTAGTACCAGCTGCTCCACTGGAAGCCATGGTCTGCAGCCTCTTGTGCGCCGCCATGCTGATCAAAATGTCAGCATTCGAATGCTTCAGCGGAAGAGTCAAAACTTACTTAAATGTGTTAAGCTTGTTCTGCCAGCCACGATTTAATTCTAGTCGCATCTTGACACAGCGAAAGATCATCTCTTCTCCACCTTTAAAGTCAATTCCGAGTTGAACGATATCTCCATCGTTGACGGGGAAAGCTTTGCTTTCCTGAGACGGTGGACTTAAACGAATATGGTTCAGGAATGTACCAGAAGAGCTCTTAACGTCCTTGATGTACCATTTTCCATCCTCGTACCAGAACTCGCAGTGGCGACGACTGACGACCTTACTCTTGAAACCCACTGGTGCAGCTGATGGCTGGTTGCCAGGCATGTTCGACATGGAGTGACTATCGCGTTCTGAGTAACGGCCAACACGAATCTTCTCAGACCCCGTGGGCAGAGTTCTGGAAATAGGAGGGAATGTCAGAGACGGGCGTGTAGAACGGGGGTCGTAGTAGGCTGAGAAGCGAATTGATGGGGCAGTTTCGGGAGTCGACGAGCCCCCTTCGCCAGTGGTGGCTGATCGCGATCTCGTCATGGCAGGCTGGTCCTGGTTCGTGTCAACTGCGCCAGTAGCGGCTGCAGAGGCTTGAGTATCTGCAGTCATTGACGATTCTATTGCAGCTGTAGCGGGGTCGTTTATGTCGGCAGAATGCTGTGAGGAAGCCTTTGGTGATTCAGTAGAATTTTTTGTAACAGCGTCAGTAGCAGCGGAAGCGGAAGCGGAAGTAAAAGTAGAAGCAGGAACAGAGGTAGGAGGCAGCGCAGGTATCGATGTTGTGGTGGTCGCCGATGTCAAATTCCTCACGGGATCGGGTGTCGAACTGACGAGTGTCAAGTGGTTGGTGTTCTGGGTTCCAGTGGATGGTCCACTTGTAGTGGGCGAATGGCTGAGGGATCGCGTGAGGCTAGAGCCGTGTCGATTAGGGGACGTGCTTCGTGCGCTTGCTGTGCCTGTGCCGCCTGCTGATCCAGTGCTGGAGCTGTTATGGTGGTTGTCGCGAGACAATAAATGATTTTGTGTATAGTTGCGCAAGTAGCTCAAACCTCGAAGACGACTCGGTCTTGAGGTGGATGTCGAGGACGACTGTGGCGGGCCCGTAGGCGTGGAAACCACTGGTTGAGTAAACATATTTGGAGAGGGAATCAGGCACCTGAAGGAGGGGATACGAAAAAAAGGAAAACAAATATGTAACCGGGCGTATGTAAGAGGGAGCAGGGCCCTGTATTAGGTGGGTGCCTGCAAGGGTATAGCTTTCAAGCAGAGTGGCAGGAAAGACAAGACGACGGGAAAGGGATGAACTGGAACAGAAGCAAATGCAAGTACATATGCAGATGCAATGAATGGGCCAGGCGCTGGTAGGTATTTGAGCAGATCAGATCAACTCTAAATCAGAGCCAGACGGAGTCAACCGAGAGAGGGAGAAGCAGTACGTAGAATGCGGCGCAATCTGGACTTGAATACTATCAGGTCAGGCAACAAGTGAAGAGAATTGCACTGCAGAAAGACGAAGCTTAATTTGCGGTCTAAACCCTGCTTTGCCTTGAATTGAGTCTTGTCTTGTTTCTTGTTGTGTTTGCTGCAGACGGCGATGGACTGAAACCTCTACTGAGACAGACGCTGGTTTTTGGTGTTGCAGAGTATTCGGTTTGACGAGAGCGTCGGTAAGAGAAACAGGGTCTTATGATGGATGGCGTGCGCATATGAAGCAGGCGATATCACTCTGGTTTATCGTTTCGTCTACTGTAGTCGCTGATGGGAATTGCTGAAGTTGAATTGTCTTGCAGATCAGTTCTAGACTTGGGGTCGATGGTTCGTTACTCCGTTAGAGGCAAGGAGGTAGTCCTATGAGGAGGGAGGATTGATTCCGACGCAAGATTTGGTTGAGGCAATGATGGAAAAGTAAATAAACAAGACCAAAAACAGTCGAGGAAGTACGAGGCAGAGAAAGAAAAAGGAAGAGGGAGAGGTTGGTGAGTTGATTTACGGGCTTGGCTTGGCGATACGATGGATCAGAGAAACAACAGTGGCGGCGGTACAGTATTTCGTACAGAGTCCATTCAGCGGATGAAAGAAAAGAAGACCACTAAATCAGTAGCGGAACCTGCTGTGCTTTCTTTCACCATACCTGAAGAACCGGGGATCAAGACAGGGGGTTGTCATGTTCTTGAGCTGACAGGGGCATCGAGCTTGATTTGTTCTAGTGAGTGAAGCCCGGGGGGACACTCCTCCTCCAGAATAAGAGAGGGGATCGATCAGGATATGGGTCCCCTAGCGAGAACGCCCGAGTAGAGAGTGAGATCCATGAAATCTAGCCAAGGAACGAACAGTTTTGGCAGACGTAATAATTATCGTAACTATAGGTAAAAGATATCATTTTGCATGGTTGAACTATGGATCTTTCATCATCAGAAAGGTTCTTGGTAGCTAACTCAACACCATTAACCATTGAAACCTGATTCTCTCCATGCTGGCAGTCCCTCGGTAGGACTCATGTTACTCCGTAGTTAGTCTCAATAAATATTTGCATTAGTGGCCCATCAAGAACAGGCAATTGCAAGGATCATCTACGAATAGCGAATTGGTTCATGGCGATGTCAATCAACAGTGCCCTACCTAACAGGCAACATCACGCACGCAGCCAAGTGATCAAATCTGCCTGCCAGTCTGAATCAGAACGTGATTCGGGGTGGCCGCTCCAGAACATCTCAGCTTCAGCGACTCTTGGAAAAAGGCGTCTTGGCAAAACATAGTTAGTACATACATACGTAGAACAGGGGTTCAGTATCGGAAACGGAGCGCGGATCCTTTTTTGGAGGTGGCCAAATACTTTAGGACCTCAGTCTTTGCTGACACTATCAGTGGTAATACTTTAGTTACACGACATGCTCTGGTAAGAAAAGTCGATGGGATGGGTATTAATAATCGACCCTTAAACGATGAAATATGGATTGTGCTGGATTTCATGCCTCCCTGTACAGCAACTAAGTAGCTCCACAGTCTAGATCCATCATGACCTATCCGTACATTCTCCATCTTTCATACAAAATATCCCCAGCTTATTAAACAAGGCCATTTTCCACAATTAACATCTCCCAACCGCTACCCAATCTCTGATACCCACTCATTGCCCGTCCAGAAACAGTCCATCTCAAGCAAGACGTCTCACATGCTTCTAGAAAAAGAAGAGTCCCTCAACCGTTTCTCAAAGTTCCTTCGGTTGAAGCTTAAACCCATGTTGAGTTACACTTCAGACTTTTCGTCCTGGTGTTTCTGATATTGCCACCACCAGACTCTTCGAGACCT
The DNA here is from genome assembly GCA_013396095.1 of Fusarium sp. NRRL 52700. Taxonomy (NCBI): domain Eukaryota; kingdom Fungi; phylum Ascomycota; class Sordariomycetes; order Hypocreales; family Nectriaceae; genus Fusarium; species Fusarium sp. NRRL 52700. Next base: position 108,516 of record JAAQRM010000214.1, on the reverse strand, counting down.
TGGACCATCGCCCAAAGAGGAACAGGGCTTAAGCTTACGATGCAAGCAAGCAAACAAAAATGCTCGGGAGGCGAATAAGGGGGTAACGTTGAACCGGTGGATTGAGGTTTCTCTCAGGTATCACGAGAATGAAAATTCACTGACATAAAGTCTCCGACTTTGTGTTACTGAACAGTTCCCCAGATATTGCCTACATAGGTACCTTGCCTTGCAGTTGGTTCTGTACATGCCGAGGTCACCCCCACATCGGAACCAGAATATAACCCATGATATCATCACCCTACCCTCTGTACAGTACTCAGCTGTCATGCCACCAACCGGCATCATCTGCTTTGCTCACCATGGAACGGTTTCGGTAGATCCCGATCAAGCATAACGTTATCTTGAGCTCACACGCGAAACCCTCCATCCCGCGTAGATGCCCGCTAGTTCCGGATAATGTCGACTAATGTTAGAGTGCTAAACAGTTATTGCGGATCATGAGACACCAACAGAAGCATGACTTGCAACTAGGCACGTCACGAGACCCCGGGAAACATCACGCGAATGTCTGTGATATCTTCCGAAACAACTGCAGACTCTCACATTCAAGTCGGTATATGCGGAGCTGTATTGAGGCGTCATTTCTTACGCACAGCCGCTAAAAAAAAAAAAAAAAAAAAAAAAAAAAAAAAAAAAAAGCATTTATCAATTTCATGTCCAATCAACTATGCAGCCACTGCAGAAAATGGCTTGGTTCGTAGCTGCATGGCGTTAAACGCGGTTCCGATCGAATTATTGTGTAACTTGACGAGAGTCATAATCCATCATTTTGGCTGCTCCATGTCTGTGGATATTCTTGCTATGAAAGTACGGTGAAACGTATTATATGTGCCTCTAAGAAATTACAGCAGAGTTGACTCTACTTCTTGAATATGGATTGGCCCAGACGCTCGATCTCTCTTCCCTCTTGTGACCCCCTTCCTGCAGCCTCCAAGAGCCTCTCCCAAGACTCGCTGTCCTTAAGTCTCACGGCTTCCTGCGCGGCCTTTACCCGCATCCCACATTTCTCATACATGGTGATCGTCTCTCCAGCTTCTACTGAGGTGCATTTGGGTACAAATACAGATGCTAAGCGTGGATTACCTGCTTGAAGCGTGAGGTTGAAGAAAGGCTACGATTGTCAGTCTCAGATCTCACTCTATAGAGTCTTAAGTCTGTAACTCACCTCCCAACCAATTGGGCTTCTCCTTGTCTTGGAGATCTCCTCGATCTCGTTCCAGTCTCGTTTCGCAACTAGTGCTCGTAACCTGCAGGAATAAAAGTTAGCCGTTGTCCAACGTTGTCGTCCCGAAGCCAGGGCATGTTGGAGAAAAGGTCCACATACCGAATCCACCACGCCACTTTCTCGGGGACTTTGAACTCGCTCTGGATCTTCTTAGCCCGTCCGTGGTAGCCCAGTCGAATAAGCTTAAACATGGTTTCGTTGACGCTCAGGCCAGTAAAGGTGTCTGTCAAATCCCGGTCGAAAGCTTCCTGCATGCGCAGAAGTGTTGTAGCCTCCTTCAACGCATGAACCTCGAACGTCGACTCCTTTGAGTCAGCTAATAACTTTGCTGCCAGTGCCAATTTGTCAGACGATGTTCGAGCGTCAGGTTGTTTCAATGATTCGCGGATAAAAACGTTGGCACCATCTTCCCGTCGGTCATCTTGATAATACAAGTCCTTGAGCAGCGTGTTGTCACCCTCTTCCATGGCCAAAGCTTCCACCAGTGCTGTAGCTGTCGGTCGGGCATTTATGACCCTGAAGAAAGCGGCGAGAGGCAACTTCTTCTTAATCTGCAACAAGACTGACAGTATTAAGTCTGTGTCACCACTCTCAACAGCTTTGTCGAGAGCAAGCTCATCCTCCTCCATACTCAAGAGAAGAGGAACCTGTCTACCACCACGAGGCTCATGGTTGAGAAGTTCAGTAGCAAGCCGGCCCCTTCCTTCTTGATATGCTGCACGAGCGATCTCCTCAAAGGAAATTCCAGGCTTGCCAGATAGTCTCTCCACGATCAACCGGCAGATGGTATCGTCATCCTCACCCCCTACACGGACTTTGCTGGACGCCCAGTGCACATAGATTCGATCGGTTGGTAACTTCAGATAGCCTGCAATCTTCAAGGCAAGAAGATACTCGTGTCGGTTGAGTAACCGCCGAATGAGACTCTCTGGTGTCAAGCGGTGATACTGTTCAAAAGACAGTGGCATGCCAATTTCATAATATCGCACAGCGTTGAGCACGCGTAGAGTCTCGCACATGTCAACAAAGTCGTCACTGTTATATATATCGAGTACAGATTTGCCAAATGAGGCTGCTTTGAGTAAACGTTTCTGCCAGTGGGTATCAAATTCGCGCCCAGCTGCATTGACACAAGTATCCACAGCCCCAGTAAGATTAGGTCGTATTAGTTGGATGTAATCATCTGCTTTTGGAGACTCAAGCTCCAGTTGGCCTACAGCGTCGAGAAGAATCGAAGCAGGTGATGAATCTGAAGACTGGCCAAAGACTTCGAGGGTATCTCTAGGCACTCTTTCAAGGAACTCGCAAAAGTCATTTGTAATTAGACGAGCACCATCGTGTTCTATAAGAGTATTAGTAGTCTGGCATTCAAGTTTGTTGAGTCACATACCAGAAATGACATGGACACGTGTGCTATCGTATATATATGAAGATGAAGAGTCCCCAGGTCCGATAATATGCACCTCATCCTCCCAGGCAATGAGTGCATCGGACCCGCACCATTCAACATATAGAGGAGGTGTTTGAGAGTCGGAATCATGTTCGAATAGCCGTTCTTGGAAGTCACTTGAAATGACATGAGCTTTCCCATTCACAGCATAAAGATTAACGTAGCGACCATCCGGAGAGACACTGATATGGCTGAAAGGCCCAATATCGAGGAAGCGGTCTTCGCAATCAGTAGCGTCGACGACGTATACAGTCTTATCGACGCTTAATAGTACCTCGACAGACCTAGATAATGTGTGGTTTGGTGAGATGATTGACCAGGCATGGATCTCGCTTTCCGGTATCTTAGCAAGAGCTTTGGGTCGGGGTTCAGTATATGATGAGACTGTGACGAGTGAGTTGTTTCCAAGTAGTGCTACCATGCCATGATCGTAGAAACTGTCACTTGTCAGTCGCGGAAGTAGACCATATCGCTAAGAGGCACCTACCGACATGACTCGACGCTGTAGTTATCGGCACCATGGCCAAGGGAGAATTGTGTAAAATCGCCTTGCAGATCATAACAGCGGACCGTACCGTCAGTGGTAACAACGAGTAGAGTCTCATCTTCAGACCATCCCAGGCCTTTAATGGTACCATTGTCCCAGGGGATACTTCTGAGTTTCTTGCCGGCAAGACTGTAGATATCAATTGCTGGTTTTGCTGATCTTCCTGGTTGATATGCTAAAAGCTTTGTGTCGTCGCGCCATAGTGCTGAGGATGTGGTCAGTTACAATTACATCAACACTAAGCCAATCATAAGTGTATTGAAAACTTATGGTTTAATGATCTTGGACCTCTGTGACTTGGAACTCACCTAGCGCTCCTGCGTATGGAGCTCCCGCAACGATATAATTATCCAAGTCGAGATCTTGGTCAAACACAGCTGTATACTGCTGTGTCTTGCGGAACCATCTGTCTCCGACGCTCTCCCAGTCAGCTCTGGCGTGAAGTGTGTCCATCTCGCGTTATCTCATATTGCAACCCAATCTTCTGAATTTGTTGAGGAAGAGACGCGCCTCCGGCTGAATGTTATTCGTCGGCTAGGCACTTGTACAGTATGAATGAGAGCAGGGAGCTTAGGTCCTGCATCATGCCGTAGGTAGCTCAGGTAAGGTAAGTGGAGGTTGCCAGGCGCACGGCTATTCTCCGGCTGAAATTAGCGGTCGGGTAGCACCTTGTCCCGCTAATTTTGGTTTCCTTTCGGCGGTTGCATCATCTCACATGGCGGGAAAGAATGAGCGGTGCCAGTGCATGCAAGTCACTCTGTCGACCCAACTCATTCTCCCGTCACTTTTACTAAACCTCATTCCATCCACATCAAAACCTTATCATCTGTCAACCGTCACACACACTATACTCGCTCACAATGCCAAACTGGCGTGACCAGTATCTCTCATCCATTAAGGATGCAGATCTCAGTAATCCCATCAATATGGAGCTTGTTCAGGCTTGTTCGTAAAAGCACCCCCACATAACCCCTCCTCCGGCATGCGACAGTATCACGCGAGGATACGAAAGGTTCATCAAACTGACGATGATTTCAAGGCTCGCAGATGGCAGATCGCATATCTGCTCTCGAGGCTGAGAAGAATGGGCTAGAAGCGCTGGTCGCAAATAGCGGTACGCCAACTGCGCAACCCACCGAACCCTCAACAAACGATCTTGGTGTTGCGCAACTAAAACAGGATCTCGCCGAAGCCCTTCGATCAAAGGGTGTCACCGAAAAGCGATTACGTACGAGCGAGGAAGAGTTGATGCAGCTACGGGCAAAGCACAAGGCAGATACGAAATCGATCCGCGACCTCACGGCCGATAGAAATAGTCTTACCACCAAACTAAAGGATCGAGAACACGAGTTGAGGGAAAAGCACAAACTTCTTGAGGTACGTGTGGACCAAATGCTGCGATTCATCGTCATTGCTTCTCACAGCAAGACCAGCAAGTACAAGATGAGATGATTGCGATGGATTTACAAATGTCCATGGCTGAGAAGGAAAGAGATAAGGTGAAGAAGGAGAACAAAGAACTGGTGGACAGATGGATGAAGAGGATGGCACAAGAAGCAGATGCTATGAACCTCGCCAACGAACCCATCTTCGAAAAGAGACGATAGGAAGCAGGTCAAACAGAGAAACGAGTCACGATGTCACGAGAAAAAAAAACAAATACTATATGGAGTATCCTGTAAGTCCGAACATACCCTTATACCCCACGCTGATGTAACCGTCTGCCCTATCCCTATCTCCAACACCATAATCTCTGCCACTGAGTGCTTATGAAGCTCTATAGTCTACTTACGCGTCGAAATGAAGTACGATCCTCCTGCATTAGTCCAACTCACATAACCCTCAGGGTATGTGCACTCTTCCACCTCCAGGATGGTGCTGCCAACGTCGTTGATGTTGTGGTTGTTGCTTTTTTCCGCGACAAAGGATTTGAGCGACACGATCTTGCAACCAGATTTGAGATCCAGGAACATACGGACCAGGTCATCGTTTAGCTGCGAGGTGAAGGCCTTGTTGTTCACAAGCACAACATCTGCACGCTTGAGGGCCTCATGGATGTGCAAATTCTTGCGGAAATCGCCCCGTTCCAGGTGAACCTTGCCAGGTCGAACTCCCCAGAGCATGCATCGGGCATCAAACTCCTTCTTTTGCTCCTCAGCAAGATTGCAAGCATTCTCCATCATCTCGCAACCCCAACTCTCACAACCAATCTCAAGGGCCGCTTGCAAAACCACATTACCAACACCTGAGCCAAGATCAACGAAGACCTGACCAGAGGTCATTCGTGTCTGCTCTACCAAGATCTTAGAAATGAAGGGGTGGAGTAGTTCGCCATAGACATAGTCGGTTCCGTTCTCATACTTTGAAAGAAGTTCCACCTTGAGAGCCACTGTTCGGTCATAAATTTGATCCAGAATGAAAGCCACAAGGTGTTGGGGGAGTTCATGCATCTTATCGAGGTTTTTGGCAATTACACCGTCCTCGACGAGAGCACGAAGCTTCTCGTTGTATTCGCGCAGAGCTGCCTTAAACCCCATCAAATCCTGGATGTTCCGGTTGGAGGCCTTTTCGAGTCTTCGGATGATACCACCATTAGGATTTGTGAAAGGCTCTGCTTCCTCTTCGGTGAGGTATGTTTCGGCTACATGGCGGACCACCTTAATGCTAGCTTCGACGGCATCAATCTTGTCTTTTCCCCATACTAGCTCATATCTGTAATCATGTCAGCATTAGTTTTGAAGGTCGGGGTCGCCGGGAAGACTCACTTCTCTCGAGGTTGTAAGCTGGGGTATTGTAGTCGGATAGCGACGTCCTCTTTCTGGGCGCCCATCACAGGCACACATTTGTGCTCAAGCGAGGCCACATCTACGGCATGGATGAAACTTCGACTGTCCATTCGATCTTCAAAGGCTCTTACGCTTCTCAGTTTGCGATTGGGGTCAACAAAGCTGCCGTCTTCTGTGCCTTTTCGCTGTCTCTTGGTATCGAGAGTCATCCATCCATCGTCTTCGCCATCACTATCTTTGTCGAACTCAATACGGTCGCTTGCCGGTGATCGACGGGTGACAGACGGTGCCTTGCGCTTACGCTCGAGTCGCTTCTCGTCGGAGGATGAGGGGTACGGCGAATGACTAGCCTGTCGTGCCAGTGGTTTGGGCGAGGGACGGTGAGAAGACGAGGAGCGCGATGCTGAGCCGCTGAGTGCGGAAGTGGATTTAGGCTTAGGCTTCTGGGCAGGTCGGTCGACGACAACCTTTTCGATCCTGATCTTGGGAGGGTCGACCTTGATCTTGTTGTTCTTTCCGCCGAAGAGACGCATCCTGTATGAGTGAATAGTAGGCCGGTCCTAGGAATCCAAAAATGCCCTTCAAAGTAGTATAGCGACGACGGGGTCTGACTTGAGTTGGGTCACAGGTCAGGGATGGAGGGGTTCGCGGTGGCGTGTGCGTGTCGCTCCCGGAGTCGGCAATGTCGCGCAACGGGTGGGACTAGATTAAAGAAGATGGGAAAAACAAGAGAAAAGAGTACGAGAAAAGGAACGTGAGAAGTGAAGTACGGGAGAGAAGTTCCAAAAGATAAGCGGTATTAGACAAGTATTGGGTAGACTCTGTTGTAACGAGACTATTCAGTATCGCATCGTGGCACTTAAAGATAACTATGAAGAGTTCAAGTTTCGAGGCGACTTTCGGCAATCCACCACGAAATGGCTGAATGGCTGCCTTCAGTTTAAATGAGTGGATGCCCCGGAGCCTTACATCAGCTGGGCTGGGCTGGCGCTGGGAGGGAGCTGGAGCCGGGGCCATCTTGCGTTGCAGGTCCCCTGGAGGAGGCCGCTAGTCCCACTGTAAATGCCCTGGATTTTCCAAGGTTGAAAGAAATATCTTGACTGGTCAGAATTTTTCAAGGTGGGTACGTAACGTTGGGCACGTTGGGGTTTCCCTTTCAGCCGCAGACGGTTGCCTGGAGAGCTACCCTACAGTGGTCATATGAATAGAGGCATTCAGCCTTTTTATCGAGTCATCTGTTACAGGCATTGCATTTTTATCTGTTTATCCACTACCACCTATCTTCTTAAACTCTGTCCAACCACCTTAGTTATATATTAGTAACCATGGTCTGGTAAATATCACTCGCCATAGCATTCACAACCTTTTTATTAACATATTGAAGCAATAGTATATAATTCAAACGCTTTTCCCCAGAACTACTCCATAACCCCCTTTTAATGACACGAGCAATTATCAAATAGATTAGAGCAATGGTTAATTGCATTAAAAGCACCCTCTTGCCAGTACAGCTCGTTGAACCAAGGTTCTTCCTCGCGGGACTCTTCGGGCAGCGCAAAGTCAAGCCTGGTGATCTCGTACTGCAGGTGGAAGTCCAGAGCATGCATCTCATGAGCCTTAGAGAATTGTGTTGACCTATGAAAAGAGGTTAGCTATACATATTATCGACAAAGGGGGATGGAATCAGAACTGGCCGGAACTTGATCATTCGCTGCCCACCAGCACAGTAGTCAACAATGACATGAATGCCTCCAACATCGACATGCCCGAGCTTGCTGTTTAGACAAAGCCGCTCGGGACGAACTTTGACTGGGATGCGAACCCCAGCCACTTTTATGGCATACGTCTTTGGCCTCCGAAGGGGATGCTTAGGGAGTGCCTGGCTGTAACAACATTCCTCGCATTCCATGTAATCTTTGCCCTTGTCACCCATAAGGATTGTGAGAGCCTTTTCATGGCAACAGTCGGGAACAGGGCTAGAAGCCTTCTCCAAGGTGGCGTAATATGGGTTCAGATCGTAGGGTGGATCATCCATACGACAATGTGCCTTGTCAACCTCGATGTACTTACCCTTACTTGGCAACGCATAGTTGGTACATAATGAGCACTCGAGAGGGTAGTCCTGGTTTCCAAGCTCACAGATGGGTCGTTCTCCAGTGACATCGAGGATTTGCCTATGATTGAGCATCACCCGATTGGTGGCATCGTTGATTCGGTGGCGTAACTCGGTCGTAAAGTCTTCAAGGCTCTTCACGGTCCAGGTCTCATCACATACAGGGAGGACCAGTTTCGAAAAGTCAGGCTTTTGGGTCAAGCCAGCCCTGACAATCTCCTGAACCTGACGGTTCACCATAGGTTTGCGCCGAGAGTACCAGCTCTCTGCAAGTTGCACAAAATGCTCCATACAGAGGGTTGAGAACTCATCGTGAGGATAGGCCTGGAAGAACTCAAAGTTCCGATGCTGTCCAATCTCTTCCCAGCTTTTTATAAAACTTCCGCATTGGAACGACTTAGGTCCAAGCTGAGACGGCTCCTCGTCCTCATCCTCGCTGGTCTCGTCCTCGACAACCCCTGAACCGGTAGGTGTCGGAGACTGAGGAGGTTCATAATCCTCTTCCTCGAGGTCTGCCAACCAGCTTAGAGTTTCGGGGCGAGTTACGGCCCTGGAAGTTGATGAAGTTTTCTGCAGCTTGAATGGGATAAGGGTATCGCGGTATGTGTTTTTGCGCTTGGTGGGGGGTGTTGGGAAGAATGCCTGGCTAGATGTAGGCTTGGCTTTTATAGGTGCTGCAATCGGTGATGCTGGCGTTGTTGATCTCGCTGGGGTCATCAGTGAAGCTTCAGAAACTGTTCGAACTTCCTTGGTCTTCGATCTAGTACGAGGTGGAGTAGGCATGATGATGATTTGTGTACAAGACTGTTGGTGCTGCTTGAAATTGGTGTTTAATCGCCATATAGAGCATTTTGAGCCTCTTTTATTCGAAGATATGGACAAAGGCTTGGTGAATCCCTGATCCTTTGCTACGTTGTTCACTGTCTTTGAAAGAGCCCATTCAGTTCAAACAAAGATGGCGCTCTACTGGCCATTATTCTATTGAACTCAGGCCTCGAAATGCAGGCAACAGCGCTCAGGTTAGAGAAATAGGTTCCAACAAACAACAAAGGCACATTATGTTAAGGCTTTGAAGCTCTTGAGGGTATATTGCAGGTTTGGTAGTTGTTCTGATGGAACAACGCTGAGGGTAATAATTTACTCTGGTGTTTCGTAATTAGATGGCGAGAAAAATAATAATATTTAGCTAACAAATACAGTATCTAAGTATTTCTAATGATTGAAGTGAATGAAACTTGGAAGCGTGGTAGTTTTTGTATGCTATCGCGGAGAGCCTCCAAAGCCCCTTATGTTGAACTCGCAATAATTGAAGCGATAAAATATCATAACCAACCCAGAAACAAATCTATGAGCTTTTTTCTATTTCTTAGTAATTAACGTAGAATCATGAATCATGTAGGTTGATGGAAAAATGTGATCATCTTTGTCGTAATTTCGTATCAGGAGACAAAGGCATCGTTGATGCTTATAACAAAGGCATTAAACGTGCTTGCTGTACCCATCATGGTGAACACGGGTGGAGAGTAAAGACTCTGTTACCTCAGACTGAGGCGAGTTCACCAAAGTTTCTGACCAGGACACAACGGAACTGCCACTTCTCGTGCTCAGTCGACCATATCGGTGGTCTAGATCAGCTGGGGCTGAGGTGTCGATACGCGGCAGACGTATGGCCGCGATCTTGTGTCTTGTCTTGGAGGCTTTCGGCTTCTTGATGCTTGGGCCAGGAATAGTATGAATGAGACCAAGTGAGTTCATGTGTGCTTCAGTCTCACTGGCAGTAGGCGACATGGGGCTAATGCATGTAATGCGAGATGACCCTCGGCTCTTTCGCCTCAGACTACCTAGAGACAGAGCCCCTGAAAATCTAGAATCCACGATAGAGTTTGGTGGAGTTCGGTAGACACTCAAAGAGGACTCAGCTCTTTCGACAATGGGAACAGCCCATTTCTTAAATGTTGGGAATAGCATGGGGATGTTTGTTGTCATGATGGCGACAAAGGTCTCGCGAACCGCCCAAGAAGCTGCAAGTTGAGGGCCATTGACTGGATCCTTGTCGATGTTAGATGCACGTAGAGTTACTTATGGGTTGAGCTATACTTACAGATACAAGCAGCACAACTCGAAGGATAGCGGCCATGGTGACAAACAAGCCACAGCTGAACAGAGCAATGAGACCAGCCTTTTGAGGCCAAGGCATAGCGGCCTTCCAAAGCATGGGCATAGGAATCATGATGAGGTAAAAGTCAGTTGCCAAGTTGAAAGCGAGACAAGTCCATATCAAAGCAGGCGAGATGGCAGCATGGCAGAAAGCTCCAGGGTCAGGGAAGATCTGCCACCAGTGGCCGAAGGGGCGACAACTGAGAAGAAGGTTCATCTGCACGACAACAAAAGAAGAAACTATGAAGCCAAAGCCGATGATGACCCGAACTCGGTGGCCTTGAAGATCTTTTGTAAGTCGATAGTAGAAAGTGCACATGGCTGCTTTGAGGATCCAGAGGAGGGATGAGTAAGTTGCCCATAGAGCGATTTGGATCTTTGAGCCAATGATACTGTAAGGATCAGCACAAACAACCAGATAGATAGAGTTATTGACCTACCGAAGCTGATATTCATGCTCTTCTGGCAGTAAAGATGTTCGTTGCTCGTCCGTCATCGAGTTGTTTGCCAGTCCTTGAGCAATATTACCGACCGAGTATGCCAGTCCTGTTTCGATAGCATAGATACCCTAACGATATTAGTATTTATTATGCATCCACACCAAAGACTTGTCACTTACAGCGGCCAAAATGACGAGATAGTCATCTGCCCAAAGGCTCCTGCAGCCCACAGTCCTGATACGCACACACGATCTTAACACGGTGACCAGCAACGCAATGCCAAGTAATGTGAAGGCCTCTATGTTCAAGGCCTTGAGATTGACTTCCGTCATTACTACGGCACTTTCTTCGATAGACGTCTGGGGATCCATGATGAGTAGAACTGCAGTTTGTATCTGGAGCAGAGCAAGGGGAACCAGCCCTTCGGAAAGGAAACCCGTGATATAAGACTATCAAATATCTGATATGAAGCCAACATCGAATTTGTGCGCCTAGACACTCTAGTCCTCAGTTTTTACTTCTTCTAGGGTCCATCTCCAATACTCCACGTAAAACTGCTCCATGTTTCTGAGTCCAGCCTCTTCATCCCTCACATCCCTCAACGGAAAAATCAAGTCCAACTAGATCATTTTTGCAAAAAGAAAAACTCGGCGTCTGCAGATGGACTCAAGCCAAACGAGGAAAAGTCCAACGGGCCGTCGTGTTTCGTGGCAGAGACAAAAAAGCAACGTTTATCCACCGGGGACGCCCGGGTTCTCTTTGGCTGCCGAAATCGTCAGATCGTGGAGAAAGTGCCGAGTTTGTGGGAGCAAGGGTTAAGACCGTCAGGGGTCAGAATGTGATAGTCTCTCTTTTCGCAGTTGACATGTCACCGCTTGATCTGAGGGTAGTGGAGAAGAGAGACTCAGCCGTGGCTCTCGCCAAGTTTCAGCTCGTATTGGCAAATCAGGTACTCTGCATAAAGACCTCATATCGGATGAGGGACGCTCAGCTCAGCCACCAGCCTGTTGATGTGAGGGGAAGTGATCCGATCTGGTGGTGAGACACATCAACAAAACGTGTACAACGTGTACTCACAACACAGGATTGGGCTGGTCTGTCTTAAACATAAAGCAGGAGGGAAATCGTAGTTGGTTAGGTAAGGTACCGAGTCCAAAAGAAGGTTGGGTTCTATGACTATGTGGATGAAGTTCTACAGGGACCTGCATGAGAAAACCTTGGAACTTGCAGACTGTCGATTGCCTGATGTGCTTTTGGCGATTCTGGCGAAGTTGATGACTATGTAAATGCAAGTCATCATGATTCTCAATGAGATTAGAGGAGAAGCTGAATACAAGATCTCGATCGACTACTTCTATGCGTGTAGGAAATGAATGGAGACGAAGAGAAGGAGGAGTAGGAGAGGACGATTTCAGCATTGTGTTCCAGAGACGAATGCCACAGAATACCATGGAAGTACATAGCATCATAACCCAACCCACATGAACTATCTGAACCAGTCTTTGGGTAGACAGTTTGCAGTTCTAGGGCTGGCTTTACCAATAGGCCTTTCTCCGGTTCACTCAGCTGATTTGTTATAGCAAAAGAAGGCTCTTACAGCTTGGATGCTGGGAGCCATCCTATCCATAACTCCCCCACAAACCTATTTCGAAATTAACCTCTGTCAAGAAAAGCCACGGAGTTGTGCCTATAACAGATTCATCTGATCCCTATGCAATGTAGAAGAATTCATGTTACACTGCGGCCGATGAACGTATGCACACTACAACTATCCTGTCACAACAACCTATATGTTACATAATAGGCATGCTTTTATTACTTCTCAAATACATCTACCTCTTCAGTGTCTTTTGCTTCTCTGCGTCTGTGGCAACATTTCTTCCTTCGACAAGCAATCCCTTCTTTCTCCTCACTCCATCCATATATCGCTTCGCCACGTTCTCCTTGTCTGCCAATTCACCAAGATCCTCGAGATCGTCTTCCGTGAAAGGTACCCAGAAAGGATCTTCATCCAGAATCTCAAAGCCAGCAAAGATCAGCTGTGGTTGGGCCGCGCCACTGGTACGCTTACGCATCTCGTCGGCAAACCCGAAACTCTCGGCTACGGGAACCAGTGCTTGAATTGTGAAGAACGGTGTGCCCTCTTTCATGAGTTCGGCGTTGACACGACCACGGCGGCGGGTAAGAACATCATATACACGGCCGAGGACTTCTGTAGATGCTTGGATCTCGACACTGTACATGGCAAGCATGAGACGTGGAGACCAGTCCATGAAACCTGCGCGAAGAGAAGATTGGAAGGTTCTGATGATCTCACCAGTGACACGACCAAGTTTGTCGCGTGCAGAGGAGTCGTCCTCGGCAAGGTTCAGGGTAACATCCTCAATAAAGACTGCAACGCCCTGAAGTGGCTCGCTGCACAGAGGACCCTGAGCCGTAGCAAGTTGGAAGGCGTATGAGATCTTGTCGGTAAGATGGCTAGGGTGAAGAGACTCATCAGCACGAGGTGCAGTCTCGACAGTCTTTTCAGTAGCAAAAGCCTTGGAGAAGATACCATCTGAAGTAGCATCGATAAGTAGGTTTGGTCCAGTACGTCGAGGTCCAAACGCCACAATCTTATCAATAGAGTCCTTCCAGATATCTCTGCCCTTTCCACTTTCAAGCTTCTCCTTAAGTTGCTTCTTGAAGTCTTCCACGGACAAGGTGTTTCCAGCTGCAACATCAGCTTCAGCCACAATTTCTTCGCCTTCATCGTCCTTCTTGGCCCCACGATCGTAGACTCGCTTAACAGCATCGCCATTCTTGACCAAAAAGTCCGTTACGTTTCCGGGAATTGGCTGTACACGGAGCGAAAGAGTCACTTGCTTTGAGCTTGTTGTAGCTACAACCGCACCACGGCCGAGGTCCTTGTTTGCAGGAGGTCGCATCTCTTCAGCTCGGACAATTGTCTCTCGGTAGGGAACAATAGGAGCACCCGGTTGAATATCGCACAGAGCAAATCGCTCCTTGAGATCAGTCAAGCATCGCTCAAGATGCAGCTCACCTGCAGTCAACAAAACATGTTCGCCACTGTCCAGAAGCTCATACTCGGCACAAGGGTCGCTCTGAACCAGAAGCTTGAGGCCATGGATCATCTTGTCAAGATCGGCGGGGTTCACAGGTTCCAGTGCAACACGAACGATAGGCTTGCCCAGCATGGCGACACCCGCAAGGTTGACGGCGCCGTCACGGCGACTGCACAAGGTACCAGATTTGAGAATCTTACCCTCCAGACCACCAATGCCAAAGACACAACCGGCAGGAACTGAATCGAGAGCCTCGAGGTTTCGTCCCATGAGCATGTAAAGCGCAGTAACTGTGACTTCTTGAGGCTCAGGATCAGCGTTGGGCTCAGCAGGTGACCATTTTGGAGGAATAACGTAGAGCTTGTCGCCAACTGAAAGAGTTCCCGAGTAAATACGAGCGAAGCCGATAAGGTGCTCAGGATCAACCTTCTTCTCTTCCAACTCAGGGGCGTAATCGTCAAGGTTGATGGCATCCATCGAGTCCGCCATGCTGTCAATACCGTTCTCACCAGCCGCAGCCTGGGCTCGAGCGGCTTCAGCTCGCTTCTTGCGTGCAAGCTCTCGAGCTTCTTCGCCACTCATCTGGGTTCCAGCCCGTCGTTTGTTCTCGGGAAGTTCACTTTCGGGGATAGAAACCATTTTACTGACATAGGCAACCACGGGGTCAGACTTTGCATGTTTGAAAGAGATCATGGCGTCCTTGATAGTCTGGTCAATGTGCTCAGATCCTGGGGATTCTTCGATCAGCTCGGGAAGTCGTGCAGCCTGAGCGGCCGGGGGCGAAGGCAGAGATTCGATGACGGACACCAGTAGTGCTGTTGACAAGGGGAGCCAGTTTGCGAAAATTGTCGTCATAAGAAGCTTCTGATCTCGCGACTTGAGCATATGAGGGGTGATCTTGATTCCGAGGGACTTGGTGACCTTTTCCAGCAGATCTCTATCACCCTGCCCATTGTCACCTCCCACCGTAGCTTGGTACACAGTCCATACTGGCTCCAGGACCAATTGAACAAATAAGGGCTTCAGATTTCTTCCCTTCAGATGCTTAGGACCCAGAATCTTCTTGGTTTTGGGGTCCAAGTAGAAGTTGCCCCATAGAACCTTTTCCATAATTCCACGCTTAATGCCCAGCTTCTTCTCGTACATGGCAGCGAATTGTCTGCAAGTGAAAGCCCATCCGTCGATAGCGCTGCTGAAAATAACGTTGTTCTTTTCGGGAGCAAAGTAGATATCTTCGTCGTCTCTCTCTTCGAATTGTACCTCGCCTGTATCGCTGACTTGATCCGCAATCGCTGATTCCTTGGCTGCTGTGGCTGCATTGACTCGCTCCTCCATTCTTTCCCTCCAGTTAAGGTCCTCCTCCATACGCTCGCCCTGAAAGAAGCTTCCTAGCACAGCGTTTACCTGTTCTAACAGCTTATTCAAGTGGATATATGCCTCTCCAGGTGTCATTTTGAGTTCTGTCACAAGTCGATCAATCTTGTTGATGACGAGCAGGGGCTTTAGCTTCTCTGTCCATGTTTGACGAAGAACAGTGACTGTCTGACTGCAGACTCCCTCAACAGCATCAACAAGAACAACAGCTCCATCACACAACCTTGAGGCTGTTGAGACTTCTGAGCTGAAATCGATATGGCCAGGTGAATCGATCAAGTTGACAAGGTACTCCTTATCCTCGGGCTCAGCAGCGGTGGCTGCTTTCCGACGCATAGCGAAGTAGAGTGAGATAGCTGAAGACTCCATTGTGATTCCTCGGATCTGTTCATCAGGTCTAGAGTCAAGATATCGGATCTTGCCCGCCAGCTTTGGTGATATGATGCCATTTGTGGCAAGGAGAGCATCCGTGAGTGAAGTTTTGCCATGGTCAACGTGAGCCAAAATGCAAATCTGTAAGACGTTAGACTGTATACTCTGTTATTCATGGAACTGTACTGACGTTTCGAATATCACTGGACTGTCTTTGCAGACTTGCCAGCTTATCTGGAGTGACGACAGGCATTATGACGACAGTGATTGAGTAGGGTAGGTTGAAGTGATAGTGGGGTTCAAAATAGAGATGTCTAGAATGTCAAGTAAAATTTCTAATATGGGGAGAAGGAATCTGCTGGACCAGCGAGGCAGTAGCTCTAGAGCCTCCAATTTCAATGGAATCTTCAAGACCCAAACTTATATCGATCTTTGTAGGTACTATACCTAATTGTTTGAGTGATACTTTGCCTAGGTAGCCGTTACTCATATAGGCAGTGTGACTAATCTATTTCCTTAACTACACCCGATGGTCAGCAAATTTTAGACTTCATCAGGCACTTTTGGCTCAGTATATCTGCAAATCGACTAAGAATGACTCATACATACGCAAAAGGCCTGAGACACCAAAAAACCAAGGGAAATCTTTTTGTCCAGCAAAAGCTGCTACACCTTGAAAGGCTGAATTCTCAAGCTCACAAGCTGAAGCACCCCACTAAACCCGAATGACTAAGCATTGACCCCGCGCAAACATTGAAGCCCTAACACAAAAAATCGCATCGCTACTAAAATTTCCCCTCTCACCGCGACGACGAGACGAGACGAGACGAGCGAGACCGACGCGCGACTCGACTCTACAACACACGATGGCTACTTACCAAAACGGCGTGGCTCCGGCCCGTGCCATCGATGACGACAGCGATGTCGAGGAGGAGGCTCTGGTGGCCGAGTACAAGGAGCATGTTCAGTATGAGGATGGTGATGATCTCAGCCGCACCACTTCTTTGAACCTCACCGCGCAGACCGACGATATTCAGGCCCGACTTGTGCAGGCCGCTCAACCTCTGGATTTCCAGGCGCCTCTTGAGGCTAAGTTCCAGAGCTACGATGCCTACTGCAGCTTGTTTCACTTTATCCTGAACTCCGAAGGCCCCGTCGATCTCGAGCCCCCTTCTGTTGGTTTCACCAAGTTAGATGTTGAGTTGGACAGGGCTAATAAAATTCTTTGCAGTACTACTGGGCTTGGGATGTCATCGATGAGTTCATTTACCAGTTCAACTCTTTCTCCTCGTACCGTATGCGAATTGCCCGGCAAACAACCAACGAGGAGGAGCGCCAGGCTCTCCGCGAGAACCCCAACACTTGGGGCTGCTACAGTGTTCTCAACGTCCTGTACTCCCTCATTCAGCGATCCCAGATCACCGAGCAGCTCGCAGCCATGAAGCGTAACGAGGATCCCTTGGCCGTTGCCGGTGAATATGGCTCAAAGAACCTCTACAAGATGTTGGGTTATTTCTCTATTATTGGTCTTCTCCGAGTTCACTGTCTCCTCGGAGATTTCAGCCTGGCTCTCAAGACCCTCGATGATATCGAGCTCAACAAGAAGGCCATGTTCGCCCGCGTCATGGCTGCTCACTTCACCACCTACTACTACGTGGGTTTCTCCTACATGATGCAGCACCGCTACGGCGATGCCATCCGCATGTTCAGTCACATCCTCATCTACGTCTCGAGGACCAAGAACTTCCAGAAGAGCGCCCAGTACGACTCTATCACTAAGAAGAACGAGCAGATGTATGCTCTTATTGCCATCTGCGTCGCTTTCCAGCCCACTCGTCTGGACGACACCATCCACAGCGCCCTCCGTGAGAAGTATGGCGACCAGCTCCTCAAGCTCCAGCGCGGTGGCCCCGAGAGCCTCCCCATCTTCGAGGAGCTCTTCCGCGCCGCGTGCCCCAAGTTCATCTCCCCCGTTCCTCCGGACTTTGAGAACCCCGAGGCCAACATCGACCCCGTCGAGCACCACCTCGCCGTCTTCATGGACGAGGTCAAAACCAACATGTGGAGCCCCACCATCAAGTCTTACCTCCGCCTCTACACCACCATGGATCTTAACAAGCTCGCTGGTTTCCTTGAGGTGAAGCCCGAGGAGCTTCGATCGTGGCTCCTGGTTACCAAGCAGCGAACTAAGCAATTGCGATGGCAGGACCAGGGTCTGCTTGAGGGTGAGCTCGTCAACGTCAGCGACCTTGACTATGCTCTCCAAGGTGTAAGTTTTATGGCCCAATCCAGTATCTCAACATAAACTAACAATCCTACAGGACCTCATCCACATCTCTGAGGCTAAGGTGGGACGAAAGCTTGTGGACTGGTATCTCCGAAACCTGTCCCGCACTTATAACTGAGGTGCGATAGAGAGAGCTAACTAGTCGTTTTCTCACATTTCATGGGGTCTTCGATTCAAGCCCGAAACAAGCGTCCAGGGCGCTGCGGCTGAATCCTCCAAACGACCCAGGTTTAGGAGAATACCTGGGGTTATGCAGGCCGACTTGATAGGATGCATGGCATGGCAAAGGCGTCTCGGAGTTGGTGATGCTCGTGCAAGAGCTTGAGAATTTCCTCGAGTTTAACTGTATGTGCGGTAGAGATATGGCACTTCCTCCTAGAGGTACGAGAGCCTGTGAAAAGGCTATGAAGAATAAAAGGAATCAAAAGTCGTTTAATCAAATATCATGATCCTAAAAGTCTATATCACCATTATGAATTATGTCCATTCTAGAAACTGATTCTTGGAAAGGCTTCGCAGTAACAGTTTGCATTGAATTCCCTCTACAATTGAAAATAGTTTTGATACGAGTCGTTTGTTATTGCGTACTCAATCGTGACAGGGAAATCACAATCAGGATTTATTTGCTAGAATCTGGTCTTGAAATGCGCTGAGGAACCCTAATAGTGCGAATAGCATAAATGATGAAATTGAGGAACCAGTTACAAGCCTGAAGAACTACAAGAGCCACAAACCTCGACTAATAGCAAAGGTTTGGAACATAGTCACAGAAAGCTCTCTGTTATTTTATGGCTTGAATTACAGTTCCTCAAGCTAAACACAACATTTGTGATGAGCTTTGTGTACCACGCTCTAGCCACTTATAACACTCTGTAAGGCCTTACCAGCAAAAATTCTGTGTATTCAATACGACATTGGAATATTTTGGGAAAGCAAATCAAAACAAATACCATCAGGTATACTGCTTATGCTTTGATGTCAGCCCTGAGGTTGTGCCACTTAGAATGATATGCCAAAACAATCCTCATTTTATGCCTAGGTAGTCTGGTCAGCAAACATTTTAGCTCACAGAAATTCCGTTATCGTTAGCTGAACTGGTTCACTGCGTAAAGTTTAGCTCATGACAGGCAGAAGCTATACGAAAGACTTCGCTCTCGGCACTATAGGGTTCTATCATCAGCTAGTATCGGACAGACGGAGGCCCGTATTGATTCACTGACGAGGACCGTCGAATAAGCGGCATAAGGATTAGCGCGGGTTGGGCCAGAAAAAGGAACCAAGTTTGTGTGTTGCGACGAGGAGAGTCTTTCAAGTACGGCCTAGAGCTCTGGTATTTGAGCCATTGCAAGTAGTATACGACTTTCAGTTTTCGTGGACACTTATTAGCCGCATGTACGAGACCAAATGCCGATCAAGTTTTTGATTGTATATTTCAAGAAAGACCTTGTAGGAAATCTTACCAAATTTCATGGGCAAGTTTTCTCTGCCATAACCCGATGATAGCACTCCCCAGTCTGCCTGATGATGGCTGTAATATTTTCTCGCGTCCATGTATGCTCATGAGATGAAGTCTCGAGAGGTTCAAGATGCATCTCGGCATTTGTGTTCCCGAGTCTGTGCCACTCAGTGTATTGGCTCGTGATTCCCAGAGCCTAGGTTAGCTCAGTTAGCAAAAGCAATGAGACATTGTGTTCTCGTGGCTGATGATGATAGCTTCACCGCCGTCTTTAACGACATATACGTGGCCGAGTTGGACCATGTCACCATGATGGTGCGCAGGAGAGCTTCCGAAATTCCGGTTCTTTGGTAGCCCTAGTGTGGAGAGGCACCGGCCGGTATCCGCAAGGTGCTCTTCGATTCCCATGCTCTGTCGGATAATGGCAGGGCTGATGATGAATTATTTGACTTTGACAGCTGAAAGAACAGGGGATACTCATGTGGTCTCGATAAGGAAATTCACTGGCTGATACGTTCGTTGTGCTTGGTAGTGGCTCAATAATTAATTAATCTGGTGCAACGAAACGATGCGGTGAAGAGTTGCACGAAGGAAAGACAAGTGACGAGCAGACTGTTCCTCGCTTGACGTCCCCTGCATAACTGTCTGTCTGTTGTCCGCCTAGCTACGTAGTGAGGGGGGGTTCTTGGTATTGTTCCATAGTAAAAACCGTTTGGTTAGTGCCATTGAAGCTGATTCGGCTCTTCGTATGGGAGGGATGATGGATCTCAATCCATCTGCAGAGGCTCTGTTCTGAGTCGGCTCGGCCCCACCATTAGCGTGGCTCTCCACTGAAGCCCGAGCGTGAGATGACTCCGCCCGGGGGGAGCGGGTGCAGAGGAGGGCTTCTTGTACCGAATCGTGCCCAAAGAACCGGTTCCGACGCCGCCTTGGTACATATCATAGCACAAGTACAGTTTGCTACGTGATACACCTATGCTCTTGGCGGTCACTGGTGGGAGTCACACTCGGGACATTGTTGCCGGGGCCAAGACATTGACACTTTACTTGACCATTGTCGTTTGGAGCTATCTTGAGCTTCATTCACTTCACAACAAGAAGATCATTGTGAGTTTTTAGCTGCCCAAGCAAACAAGGTGGCATTAGTGAGGGGAAGGCGGCCGAACTAAGCGCCCCTTATTAAGTGGATATCTATTCGCCGGTAAGCTGTCCTACTTGTTGGAGTGGCATCAAAGAGTGTTAAAAGAGTTTCCATGTGATCAAAAACTCTCAGGGATCATAATAGCGTTGTGTTGTGCTGCTTACCTGGCCTGGCCAGCCTGGGGCCGGGGCCAGTGCCAGTGTGAGTGGGCTTGTGGCCAGTCTCCTTGCTCGCGTGTTGTTCATTTCCTCTTCACCTCTGGATAAATTCAAGAGGCCTTTGGTCTTTCTGTTATCTCTGCGTCTGTGTTGTTGCAGAAGTGATAGAGACCCTGCCCGTGGTTCACCCTGGTCAGCCAATGGTTCAGCCCAGTCAACACATGCTTTCTCGCATGCAAATCGAGCTGTGTCTTGGCTTGCAGTTGTTGTCACACCCGACACGCATTAATCCATCCAATCCCTGAAGAGCGGCACTGCAACGGCTTACAGTACTTTGGCGTATTTACGTCAGCTGTACGATTTGCACTTTCGCTATCATCAACCTTGTTTTCACCTCAAGTCTCTTCTTATTAGCTGTTGGTGATCTCTGCAGATTCACGCCATTCTAACCCTTGAACGTGTTTTCCAACGCAGGTTCTCACGCAGATTCTGTAATATATCATAAATCCAAATCTCGGCTGATGATAATACGTACATCACTCCTGTTGACGTTGCTGCCCAGTTTAATTTCAACCCTCCCAGACCTTTTCGGGCCTACACCCAGTCAGTCCTGACGTGGACCAAGGGCCGATCCGTTCGGCACCGTCCCTCAACCCATCCCATCCATCCTCTTTGGCCTCCTCACGTTGTCTACCTCGTTTAATGTGACCAAGCCCACCCATATTATCCAGCTACCGACCTCCTCGCTAACTTGGGTACTGTATCATGACATCTCTCTCTGCCTAAGGAAATAATAGCGAGACTACGGATACCTAGACCTCCCACTCTCCCACCCACCCGTCCTTGGTCTTCGTCTCTTCCAAACCTAAAAACCAAGATCTGAAAACGTGGTCTCGTCGTTCCCTGGCAATAATAACCTTAAAATCTTATTGTTTCGGGCTGAATATCGGCTGACCTATGCCTTGATTGTGGCTTCGTCTCTTTCACCACAAACTGATTGCAAACAAAACGCAAACGCCCACACCGTCTTCTGACCTTTACTCACTCGACCCTCTTACAAAGATCAAGAGCCTTTGCTCTGTGCTTTTATTTATTCGCTGTCCTCCACTGCCTTTCGTAATCTGCGGCCACTACCAGCTCCGCTTCCTCAGAAAGGCCCAAGCTACAACACCACAGCCACCACCAACTTTCGTCTCCGTTATTACGACGGCTTGCCTTTCTTCTATATTCACAGCCACTCCGGTTCGGTCTATTGATGAATCAATTGTAGAGGTTCTTCTCCACACTTTCTACTACCTATCTCCGCCGGATCTGTTCGGCCTCGGTGTTGTATCTTAGCTCAAGCTCCGCGTCTCAACCTGCGCCCGCATCTGTATCTCAACTTGAGCTCCCATCTTCCTTTCTTGACTTCGGAACCGCGTCATTCAAAGTCACAAACTTGACCCTCCTAAGCCCCACGCTACCTTCAGCCGCGGTCACTCCCTCCTCCTTGTGATTTGGTGTTTCCCTAAATCAAAAGCCAAGCCAAGCTTACCTACCTACCTTACCTATCAACTAACTGGTTAGCCTCTCCGTCTTGGCGGCAGTTACATCTTGGCAATACATACGCAACCCGTGGGAAGGAACTACCAAGACACTTGACTGAAGTCTGAAGCTCAGCTCCATACAAACTCAAGCTTTCTTTCCTTTCTTATCAACCGGGAACCCCTTGCAGAACAAACTCTTCCGACCTTGGCTTTTCATCGTCATCCGTCCATTTTATCCCATCAAGCTTCACCACCGATACACTTGATTATCGTTAGCTATTATACACATTCGTTCCCAGATATACACAATCATTATCGAACATATCAACCCAGCGGGACGACAAGCTGAACTCGGTTTCCCACCAGACCGCGTCTTCTGTGACGCAGCATCGTAGGCAACATGGCCACATCCGCAACGACTCACCCAAACCCACCCAAGCGCTCCGACTCCGATGTCTCTCCCAGAACAGTGAACCCTCCAAAGAACTCAGCTTCAGAAGACGCAAAGGCCGAATACTTCCCAGATTCCAACACAGTCGATGGATCCAATACTAGTGTCCGGGCCAGCGACGGTGACGATTCATCTGCTCGGAAGTCAAGCATCTCCTTCGCACCAGATCCTCGACGTAGCTCAAGCTGTGAAAGCAACCAAAATCCAGCACCAGACCAGGACTCGTTGATCCAAAGGAAATCTTCCACCGGCTCCGTCTCTTTTCGTAGAATGACAAACCCTCAGCTTCCCCAAGGAAATCCTCAACAAATGGGCAACAGTCGCATTCGTGCGAGCTCACCGAACCACTCAAGGTATGTAGCAACTTTTTTCTATCCATTCTCCTTCCCGTTGCACAAAATTTTGCTGTGATGGAATGCTGCACTTGCAACCTTTTACCGGCCTGACCAAACCTGACATACGTTACGGCAATATGTGAACTGCCGAAAGCCTCCTTGTGGATCACCGTGGTGCAAACTGGACTTTTTTGTTTTTGTTTTGGAAGAATCTTTATTTCACCAACGGATTTATTCTGCGTACTGCACACCAACATCGGCGAAAATGGGTTCGAACTGGTCCGGCTTGAAATCTATCTGACGCCATGCCAAGCAACATGTCGCGTGGACTGTGTGTTACCATCGAAATCATTAATTCGGTCCACATGGGTTAGCCATTTCCATCCTGGCGGGATATGAGCATTGCGGTAGCGACATTGACTGCTTAAACATCCACTCATGAAGACAACTCTATGCAGAGGCGTATTGATGGAATGAATCTGCCCGAGCTTTCGGTGGAACTGGGTCGCTTGGCTGGACCATTCCTCATAATAACCTTTCGACTCCACCACTGGCCTCCCACTATCAATTATGGTTACCCCGCCGTTTGCGACAAAGCTTCCAGTAGACGTGGGGAAATCCTCTTCGCCTATGATTACCTGCTCATTTGGTCTGGATCGTCAGGCCATCATCCTTCATCACAGCCACTGACAAGTCGTCAGCCCCCAAATTCCCGCAGAACTCTCCTCTTGCTGTCGACATAGTCGTCATTGACACTTCTCAACCTTCATCCCCAATATCACTTCCCCGCGCATCCTATAATTGCCTCTCAAAACTATCGTTATTGTTCTCAGTTTCTATTTTGTGGTATTTTCACGACAATGGCGACGCTAACCGAGACCCCGCCCGACAGGTTCAAGAAGCATGTCGCATTTGACAATGTTACAGCCGGCGAACCGACCAAGAATAATGCCATCTCATTTACGCTCAATGTTCGACATAAGGGTTACCAGGCTAGGCGCAGATCGCGGTGTTTCATGGTTGGAGTTGACGAGCATACCTACTCCGATTATGCGTTGCAGTGGCTGCTTGACGAACTGGTCGATGATGGCGATGACGTTGTTTGCGTGCGAGTAGTCGAAAAGGAACTGCGACTTACGGACAAGCAGTACAGGGACGATGCAGACTCGATTATGAAGGGAATTGTTGCTCGGAATGGTAATAACAGAGCCATCAACATTGTCCTCGAATATGCCGTGGGCAAGTTACACATGACTTTTCAACACCTAGTACGTTGACGGAGGGAAAAAAACCCATTTTGCCAAGTTCCGGCGCTGACAAAATGACAGATCCAAATGTACCAACCTGCAATGCTCATTGTGGGAACTAGAGGACGCACCCTCGGTGGCCTTCAAGGCCTGGTTAATACCCGCAACTCGTTTTCCAAATACTGTCTTCAATATTCACCTGTCCCAGTGGTTGTGGTTCGACCTACCGAGAAGCGCATCAAAAAGAAGGCCAAACGTGCCAATGACTCTGCCCGACAGACCTACGTGAGCATGTTGGCCGCAAATGCCGGGAAACATGAGGCCGACAGTGAGGCAAGCAGCACTTATGAGCTTGAGGTCCATAACTCGCCCGATGAAGAAGCGCACCAAGTCGCACGTGCTTTAGGACTGCCTGCATCTTTCGATCCTACGATTAAGCCCCTCAACCACAGCCAGATACCGAGTCGCAGATCTCCCGACCCTACTGCTACTGCAGGGCCCGTCAATGAGTCTTCGGAGAACCAGAGAGTTGTCAAAGACGATGGCAATGTCGCCGTTGAGAGCGATGACGATGACGATGACGACGATGACTCTGGAGAGTTCGAAGTCATGAGCGGGCAACAAGCCTTGGACAGGCAGAAGATGGATCAGCTTCATAAGATGGAAGTCGGTGAGGCAGCAGCGTTCAAGATGAAGGTAGACGAGGAACTCGATGAAGAAGATGATACACCCTCAGCCCCGAAAGCCACATCATAGGAGATGAAGGGCAAGCAGAAACAAGGAACAGACAATATCGAGGATAAGAATAGCACGGGAGATGAAGTTGCCGAAAGTAACGACAGATCTTTTCAGGAGAACTACCAGGTTCCTCAAAGTGCTCAGCCAGGTTCAGAAGCAAAACGAGGTCTCTCATCTCTGGAAGAAGAGGGCGACACGACCGAACTGCAATATCTGGATGATTTACAAAAGCGCATGATCATCTTCGATATAGGGTTCAATTTATCGTGTGGAGCTTGGTAGGAAATAGCGCCCCAGAAGTACGGGGCTTCCATAGATTCTCGGATCCAAAACAAGGAGCCCAAAGCTACCAGCAATTCAAAAGTCGAGGACAAAGGAGGACCTTCTAGTACATCCTTCGAAAAGCCGGATGTCGCTTCGAAGGCTCTACAGGTACCTTCAGGCCGCCAGATTCGTACGTCGTCCTCAGGAGACGCATCAAGCACCCTAGTCGAAAGCCCGGGTATCGAGATGGAGAACTTGGAGAGGTTCAGATCTCAACCGAGCCCAGGATATTATGGCTTGCCAAGTGAAACCCCTGAAGAAGAGGCCCAGGATAGTGACCAATCGGGTGGTGGAGATGGAGATGGAGATGGCGATGGCGATGGTGCTAGTAGTGAAAACAACAACAACCACGAAGAGAATGATAATGAACCAGCCAACGTGGTAGAAGCGAGGATGCGTCCCAGCAGGTAGTCATTGTGGGCAAGTGGCTCCAGAAGTTGGTTCAGAAGTTGCTGCGAGGCATGCATGTGTCTACGCTAGACTCACGGTCTGACAAGATGATACATTGATGATTATCCGGTGGCTCTTGTAGATTTTCATAGCGGTTCGAAATGATTTCACACAGCGATAGACTGGTTTCAGTTCTTAGCTATCTGATACGTATCAGGGCTGAAATTGATATGAAGTTTGGGAGCATGATACTATAAATAATAGCCGTGCGCCGAGGTCGGTGATTCCAATGTAGATATGCATATGCGTGCAGATCTGTCTCATGTCATGCAAGGACCCTTGATCAGGCATAAGAATGTGTAACCTGAGGCATCAACACGTCACTCATGTTACGTGCAGTACCTTAGCTTATGTATGTGCGACCAACGAGTGTGACGACGTAAGCCACCATTTCTTAGGTTCTAGGCCCAGGGGCTAATTCCAGAGATCGAGTCTAACAAACAATTCTCGACTTGAAAACTCAAATGCTGTACACCGGCTAATACTCGTCGATTGAATTCAATTGTCAAGGAAAAAAGCGAAAGGACCCTTGACTTGAAGTGACGTTGGGCGACATCTCTTATTTGATACGAGCTGCCGCAACTACACTACCTAGTACAGTCCGCTACGAGGGGCTCAAGCTCAAGGGATAAACTTGAGTTACTGGCAACGTTTCAGTCTATTTCAGTTAGATACCGAGTCGATACAAACTCAAGGGAGGATTTACTGCGCCGCCGCCAAACCCGGATCAAAATTACTAGGTACCCAAAGCTGAGGGACTCTGACATTCCTTCGCCTGCGAGCATACGAGTACACACAGAACAAACGATATACGCCTCTGGCCCCGCGCCAAATATCGATGATCATCACCACGACTCACACTGCTTCGATCGATAACGATATAAATTTAAACTTCACAAATAATGTGGCCCTTTACTCGCTGCGGCGAAGACGCCTGCGAAATCCAAACCCGCCCCGTCACACTCGCCTCGTCCGTTGCCGCCCTCCCGTTCCTCCTCATCTGCATCTCGACATCAATCCTCGTTGTTCGACATGTCTTTCCCCGTCTGAGCAGCGACGCCGACTCTCGCGACGGCGAAGATCATGTCCTACCCACACATGCACCAGCGTGTCTGCGACAAGTCCACGCTGAACATGGTGCCAAGAGCTGGGGACGGCGCGGCGCAGCCTGGACGTTTGGTCTTACCGTGGGTTTGGCTGCTACATTGGGCGCGCTGATCATGGACGAAATCATCGAGGTTGTTAATGCCGACTCGAGAAATTTGGCTTTGAGAATAACGGTGCCAAGCTTGCTGTTCTTGCTGGTCGTGTTGGTACCTTGGCTAGAGTGTCGATCGATTGTTTCGAGTGCTGGATGGAGTTTTCAGAGAACTGCAAAGGGAAGGCTTCCTCGGGTCGCTTGGGGATTACAAACTGCTCTGTTCATGGGATGGTTGTTTGCCTTCTGGTCCGTTGGCCAGGCTGTCCCCGAGGGCGCGATGCGCAGGACCAGCGTCGGGAGTGGAAGCCTTTCCGAAATGCTGACGCGCGGATGCCTGGAACGTATTGGCGTCGTCGGCATCTCACTCATGGCTTTACTGTCTGGCTTTGCTGCTGTTTCTTCACCGTGGCAGGCATTCATGGATCTTACAACCCGTCGCAAACGACCTGTCACAGACGCTGATGTAGCGAGAAAGCAAGCTGGGCTGGATACTGCCAACGAAATGCTTCTCACCAAGCGCCATCGCTTACAATATCTCGAGCGCAAGACATCTGGTCCTCAGAATGGAGCCTCTGCCAAGGGTAGTGGCCTTGTTGGCAAAGTCATGGGTTCTCTACGTGGTCCAACTGGCGATGAGGCAGAGATGCGATCGCTGCGCCTGGAGATTGCTGGTCTCGAGACGATGGAAGCCAACCTTGCTTCAGGGGTTTCTCTACTCAAGAGCCACCGGGCAGCTACAGTTCGCGCTTCAACATCCATTGGACGTATTCTTCTCATTCCCTCGCAGCTCTTCAGCCTGTACTGTGTGTATCGCATTGGCGCAACTACAATCACAACTATTCGCCGAGCATATTTGCCCACATCAAGCTTCGCCAACACGGATCCCATTAACCGCTTTCTTAGTATTCTTGCGCGTCATTGGGACCCCAAGTTGGATCAACTAGCATGGGCACGCCTCATCAGCTTTGCCCTCAGCGGTGTCATTCTCCTCGCCAGCGCCAACAGTGTGGTCCAGACGTTCCACCTGTTTGCTAAATGGACCCCAGGCCTGCTCCGCCAAGCACAAGCGAATCTGGCGCTGGTCGTCGGACAAATTGCTGCGACCTATGTCATCTCAGCTTCACTTCTCCTCCGCAGTCAATTGCCGTCTGCCTTGGGCTCGGCAGTCGGAAGCGTGTTGCGAGGTGCCTTGAGTCCAGCATTTGTGGATGGTTGGTTTGAGGGCTGGTTCCTAGTAGGCAGCCTTGTAACAGCCATTGGTATCTGGATAGGCAGAAAACTCGGAGGTGATGACGAGTGGGATGAGTACGGAATGGAAGAGATGGGCGCCAAAATGTCGTAGGTGCCTGAGCAAGGTGGTGGTGGTTCGTTTCTATGCTTTTTGAGGTTTGGGTTAGCAGGCAAGCATTTTTTTTAATGAGCGAAGCGGGTGGACGTTCTGTACGATACGATTGACTGACTGACTGGCACATGTCTGGGTTGGCGTTTGGACGACAAGACTCTTGAGAGATGAGAGGCGTTGATACATAGAGTACAATTTGGGTATATCACAGGGAATAGGACTATACCTACTGAGAAAGGATACAGGCAGAGGGGCTTGTCAGGCTCTACAATACATTGTATGATAGCCGCATGTAAAACTTGACCGAGAGTGTGATTTATGCAGTGATATGCAGTAGCTTTGGTAGTTGGGGGTGATGGGCTGTCTCACAAGTGTCAGCTGTAAGACGAGTTTGACTCACATTTTTCACGCTATAGACTCAACTGTAGAACAAGTCGCTCTGGAAAGTACAAAACCCCTTAGAGGCAATTATCTCTATCTTCTTTCTACGCAGAGTTTGCTTTTACTATCACATAGCTCTATTCATCCTTACCTAGTGTCCAGTGCTTAACAATTAATATAATACGCGGTATTTCTTCCCCGACCAATCATCTTCAACTCGCAGCCTAAACCAGGTATCGATTATCAAACATATAAAGTCTTCAAGACTACCCTATAAATACTACAGCCAAGACAAAGTCAACATATATCAGCAATCCTCATAATGCCAGCCTCACCTTCACCACCACTATCCTACACACAACCCGCATCTCTCGAGGCCTTCGCCTCTACTCCAGATGTCTTCCGAGCTGCCCACCCCCCAATCGAGCACCTCATAGCTGGCGCCCTAGTCACCAATCCCCAAGGTCAAGTCCTTCTTCTCCGCCGCGCAGCTCACGACTCCTGGCCTCTACTCTGGGAAGTCCCCGGCGGTTGTGTCGATGATTCAGACCATGGCCTCGTTGCTGCAGCAGTGCGTGAACTCTGGGAAGAAGCCGGACTGCGTGCAAAGGCCGTGAAAGCCGTGGTAGGAATTGCGCCTATCACGGAGCCGATGCCCGATGATCCTCTAGAGAAGGACTTGGAGGTTCTATATGACATGCTTGTGTTTCGTGCAGATGATGGAGTCTGGGGAAAGTTGACGGTCTGGGTCGAGGTGGAGAGCTGTGACCAGGTCCAGATCGATGAGAATGAACATGTCGAGTTTGCATGGGTGACGGAGGAAGAAGCACTGCAGAATAAGTTCAAGGATGGCAAGGAATTGGAGTTTGTAAGCGAGGGAGTGAAGAGGAACGTCCTCGAAGGTTTCAGACTGTGGAAAGAGGAGAATGAGGCACGCAAATAAGCCAAAGTGGCCAGCAACAAAAATCATCAGACGTGATGAAATGGATCAGCATGAGACGAGACTTTATGTGCTACACAGACATAGTCCTCACCCTTCTAAAACAAAAAGCATCAAAAACAAACGCCGAGACCTCGTCGAGAAACCAGGCAGACACACAACAGACACCGCACCGGTCGGAGATAAATAAATAACAGGACATTTCATTGATCCCATGAGCCGCCTAGCATACAGATCTGAGTTCATATCGTAAGAATCGACGTCTCATCATCTTTGCCGAGTCTGGAGAAAACGAACTGCCTATAGTAGCCTTGCCTCAGTGTTCGTTCAGCCAAAGCAAGTAAACTTTTTCAGTCCCTCTCCTGCTTTTCACCCTCTCCCTCATATTCATCGATCAAGGAAGTCAACATGCGGCCTAGACGTTTTTGGTGGAAAACAAAAACAGCTAAAAAAAACAAAAAGGGAAACATAAAGAGATAAAAAAAGAGCTGTGATCATTCAAATGCATGCCACGTTTCAGTCCATTCATCCATCCGTTCATCCATCCATCCATTCGCCGCCATTCTTTTGCTTTTGTCTCGAAACGCCAAAGGTCAAATGCTCAAAAATGCCCTCTCGAACCCCCTGAACGAGTGAATTGGGTGTCGAGGTTGATCATATGAGTAAGTCCAACGTGTGGCGGTCAGACGAGGAAAACAGGATGCCGTGGTCGATTAGAACCGGCGGAGAGATTTCAATTCCATTCCCTGAGCAACCTGTGATGCTAGATTGTCGAGGAGAACGAGAAGTGCAGGCAGCAAGTTTCGAACCAGCCTTGTTTAGAACCAGTTTCAGAACCACCGCTTGCAATCGAGTGTAAGATGGGTGTCATTTACGAGAAAATAGCAGAGTCCAAGATGATCACTACTCTTAACTACGAGCTAGGTGACTCGCATCTTGTAGACAGGCATCCTCAGTCGTTAAACCATAGAGAAACGAGGCGATTGGTACACATTCTAGGGTGCCATCGCACGTCCCTGGCGACCTTTCTTGTTGGGCACTGTGGTCCAACCGTCGTCGTCAGCTGAGTAGAGGCGGGTTGTTGAGCAGCCGATCCATTGGAGCGGAGAGGTCCAGCCCGTGCTTCCCGAATGCCGCCACGGCCACCACGACCGCCTCGAGGTCCAGCTCCTCCACGAGGTCCTCGTTGATCGTTCGAGGCAGAGCGCCAGCTCGAAGCTTCGGCTGCTCTTGACTTGGGAGCACCCTCTCGGGGCTCGCGGTTTCGGATGGGAACCTTCTGCTCGCCATTGGCGCCCTCAGCAGCTTCGGCCTTGGGTTCTGTTGCCTCAGGGGCTGCCTCAGAAGTCTCCTTAGCCTCGGCAGCTTCAGCGGCTTTCTTGGCTTCAGCGGCCTCGGCAGCCTCAGCAGCCTCAGCCTCAGCCTTGGCAGCAGCCTCCTTGGCCAATTTTCGTTCCTCCTTGGCCTTTTCGTCGGCCTCCTTCTTCTCCTGAATAGCCTGCAGGCGCTTGACCTCAATCTCCTTCTCCCTTGCTGCAGTATCGATAGGACGAGCGGCGCCGAAGGGGCTGGCCTTAGCATCAGAGCCCTGGGATGTTGATGACGCATCGGGGGCCTCGGAGACGGTTCGCTTCTGGAGATTCAAGCGAGGGCGACCACCTTGCGCAGGTGCGGCATTAGAAAGAGCGGGGGATGGAGGTGCGCTACCGTCGGGTGAAACAGCCTTAGCAGCATCAGGGCGCATTCTCTCGCGCCACTGCATGTCCTTCTCGGCAGCGGTAGCAGTTCGCTCAGGTCGCTCAGGTCGTTCAGGGCGAGGACGAGAACCACCCTCGCGGGCCTCACCCCAAGCAGGAGAGTCCCGGCGGTTTCCTCGGTAAGACTCACTACGGTCACCAAGCACATCGGGAGAAGCGCGGGGGCGGCTTCCGTCTCGGGATCCGGAGCCCTCTTGAGGAGAGAGAGGAGCCAGGGGTCCATGTCGCTCCCAAGTGAACTCACGTTGGGGACGAGACTCGAAGGCAGGATCACGAGGTCGTCGCTCACGGTCACCGAAATCACGACCACCGCCCCTTGAAGGGGCATCGGGCAGAGGTCCCTTACGGTCCCAGTTACCCATCTCACGGATAGAGTCACCTCGGCCAGGATCGCCGCCACGAGCTGTAATTGACGATCAGATAAATGTGAAATTTTGAATATAGATACAAACTTACGAGGATCGGCGACCTTGATCTTGATCATTCGGCCGTTGAAGTTCTCGCCATCAAAGGTAAGAGCCTTCTTGAGGCCATCCAGAGTCTCGAATTCGACATAACCGAAACCCTTAGGGCGCTGCAGCTCACGGTCCTCAATAAGACGGACGTTGACGACACCACAGTCAGCGAGATATTCACCGACGGCGTCGTTGGTAACATCGTAGGAAAGGTTGCCCAAGTGAGCGGTATAAGGAGGCTTGTCGGGGAGGGTTTGAGGGGCAGCTTCGCGAACGGAGAAACCTGCGCCAGTTAGTTTTGGCAGCCAAATTACAGCGACATCAACACATACCCCGGTCCTGCCAGCTGGAAGCAGCGTTGTTGTTGTTATACCGAGGGCGGTCGGAAGGGGGCAGAGCCTGAGTGCCTAAGAATGGTCAGTCCACCAAGGGTCTAAAGTATCGTATGAAAGCGACGGGACATACCAGTGACTGGAAATGAGTTAGCGATGAGACACACAGATGGATTTGAAGATAAGGTGAAAGTGCTTACCGTAAGAGGTTTCCTCTACCTCATCAGCCCAAGATGAGCCTCCACCAAAACCTTTTAAGTCCAAGCCGTCAGTATGGGGTCAACGAGGGGCATCGCAGCCAAGTCCGCTGTGCAGCGGGGTGCACAGGCGAGGGGCGGGACATACTGTCAGCCAGAAAGTCCCCAAGGGACATCTTCTGCTGTTCCTTCTTCTTAGGAGCTGGCGAGAGGTAAGCATTTGCTTAGGGGACATGCTGAACTGTCATAGAGGGGTGCTCACCCATGATTGCGGTTAGGCGAACACGCGCAACGATTCTAGGACCGATGCGCGCACGAATGCAAAGGGCGAAGCCGACCGGGGTTTCAGCTTTCGCTTCAGTGAGGAGGACGAGATCGAATCGCTTTGTAGCTGGGAACGGAAGAACCGAATACCGGAATGTCGATTATTTCTGTCGAGAAGCTTGCGTTGCAGAGTGTTGATGTGCCCCGACTAACGTTGCCGTGTCTGGGGTTGACGAGTTGAAATTTGCTCGGCGTATGGGAAAAAATGATGATGGAGGCGCCAGTTGAGGGTTGCCTTAATTTTGCCAGTCCTGGCCTGAAGTGGGCGCTAGCCCTTTTTAGTGCGGGGCCCACCAATCAACCCCTCTACTCGATTGATGTCTCGCTTGCATCTCCTCCATCAGAAGCACCAGTAACAACAGCCCCTAATAAAAGACCCAGAAACCGTACCTAGCTTACCTATGTAGGTAGTTACAATTTGAGGTTCAAGCAGTTGATTCTGTTCAACAGCTGCAGTGTTTATAAGACCAAGCCAACGCAGCCCAGAAACTCTCAGGTCTCTTGCATTCAGTACTTTATGCGGCACATACAATTACATGCCTTGATACGATCAGGACGGCTCATAACTTCCACACATAGCAATCAAGTGTTAATGACAAACGCTTATTTATTAATTGCGATTTGTCTCGTCTCTTTGCTCAATCTCGCAATTTTATTGCATGCTATCTATCACATTACTATATATTCATCTCAACTACTAACCTACCTATGCCTACCTAAGTAGCCTTTCACAAGTCAAACTCCCCCAAAAATACCTACACAGCCATTTTTGATGTGTGCCGATTCAAGCCCACTCAATTGGCCCACGGCCCATGTCACGGGTTTTCATCCCCAACTTTATGGTGGCTCTCTACGATTGGCCTTTGCCTGCTTAGGAAAACTTGAGATTCGGATGCAGCGAGAGCCTCATCAACCTCACTACCTAACCTTAGGTATCAAGTTTGACAAACGGCCGGCGAAGCGAACCATGTAACATTATCATTTTCTCTTGTAGTATTGTAATTATATCAGTCATTTGAAGTAACTGGCATTCCTTCTCTTCTTTTCCTCACCGCCCACTTCATATCCATCTTCATACACGTCCATCATGGCCAGCGATAGAAACCAAGAGCCCCAAATGGTGTCTGTACGCCAACGGCAGTCCTCCCGTGGTCTGTTTTCTCCCGAGGTTGTTGACCTCGTGGTACCTCCATTGAAATTTGGTGGTTACGCCGGTAAGCTGCTTCATGCGTCCTCGCACACCCCATTTTGACATCAAGCAGGGACTGCAGGTGTTTTAGCAGGTGTCGGAGGCTCAATCTTCCAAGAGGCAAATCCCATAATCTGGGGAGCATTTTCTGGATTTCAATGGTTTACATTGGGAACAAGCTTCTGGTGTAAGTCAACTCACCAAAGCCATGTATTGGCCAGTGGACTGACCTTTCAAGTCACCCGGAGTATTGTTGTGAAAGCATGGGGGGGTGAAGAAAGACTCAAAAATGGCGACAAGACAATTGCCAGCGCAATGGCTGGCACAGCAGCTGGTTCGGTGGGTGGCTTGATCCGTAAGTGAATACACACTGTCGCCGCTTTGTTCTTACTGATCCTGTGACCAGGAGGGCCGAAAAACATTCTTCCAGCGATGCTTGTTTTTACAACAGTGGGAGCTGGTGGCCAAATGATCGCAAACCGAATGGCAACTCGAAAGCCGAAGGTTTATGATGAGAAAGAATCATTCTGGAGCCGATGGTCTCCCCTTAAGAAGCTTACGGATCAGGAGTATAGGGATATGATGTCAGAAAAGATGCTGAGGATAGACGCTGATATTGCACTTATTGATGATCGCATTGCTGAATTGAAAAAGCAGGCAGAAGATGAAGAGCTGAAAGGCTCATCAGCACAATAATACTCATATTAAGTTGATTCACATTCTCTGATTTTGCCATGATTTGTTGTTTTCCAGACTCTGCTCGCTGGTCTGAAAGGACTATTAACTATCAGAAAGCGGTATGCAATCTCATAGCAAGATGCAGAACAGTATCCGGCTTCCTTGACAAGGTATGCGGATAATTGTTGAGTGAAACCATGGACTAGTCAACATCAGTTGAAATCCTGCTGTTTCAGAGCCTTGACACGTCCATTGGAGAAGCTGGAGTGAGCAAACAAAGAGCTTCGCGTGTTTGCATCCTTCATTAATCTTGACTCTTTCAGACTGACAACGCATAACACAGCAACTTGCACTGTTCGATGCAACCTCGTAACGAGTATTGGTATGCACTGAGTAACTGCTGGGGAGGGATGGTACGACTCTGCTATGACACGCCTCTGTGTTACGAGCTGGATCACTGTCACAGGGGAATGAAGCAAGAATGACGCAGCTCGAAGGAACTGAGTCGAAATCTGTGGTAGACGAAACAACAATTCCTTGGGGGAACAACGGGGCGACAGCCTGTGTGACTTGGCAGCGACAGATGCTGTTTCTTGTACCTGGCTGTCGAGGTTCATGCCTGATGTTGCGCAGTTACGTTTTGGTGACGCTAGGGTAACGGAGCTACTATTGCTACTGTACATACAAAACATTCAAGGGTGCATGTTTGATAACGTGGTCCGAGTTGGAAGTAACTCTAGGAACGTTGCAGATAGACTCGAAACTTTGTTGCAAACGAGTATGTCAGTGCTGCAAAATGACTTGTGCGGTCAAATCACATAAAAGAAATTTTATAGCGGTATATCTATGAGAAACTTTAAATAAAAACAATTACAAAATGTTGATGGAGATGAATATCCGATCCTCCACGGAATTCGAAAAGACATGCATTCCCCGCACTTGGACTGGAAGAATGGGTAACCAATGACAAAGAAAGCACTGTCGATAAGGCACGGGAAAATTCTAACGCTCGTATGTGGTACAGGACAGTACACGCGGTTCAAACGGAAGATCGGCTCTGACAGTGGTTGATAAAGC
The DNA here is from genome assembly GCA_013396095.1 of Fusarium sp. NRRL 52700. Classification (NCBI taxonomy): domain Eukaryota; kingdom Fungi; phylum Ascomycota; class Sordariomycetes; order Hypocreales; family Nectriaceae; genus Fusarium; species Fusarium sp. NRRL 52700. Next base: position 72,959 of record JAAQRM010000214.1, on the reverse strand, counting down.
TGGTATGGAGATCCTTAGCATGGTGCATTACCCGGTGCCGCAAAGGGAGATGAATGCATTTTTAATGTCTCATGAAAGTTGGTAATCAAGTACCTAGTAACTCCTTTAATGTCGACAGTCGTAACACTGCGGAGTTGTTGAGATTGGTGATCATCAACAAATAAAATGTCTTAATTACTACATGCTATAGCTACTTTTGTTCCCTGCTGATGAGCTAGGCCCGTGCTTCTGCCCTAACTGATCTAACGAACTGAGGCTCGTGGCTTCAGCTTGGAGTCCTCTGAGTGGAGGCCTTCTCGAACCTGAGCTCGGGTGCTTGCAGTACGTACTCGTTATCGCTTCGTGGGTTCCATGTAAGCAGTTCGTCCAAAGACGGACGCATGAGTCTAAGCGACCAATCTAGTCCATCGCCATCCAATATCCGTCCATCTTCAACGCTACGTATCTCGGACCATAGCCGTTCCTTTCCTTTCACAACCTAATAACTTTGCATATCCCCCGCCAAAAATTACGATCTCAAGGGAATCGCCGTTTTTCGCATCCGTCCCTGCCTTGTACTCTTGCGGCAGAGTAACAACTCCTTTTCCTGTCAACCTACGATCCTCGTGGATCCGGACCCCCTTGACGTCACAAATCTCCCCCGAATCCCCTAAGAGCATCGCGTTTCGATTTACTTTCCGTCGATCCCGATAAATACATAAGTCAGCTTTGAATTTACTTTCCGCTGTGCTGTCCGCCAACCATCCCTGCTCCTGACGCGAAGATATATACTTAAACCTTTCAACGTTCTACTCACAGCGCATCCTCTTGCGCGTTGCCGTTCGTACCAGCAAGGAACTCAAAATCCGGCAATAACGACACCTAATTCGACAAAAGCCCGCGGCGATGGCATAGCCCGCCTATCAATTGGTTGCATACAAAGCGAAGGCATGATATCTCTTCCACAAGCAGGAAACGTAAGTTGCGATACCACGCCACCTCACACCGCTCGTAGCTAATTCTATGTCTCTTCGCAGTTGACTTGGTGGGAGAGGATCGTGGGGGCCTTCGCAACATGGCTCTCCTCAGCCCGACCTTTGTCTTCGGCTGTCTAGTCCTCTTATATCTATCGTCCTTCGTCCTCCTAGCCGTCTTTCGGATCATTACCGGTATCTCTATTCAAAGAATTGGCTACTTCTCCTTGCGCCGACTAGCATATACACCTCGAGATGGATGTAGGATAGAGATTAGGGGCCTGGGGCTCCACGTTCATCGACCAACATTCGCCCAGCCAACATGGCTCAGTATTGTTCTGAGCGAGCTCGTTGTAACATTGGATATAAATGAGCTGGACGGAAACAAACAGGTCGACGTAGACCCCGAGGACAGCGATGCCGAAACGTCGAAGGATAAAAAACGGGACGCCAAAACTACTGCCCGCCAACAACCACAGCTACCGCGACGAGCTACGAGCACGGTTGTCCGAAGCGAAACGTGGAAAAAACTTACCAATATCAAAGAAAAGATCAAGCGGTTGCATAGGAATATCAGTTGGCTCAAGCTGGTTGACGTGGTCGCGACAAACTCAGCAGTGAATATCGTTGACGTGGGCAATGTTCAGGTCGGAAGCTTCACTCTCGCGGTCGATACGCGCCGAAAGATGGTCGATCGTGTACGCTTTTTCGCCCGTCTAGCTGATCGCCATGGCAAGGATCAACAAGCTGAATGGACTGTCTCGTTGCGTAGCGTCTTGTTCACAGCTGATGGAAGTGAATCCATGGAAGTTCTTGACCAGCTGTTTATCAACGTTCATGGGCACCTCTACAAGTCCATGGATGGCTTGCGCGAAGCTGCCGTGGCTATCAAAATGGGTCGACTTCATATACCATTCGATGATCTGCAAACGTGCATGAGTCGACTCAAACAAAGGAGAGCTGAGGTCAAAACTCCTGGGGTAGAGGAGGAGCCCGTGGATATCTTCTTGGGCAAGGTAGCGCAGGAAATTGATGACCCTGGAACAACGAACGAGGACTTGATGAGGACGGTTTCTGATTCCAAAGAGTTTTTCAGCTCTATCCTACGCGGCATCAAGGAGATTCAGTTTGCTGTCAGCTTTTTGGGTATGAGTAAGAAGGTCCAGTCTATCAAGCCTGGGTCTACCCCAATCCAGCTGAACGCAGCTATGAAAGAGGTTGGAATAGATCTTCACAGGTTAGATTCCAAGTCGCCAGCGCACAGGATGTATTTCCCCGCTGAGGCCATTGCGCACGAGGCATTGGCTGCTGCTCTGTCTATATCTGTTGGTTTGGACGATGGACATGGCCAACCCGAACGCCTTCTCTACGTCCCGATGGCCACGACAACGATCAAGACAACGCTACTCTCTAAGACCGTCGAAGTTCTGCGAGCCAGCACTGTGGACGAGAGAAACGCCAACATCATGTTTGCTAATTCTGTCGTTACGTCGCCTTCGGTAGACCTGGACCCTCACCATCTGCCGCTTCTTATTGCCTTATTCAAGTCAAAACCGAGGGCCCCCAAGGCGCAGAATGACAACCACCATCTGATTTCGCGTCTGCTGCCCAAAGCGAATTACAAGTTCTCTATGCACGAACCCGTACTTCGCATAAAGCTACAGCCTTTGCAAAAAGCCGAGGATCCAGATGATTTCGATCTCATTATTTCCTCGATCTCCTCGATATCGCTCGACGTGGAGTCTTCACATAGCCTTATGGCAGATATGCATTATTCCCTTGATGGCTCTTTCAGACTCCAATCGCACGACCTTTACTACCAGACTAATAATGGCGAGCGGTTTAACCTGATCACCACAGAGTCGCTCGATATGAAACTACATCTGGGAGCTCGGCCAGATGTTTACGTTGACGTATCTGGTAACCTTCAGTCTGCCTCGATTAGTATGGTCAGACCTGAGATTATCGATGGGCTTCGTCAAATAGTTCAGGAGTTGCGCATTGACGTGGAACCAGAAAAGGGCACGGTTTCACGATCCAGGGGTGGCCAGAACTTCTTACGATCCATGCCCAACTGGCTATTGAGAGCGCAGTTTGACGCGTCGGATTTCAACGTGGAGATCGCAGGCATTGACGAGGAGATCTCAGATGATACTCGTGGAGTATTTCTCCATTGGGACACTGTCTCAACCGAATACCGTGCCCATCGACTTGACGGACTTCAACGCCGCGCTTCCAGAAGACGTGCCAACAGCCGTTCTATCAGTCAGTCCGACTCGGAGTGGACTCCTTCTTCGAGCTCTCCACGGCCCAAAAAGAAACCGCAGAACGTTGGCGATGGGCGAAAGCTTACAGTCTTTGCCAGTGGAATCGAGGCACAGATCATGGATGCCGTTGATACACTCGAGCCAGAACCCTTCCTCAGTGTACCGAGACTTGAGCTTTCTCTCAGCGCGGCGAGTGATGCCAGTGGCCCAACTTTTAATATACAAGTTGGTGTCCGTTCAATCCGTGCTAAGTACTCTCTCTACCGGCATTACGCCGTTGGGGTTGCTGTCATGACATTACGCAAAGCTTTCATGCAAAGCGGACGTGACATCCCGCGAACGAAACAACATGGAAGCTATGTTGATATCATTCCTACCGCCAACCGGCTGGCGCCTCCAGGAACCCCCGATTTTGACCCTGGCTCGTCCACTATTACTCCAGAATTGGTTACTCTTGATTTCAAAGCAGCCCTCGTGCAGCTTAAAGCCGACATGCCTCACGATCCAGCCATGATGCTGCATATGTTTGGTTTAGAATTAGGCCGCCAGAGATGGTCTACGCCCTACATCGCAGCAAAACTTGTGCGACTTTATACAGAGCCACCACGTATGCGCAACGTTTGGGCGAGGTTGGTCAGCATCAAGTCAGGACGCCTCGATTTCCGAGAATCACGTCGAAAGACAGCTTATGGGGGCGTTGTTGACGAGAAAATGGTAGACATCGTGACTGAGGCCGTTCGTATTGCTGTTCCGCACGAGGTTATCGTCAGCCGCGTGAGTGATAACTTCATCAATGTGATTAAAGCAGTTCAGCAGCTTCACCACCGCTTCAAGACGGGTACCAATGAGTACATCCTCGAGAAGAAGCCCGAAGGACCAAAGTCGGTTCCCAAAGTGTCAGTACGCACACGAAACTTTCTATTCGAGCTTGAAGATGGTGGATTTGAGTGGAAACTGGGCATGATTTACCGCACCGGCCTTATTGAACAAACACAGCGACTTGCCCGAGAAAATGCTTTCAAGGTCAAACTCAAGAGAGTTCGCGAAGAGGAGATAAGAAGAGGCAGCAGCAAATTCCGATCTCGATCAACCTTCCCAAGAGGACGGCCTGAAATGGGCGATAGACCAAGCAGCAGAAGTCGGAGTGCGGACGCTTTCGAAGAAGGAAGAGATGCACGACCAAACTCCCAACATGGAAGAATTCCACGATACAACCCCAACATAGAATCTCTCCGTGTCAACGGTGTTTCAAAGGTTACTGAACACTATGCTCGAAGCCATCTGGACATGTTCAATGCCCAAAGCTGGAAGAAGCGGATTGATCGCGCTTACCAAATGTCTCAAGACAGCATGAAGGAATCTCGCGGCCAGTTCTGGGGTGCTAACCAAATCCCCGAAGACATGGAAGACTCCGAAAACCTATTGGAGGTGCCCCCAAGACCTGCGCTCATGGCTGCTGTCATCAGTGATTTGCACTTTATGATCGACAAGCCAACATTCCCTATGAAGGACCTTCCAGATTTCCTTCATAAAATCGGCAAAGGGATGCCAAAGGATATGCAGTATAGCTTACTGGTGCCAATGCATCTCAGTATCGCCATGGGTGAGGCTAAGGTGACGCTGCGAGATTACCCATTGCCTTTAGTGCATATTCCGCCAATGAAATACGGACAATCGGCAAAAATCCAAGCTGTGTCATTGAAGGCAAATTTCGTTGTCGCGGAAGAGTTCAGGGGTGTTGAATCGACGCGGAGGGTTCGAGTCAATGTTGTCCCACCAAGGAGCTCCCTTCCAGGTTCCTCAAATGAAGGTAGTTTTGCCATCGAAGTCAGACGTACAATAGGGCCCGTCAAGTCCTACTCGGATGTTTACATGGACGTCAATAGTGCTCTTCCTACGCGGATCACTTGGGGTCCTTGTTACCAGCCTGCCATCCAGGACATGATGATGGTGATTGAATCGTTTACCAAACCTCAGTTCGATCTATCAGAACGTGTCGGTTTCTGGGATAAACTGCGACTTAACTTCCACTCCAGGATACACATGTCTTGGAAGGGGGATGGAGATGTTCATCTGGCTCTTAAGGGTACACGCGATCCATATGCAATGACTGGCAATGGAGCCGGTTTCCTCATGTGCTGGCGAAATGACATCAGATGGAACATAAACGCTGACGATGACCCCAAACGATTCATCTCGGTCGAAAGTGGCGAGTACATCCTTGCAGTGCCTGATTATAGCCATGAAGTTCGAGACCAGGCCCGGCGACTTTACGATGCTGAAGGTTACCTGCCTGAAGACAACTACAAATCCGAGGCAAGCTTTAAGAAGGTTGTCATGAAGCTATCAGGCAAGGTCAAGGTCATGGCTGGCCTCATCTTCGAACGTGCTATTGAGGACGGCCAACGAAGCTTTGAGTTTCGCCCTCACTACGACATCGTCCTCAAAAATCCGCACTTCGCTAAACCTGATCCGAACGGTCTTCCATACGATGCAATGCGTGGTTTCCGGAGCAGGCACATCCATCTTTCTATTGCGATCCATGCACCGGCCGATCGTGACTGGCTGTCAGACCATCCGGAGCCCTCCCGAAGCTACAACACCATCCATCTCACCCCTCGTTTCTTCACCCACTTCTTCAATTGGTGGGGCTTGTTTGGACAGCCGCTTTCATTGCCAATTCGTCAAGGTAGTCTCTTCCCTGGTCGCGAGAAGAACAGCAAGAAATTTGGCCGACATCTTGCAACTGTTAAGTACAACATTTTGCTCGCGCCGCTTTTCCTCAGTCACATCTACAAGCACAAGGATGTCGAAGATCATTCTGAAAATGCAGTCTCTGCGACTGGCTTGAAGGTTCGATTTGACAGCTTTTCACTTGACCTTCATCAACGCCGAGAAGAGTTCAATACCCTTGGCAAAGGCAAACATGGCGACGACACCAGTAAAACATCAGGCATCAAGATTCATGCTGCCCAGCTTGACCTCGTTAGCGCCGATGTCCGAGCAGTCTCAGCAAGCTTGAAGGGAACAACCACAGAGGCTATGAAGAAAGGATCCATCGCAACGTTGATGAGCGAATCTGACGAGAAGCCTGACTTATCTCGGTTTACTATTCCGGACAATGACTTCAGTTGGATTGATATGGATGATTTTGTCGAGCTTGACTGGATAACACCCACAGAACCTCATCCTGATACTAAAATCTTACCCCTGGCATACGCCCCTCGCCTGACATATTTCCGACAAACGGACATTGGTGGTGTTATCGCTGGAGATCCAACGCGAACTAGTCCTTTTGGAAGCGAACCAACACATTTCTGTGTGATGAGACACGATGACGATCCCCGTCGAATCCAAGGCCAGCTTATTAAGGATCGCCTTGATCAACTGGGCCGGCAAATGGAATCTCATGATCGTGAGATGGGCGAAGCGGAGTTGAGGGTCATCAAATGCGATGCAAAAGACCGAGTTGCCGTGGAAGAGTTCAAGGCTTTCCAGAAACATACCGACGTGCTGCAAGAGAAGAAGGAATTCCTTGAATCAATGCTAAACCAGGCCAGGATTCGTACTCCGTCAAGCACCAACAGGAGCAGCAACGATGGCCGCAAGCTTTCAGGCGAATCTTCTATCCCTTTCCAGGACGAGACCATGGAAATTCCAGCAACCAGCGAGTTTGAAAGCGAGTTCAACAATCGTTTCGTTATCCACAACCTGCAACTCAAGTGGAATAACACCCTGCGAAACATCGTGCTTCGATATCTTCACCAAAACAGCCAAAGACGTGGTTTCACCTACTACCTTTCGCGGCCCGCTATCAAGTTTATCCTTGACATTGTCGAAGAGCAGAATAAAGCCAAGTCAAACAACAAGCCGGGCAAGGCCAAATCAACACATAGTCGACAAGGTGGCAGAAGGAGTTCTCGCGCATCTAGTGTTCATGACGACGAAACACCTCTGGATATTGAAGAGCGCATCAAACGCATTCTCAATGACGGTCGCAAGTTTACATCGGCTACCTGGGGCACTAACGCCGATGGTGTTGTTGAGGGATCGATTGAAGATCTGGTAACTGGAATTGCCGAAGAATTCACTCCCCAAAGTAGCTATCACATTCGAATCATTGCTCCGCAGATTCAACTTCAGAGCGACAAGAACAAAAAGAATGTAGTGCTGGCAACTGCTAAGGGTATGGAGCTGAAGGTTATGGAAGTTATGGAGAAAGAGAGAATCTCAGACAACGTCAGCGGTCTCGTTCAGCGGCGATTCTTGGTCAATATGGATAGCGTCCAATTCTTTGTCACACATCGCAAGTGGTTTCAAACCAGCCTTGTGTCGATGTATGTTGGAAGCAAATATGGTGCACCAAGCGGCTCCGCTTGGCCTCCATGGGTTCCTATCGAGGTGGTTTTTGACTTCCAGGCGGATCCTTTCGGTTTCAAGCGCGTCGTTCAGAAAACTTCGGCCATGGTTCGGTATGATAAGTTCAATACTTTGCGCCTGAAGTACAACGATGAGGTGAATACGGATGGAAACGAAACCGCTTCTCAAGTCAATATGGAGAACCGTATGGATAATCTTTGGGTAGAGTTCCCAACCGCGAGAGCTCTCTGCAACTCATCGCAGTACTATGCACTATATGTCATTGTACTTGATCTCCTCATGTACAACGAACCCATGGAGAAGACGCGCAGTGAGCGCCTGGAAAAGATCATCCTCGCCTCGGACTTCAGCGACTTAAGTGGTGCTCCGGCTATGGTTCAAAAGCTGCAACAACGCATCAGGCAGATGGAAGAGATCAAGGACCATTTCCAGATCTATGCAAAACATCTCGATAAGAAAGGCTGGCAAGACAGAATGCACCTCGAGAAGGATCTGGCGGCTTGTGAGGACGAACTGTTCTTCATGATGAAGGCCATTACCTCTTCACAGAGAAAATACGATGTCAATTCGGATGACAGCACCGGCCTTCTCAAGTGGAACATTACCATTCGAGATATTGTTTGGCATCTCATGCAAGATTCTAATGAGCCTTTGGTGGAGCTGCAGCTCAAGGATCTTGAATATGACCGCACAGACAACTCCGATGGTTCCCATGTGAACCTCATTCGTGTTGGTAAGGTTCTTGGCCTCAATCTGTTACCGGATGCCACATACCCTGAGATGATCGCACCATACATCGATCCTGAGAAGCCGCATGCCCAGGAGGGTGAGCATAAGGAGATGATCCGCGTGTATTGGTACATGTTGGAAGCTATAGCAGGCATCCCAGTGATGGACCGCTTCGAGGTCAATCTTTTCCCTATCAAGGTACAATTAGAGCGAGAAGTTGGTAAGCGACTTTTTGAGTATATTTTCCCTGGTATCAATGGAGAAAAGTCGGGCGGCACCAAGAATGACTCTCCGTTCATGCTGAAGCAGGTCAATGCCGATGGAGAGGAGGACGAAGATTATGAAGATGGCAACGGTCTGACACCTTCGTACACACGACAATCATCCTCGTCGTCTTTCTCAGCAGGTTCAGGTTCTCTTGAGCTTCGACTAAGACCTACTTTGACATCCAACACCAAGACTGAAGCGTCCCCTGGAAAGGCCTTGAGTGTCAATACGGGCAATGAAGGCCATTCTTTCCGCCTCTTCCGTACCCCTGGAACTTCCAAGACTATGCTCAAGAAGGCATCCCATGAATCTCTACGATCTAACATGGGTCCCAGAGTTGGCCTTACACGCGCTTCCACAGGACTTTCTTCTAGGGAAGGTCGTGAGTCGAGGGACGGCGATAAGAAGTCACGCTTCGGACTGGGAAAGAAACATCACAATGAGAAACAGCAGTCAGACGACCTTACTAAGATGATGACCCGTGCCAGCCAGTACATGACATTTTCGTCCATCAAAATGCCTTCTGTGGTACTTTGCCTGAGCTATCGTGGCAAAGACAATCGCAACATTGAGGATGTACACGACTTTGTCTTCCGAATGCCCAGCATCGAGTGGGAGAATAAGACATGGTCCAATCTGGATCTGGCCCTGGCGCTTAAGAAGGCGGTTGTGAAGGCCTTGATCTCGCATACAGGTGCACTTATTGGGAACAAATTTTCAAAACATCGACCCAATGCCGAACAGCGAGACAAATTACGGGTACTGGCCAACAGCTCAGTCCTCATTGCACCGTCTTCTTCAGGTGGGTCTCAACACTACCCGGGCAGTCTGAATGACAGCGACGACTCCAGTCTATATGGCTCATCGCCTGTGGACTTCTCTCGATCACCTCCTAGAAGTATTCGGGCCGGAAGCACACACAGCAGTGTACGACCAGGATCCACTATGCGACGACGCAGTCGAAGCTCAAGTGTTAAGAGTCGAAGATCGCATCGCAACTGCGGCACAGGCCATGGCCCGCAAGCTCCCCATGGCCCTAATGTGCCCGCTTTCCTAATGATGACGCCGCCAACCCCCATTGATGATCATCATCGTAACGACAGGCATCATCACGGCGTGGAGCTTTTGCGGCCAGCTACCGCAAGTCCACAGAGCAGCATACACAGCATGAGCAACAGCATGTATAGCCAGCAGGGCCAGACATTTGGAATAACACCAAGCAATTCCCATACTAGCAGTGTAAACAGCGCCAGCACTCACAGCAGCATTCCAGTGCCTGTCGCTCAACAGCACAGGCCCGGATTTAGGAGAATTCCGACGGGCATAGAACGGCCTGCCTCGAGCATGAGCAATCACGATTCTGGGGTACGAAGGAAGAATGGCGCAAGCAATCTCAAAGACAAGCTCAGCGCGCTCACATCCCGTATTGGCAACAGAGAGAGCAGTAGCCCGTCACAGCAAGAGGATGATTCGGAGGCCGTTGACGACCAGTTGACACCCGCAGGACCTAAAAGCAGATCTAGGCGATCTTCAAGCCACACGGGGTCACGACTCAGCTGGACTCCCAGCAGGATGAAAACGGGGTAAGAACAGGGAGATATCAATTTGCTTGTTAGCGGCAGTGATATGGGTGGTGCAGTATATAGAAGCCAGGCAAAAAGGCGTATTGGGTAGGATTAGAGGTGGAATTTTCCATTCTTCTACATATTTGATGTCCAGTATGAAGGAGGTATATGGAGAACATATCATAGCATAGTGAGCGATTTGGATGGAGCAAGTGTTGTTCCAGGAACAGGATAGGGATGAGCCCTAGACCAGTCTTTATGGAAGCGAGGGCAACCTCAGCAAAAGACTGGCTGGCGGGAATTTTATATGTAATACAAAAGAATTGATATATCGTGTTCGCTTATGATGATGGATTTTATGGCAAGTTTCAACTGTTTATTCATTGTTCAAATTATATGACCTCCAGTTTATCCAAACCACCAAATGGTGTGTCCGTCTCTAGGCCTCTTGTATCCAGGCGATGTTGTAGACTTAATAAAGAACGCTCAACGTGAAGAAATTGTATATGCGTATGCAGAAGTAGATCTCTAGGATCTTTAATGATGAAGTTTTGTAGACGGTTGACCATCTACTGTCGTCGACCGAGGATGTTGAACAGACTTGTCCTGGGGTTCTCGATGGCACCGTCAAAGGTCCTTGCTCGGTTGGCTTCGCTCTCGGGAGTGTTGTACTTTGCAAAAGAGCGATCGAACTTTGCTGATGTGGTTGCGAGTTGGGAGGTCACGTAGCTAGCGACGAGAGCGAAGCTGCCGACAGCAACGACAACGGGGAGAGCCCTTGGATGAATTGTTAGGATCCATGGGATATTGGCGGAGATGTATGGGGACTTACTTGGGGTAAGCGGCAGGCTTAGCGAGGGCAGGTCTAGCGATGGCAGCCATTGTGTAAGTGTAAGTGAAGATATACCAGACACTCTTTGAGATGATGGTGAGTTGAGAAGACTTGGCTGGACTGTACTGATGAAGGGATGATGATGATGAGAAATCACTCCATTTTGACGAGTTGGACCAAGTCTCTTATACTAATTTACATTGTTGTCAACTTTTTTTGCGCTGTTGATCATGAGCTGTAGGATTCCCAATTGCCAATTGAGAGTCGGTCGATGGTGGTGCGATTGTAGGTGCTGGGCCCCTGGGCTGTCTGACCTATTCGGGCGATTCCGGGGAACCAGGGTATTCCAGATATGGAAATTTGGGGAATGGAGAGGATACAATCATGATGAAACGTATTTTCCATCGTGATAATAATAATAATAATAATAATAATATGTATCGTATTATTATTATTGTTCGGGGTTGAGGTTCTGATGTTTTGATGTTTTATTTGTTCATGTGGAGCACCAACAGCCTTGCATGTACTACATATATATAACAATATAGTACAGTTTTCTCAAAATATACAAATACAAATACCAATACAAATATAGACACTGAATATGACTGCTATGCCAATACGTCTATGCAATTCGGCTCTTGCCGGAATGAAGCCTTCAGCAACTGTCGACCTCTATCAACCCCTGGCCTCATGCTCCCTCCTCAGGCTCTGAACATCTGACCATGTCAAGGCGGGGCCCACCGAACACCAGCAGCAGCCAGCACAAAGGTGACGGTGTTTGGCTCAGCCTGGCCTTGTCTCCTGTCAGTGGCAAACCTGCCGAACCAACCCAGTGGTGCCATATCGAGCAAGGACGAAAATGCGACGCCCAGTCCCGACGATGAGGGACGAACTTGGAAGCCTGATTCTAGTGTGTGTCTCTGTGGACCTGTAATCCACAGCATGTGATTTGTAGTCGACGGTTGCGCTGGTGTTTGGCTCAGAATTGACTTTGCCATATTTTGGGTCTCGTCAGATCATCTCCCAGTCTTGGGAAATGATCTTCAGCGGAAGATGTTGTTGCTGTTATACACGTCATCCAGTATTACCTGGCTCACATTAGCGACGACGACGAGGGATGTCGCTCGAGTTGCAGTCATGGTTCCCATCTCGATCAACGCCTGTGCCCTTCATCGGTCTTGTTCCTTGGTGAGCTTTTCGGCCAGTCTTGTACTGGCGCTCGTGGTGAGACCTGTCTATAATATAATACCCAACCGGTGTTATGTGCAGTCGTAGCCAACGTAACCAACACCATCATCTTCGCCGTTATTAGCAATCATCAGATCCTGCCTATTCGAGCTATAGCACGCCTACGAATTCTCCTACCTCCAATAACCAAAGCAGGCATATCGAGCTGCAATGACAACCTCCATCTTTCAATCCATGAGCCAATGTCGTTCTGGTCTTGGGGTCTCAGCCCGAACTATTTTTGTAGCTAGGCCGTACCAGCATGGGATAGCACCGAGCCCATCTTCCCAGTAAGTCCACTCGCGCCAGAAATCCAGGACTGCGAGTCCAAGGAGAGTCCTCATGGCGAAATGCGCGTCGTTTTCCGGTTCGTGCAGCTTGGCTTTGTAGCGGATCCTCAGTCTGTTCATCACAACCGCCAGCGATGGTGCAGTTGTTTCTTGGAATGTGATGTATTGTGCTAGGGCCAGATCGATCCAGAAGATTGCGCTCATGAAGATATTGAACTTTTTCAAGACGGCCATGTCGCTGTGAGCCGAGTATGCAACGCCAATTACGTCTTTTCCTTCCTGCCACTCAACGAACCTGCGCCTCAAGTCCTCGACAGATATGGCCTCTGTGTCACCGAAACAGAAATGGTCCACTTTGGACACGCTGTCTTGGACGGCAAACTGATAAGTTCGAATGAGATCTGATGGATTATCAAGTTTGAAGCCATTTCGGATGACGTCTCGAAGATCCTTGGTGTCCAGAATAGCCACACCGAGATGGAACGACTCGATCTTGTCTCGTCGTTGAGCCACTCTCTTGATTTTGTCAGTGTCGATACAGCTGAGTCTGACGTCTCTCATATTGCTGCGTCGAAGCCGGTTTGGTACCTTGGATTCCATCTCTTTTTTCAAGCGTGCAGTGAGCTGATAGCCGAATACCATCCGAATCAGCTCAGTTGCTCTGAGCCTCTGGGCCAACCTGAAATCCCGAGGTTTATTGTACAGCTCTCTTGAGTAAGGTGTTTTTAGTGAGAATCCCGACAAGTCAATCCATGCCTTGTAACTTTCTTCCGCAGTCATGCTGGCTCGTCTGGCCTTGAGCTTGGCTTTTGCCTTCTTAAAGGTTGTAGCCAAGAACGGTTTATCACGCTCTGACTTGTCCTGCTGTAGGTGAATTTCTGATGGTTGCTGTGTTTTTCTCTCAGATGCTAGTTCTGGTTCCGGGTGTAGTGTTGGTGGTCTCTTGGGAATTTTTTTTGCCTTCGTGATCTTTCTATCTTGTCTTTGTGTGAATTATACATAGGGCCTCTTTCTGGTGCCCACTCTGATACTGGGACAAATGTGAATCTTATGGGTTGTGGTGATTTTGCTCCTGGTGACGTCTTTGGTTGTGATGGTCTCACTGAATAGCTCCTTATCGTATTAATCTGAGCCCGGCATAGCCTGGTCGGCAGGGCCCGCGGCCTCACGTAGACCTCAAACATGAGGATGCACTCGGATGCCAAAATGGGCTGCGTTACTTTCCCGCTAAAAGTCGATGGGCCGTGATTCGTTGAGGCCCGGGATAAAGACTGCTTGATGTTGAGTTTGATGAGAATTCAACAGCTTGGCACGTGACCCCGCCTACAGCCAGCCTGAGGAAGAGGAAACAGGCCACAGTGTGCAGTGTGCAGTGTGCAGTGCTAGGATGAGTTCCATTATTGCCAAGTCACTCTTCGTAATGATGAAAAATGCCTTGAAGCTATATAGGAGGTCAATTTACATTGCCTGGCGTTGTAGATCTATCTCTTGGAAGCATGGTTCAATAGTGGATGATCGGATCGTCGATTGCTACAAAGCGTGGTTGATAAGCTTAAACCGAGTTAAACCCAAATGGAAACCACTCGCATCAACAAAAGAAGTGCAAACTACTAATAAAAATCAACGGATTGTGATTTTATTGGTAGAAGCACGTTATCTAGAACTAGCTATAACTATTAGACCCTGCACGAATTGACTGTATGCTTGAAAGGAACACCATTTCCCTCGTGGCTTACAAGAACTCTGCTGAAACTCTAGACTTTTCCAGGCAACGTTGCCGCCGTCACGCCAGACTTTTTATTAGATATTTATTGGGGAATCCAGACCGAGGTAGAGTAAGGGGATCGGACCGACTCCAGATTTTTGCCAATTTGCGCCAACGTTGGTGGGTTTAAATTCTTTACAGTTCCACATTTGAGCTTACTTGAACCTGTTTGAGAATCTCAAGATGGGGAAGCCTGGGTTGTTAATCAAGTGATTTACTGAGCTGAAGAGTGAACAAGTGTTTATCGTGCCTAGGTACTATCTTGAATGGGAGAATGTAACCTTCAGCTCTCATTGGCTGGGTATGATCGCGTATCTGTTTACAGGGCCTCTACTGTATGAAAAAGGAAAAAAAAAAAAAAGACTCTAAACCATCCCCCATGGGCAATTATTCAGCGCCCCAACCCCAGTAGTCTATACAAACTATTACCATTGAATATCCACCAAACTCCGTGACCCACGGCCCGAACAGGAACCCCAAGCACAAAAGTGACGTGTTGGTCACCAGGTCTAGCTCTCATCTTCGCCTCTAGTTGGTTCTTCTCTGCATCGCCATTGACCAATCGATCTGCTGTCCCCACAAGGCAATGCAATGTTGGTTCCAACTTTGAATTCTCTCTTGAATGGATCTGGAGACTGAAACTTTCTCCATCAACAAAACTGCAACCATGGAATATCTGGGGAATCGTCAATAACACCCTCCCCCCGGACATCAAAAGACAGAGGTAGAGACAGAGGTAGAGACAGAGGTAGAGACAGAGAAAGCCATGGTCTCACTCGCCTACGACCTCGGCAAACAGCGTAATTCGACATGAGACTGCACTGGTGGAATTCAACACCAGCCACCAGAACGAATTCGAAGATGGGCCCTTCCAGCGAAGCTATCCCCATCCCCATTGATGCACGCCCCATTCCCCTGCCAGAGTTGCCAGAGTTCGCGACAGGTTCGCCCAGGAGCAGCGACCCTGAGCTGGAATCTCTACCAAACGACCTCACCAATTCGCTGTGGTTACCGCATTCTCATGCCTCTGATTCAACAACGAGGCGAGTCTATCGCGGTTTCGCAGAAGAGAAAGAAGCTACCTTCTTTTCGTGCTGTCGACAGTACCCAAAGGCAGTGGGATGGTCATTATTGCTCTTCCTGACTGTGGTCATGGAGTAAGTCCCAACATCATATCATATCAGACTGTACAGCTAAACAAACATTCGCAGAGCCTATGACAAGTCACTTGTAACTGGTCTCTTTGCGTTTCCTGCATTCAGAGAGAAATATGGAGAACCAATTCTACCAAAGGATACCCCAGCTGAAGTTCAGATGTACGAGATCTCGCCGTCATGGCAGATGGGCCTGCAGAACGCCGCAATAGCATGTGAAATCATCGGACTTTTGGCACACGGCTACATCACGGATCTTATTGGTTACCGAAAGATGATGCTTGCCAGTTTGTTTTGGATGTGCATCGCTGTGTTTCCTGCATTCTTTGCCGACAGTATCGGCGTCCTGTTAACGTCACAAGCTCTCTCTGGTATGTTGATGAACCGATATTCATACCAAAAATAACTAACCGTATCCTCAGGGCTATCGTGGGGCGTCATCGAAATTCTTGCTGCAACTTACTCAGCTGAAGTCGTGCCAAATGCTTTGCGACCGTTCGTCCTCAGCAGCATCAACATGTGCTGGCTGGTCGGGCAAGTCATCGGCACCGGAATCCTTCGGTCTCTCGTTCATGAGACCTCTCAATGGTCTTATCGGCTTCCATTTGCGCTCCAATGGGCGTGGGCGATACCGTTGTTGTTCGGCGTGTGGTTTGCGCCCGACAGCCCTTGTAAGAGAACTCACCTTGCTAATCACAACGCATCTAACATGGCCAAAATAGGGTGGCTTATACGCCATGAACGAACGGACGAGGCGAGAAAATCTCTGAATCGTCTTACTAATAAGAATAGTACCGATATAGAGGATACTATCTCACTAATGAAGCACACCAACAAGATGGAAAAGGATTCCAACTACGGAGGAGCCAGCTATCGGGATCTCTTCAAAGGAGTCAATCGTCGACGAACAGAGATTTCATGTATTGCCTGGGTCTGCCAAGCATTCAGCGGCTGGTCACTCACATCTTACGCACCTTATTTCTTCGAACAGGCTGGTTTTAGCGCCTCCATATCCTTCAACCTCTCAACCGCCTGCTACGGCGTCGGCATCATCGGCGGTATCATTGCCTGGATCCTACTCCCCTTCGTGGGTCGTCGGAAACTATACATATACGGATTGCTGGCGCCCATCTGCTTGTTGACCGCTGGCGGTGTGGTATGGGTGGTGCTGAGCGATCGCACTGGTGCGAACTGGACCTTGGGCGGTTTGATCATCGCCATGACTTTTATTTACGACATGACCATCGGCCCCGTTTGTTATATCGTGGTTGCCGAAATACCTTCTACTCGATTGCGAGTCAAAACCGTTGCTCTCGCACGAGTTACATATAACCTTTGTTTAATATTCAACAACATCATCATGCCCAAGATGCTCAACCCATCTGCTTGGAACATTGGCGGCGCATCGTGCTTCCTCTACGCAGGAACGAGCTTCTTCTGTCTGATATGGTGTTATATCAGATTGCCGGAGACGAGGAACTTGACATACCTCGAGTTAGATATCTTGTTTGAGAGAAAAGCACCCACGCCAAAGTTCAAAGAGCTTCAGGATAGACTTGAGGATAGTGCGTATCTGTCCATGACGAGGGCGGAGCGATTGACAAACTGGCATGGCTGGTTAGCATATTCATAATAATGATTTTAATGATATTCATTTGACGCTCACCATGGTCCCACTACGTGTTTGTTCAGTCAAGTTATCGTGGCATATTGACGCGGCCCCCTAGTTTTCAGACAGCACCCGAAGGGTGATCACAATTCCTAATGCCATTATGCGACTTTTAAGGCTAATTATAATGTCTTCATAGCACATCCTGCAGTTATTCGTTGCCCCCCTTACCATGGTTACTTGCTGAGAACAGCCCGGTTCAGGGGCTTGGACATTTGACAAGGCGAACATACGACACTGCGTATCCATTTCCAACCACAGCCTATCCCCAAGACATGTAATCGACCTCTCTTAGTAGTATGTTCAATAAAATTCCATATTCCGTCACTGTACTGCCCATTGTTAGTCAGGGCTTGAACCTCATTCGTATGAGACTCGGTCAGTCTTCTCAAACTTGGAGCTCGTAAAGTCGACTTGGTTCCTCCAGACAACTTATGATAGACTCCTATAACTATAGTCGTCTCTGATCGTTCATTATTGACTTGGAATAGTTTCCAAGTCTTACTGCACAGAGTCATGGCACATAATCTGTATTTACACCATGATCTTGGATACAGATGTCAGACCTTCATTCCCAGTTACCAGTCACTCGATAATTTTCAAATTTCTTTGTTCCAACTGCATCAACCACACACTTGGACCTTTCCTCAGGCGTATTGACAACATGCAACGTCCATGCTGGTGATGATATGGCCCTGACGTGATCGCTACAGAACGAAAGGTTCGCATGATTTGGGGCATATCTAGGCTCGCCATCATAGAGCATAATAAAACGAGAAAAACAATCGCATTGAATCTATGGTCCGAATATCAAGATTCATTTAGATTCACATGTTGATGAAGGCAGTCACCTCAGGTTCTGAAGCGCCATCAGGCTGATTCCAAGACAAGGCAAGGGTCTAATTCTGTCACCCGGCATCAATATTTCTTTACATATTGTTTGGTTTGTATGATCACAAAGCATTCAATATGAACGTGACTTACCTAGAGATAGTGGCTGTAGAAAACCAACATGGAGTTACCCAGCTTAACGTCGATGCCACCGAATAGTCGACGCATTGTTAATGAATTGCTGTACTGGGAATTCTTGGTAGAATGAGATCAAGGTCTTTCGATACAGGTTCGATCAACAAGAATTGTACCCTGAGTGTTCATTATGCCGTATCATGTGGCAAACATTCGCAATATACAATGCTTGAGTTGACACAAATTGATATTGAGGTTAGCGCATCACAATCCCCAATGCAACATAATTGCCCTCAACTCTCTCATGCTTCTTTAATATCTCTTTAGTTGTGGGAGGGTACGATGAACTTGATGTGCGTTGCTCCAGGCAGACAACGAATTGGACTACAAACTGTTGCATGGAGGCACGCTTCTAATTTGACCAGTCTCACATTATAAGTTGAGGAAGCGTCTGCCCCGGAATAGAGCTCCTTCGGTCTTTGAAGAATTCCATACAGTCAGGGTTGGCAATTGTTATTGCGGCTACTGGCTTTCATTTCACCGTCTTCCATCTCATCGCCTCGGCACGATTTTGGCCCTGGCCATGTGTTGGACATACTCGTTGGAATGACGAATCATCCGTAATTAAGGTACTTGCTTATACGGATAGTACTGCACCTACATCAAATCTCATGTATCGTCATATCGGGACCATGCTGCGCACATGCGAATATTACTATCATTCACCTGCCTATCGCTCCTCCTCAGGGTATTTCGTATCTTTAGGCACTTGTGTAAGGGTGTCTATCGTAGGACCTTTTGCCCTTGTTACAGAAAGTCTTACCTCCTTCTCGTCGTGGCTAGTCCCCCGACTATCATGCCAAGTATCTTACAAAAGAACACATGCTCGCTTCTTCATATTCAGGACACTCCCTGTTGTAATGGTAGATTAGTACATAGTTACGTCCAACATAGGCAGGTTCACATGCTGGTTTCTCGTGGTCTTGGATGAACTAACCCTGCCCGTCGTCATCAGGGCTCACCATGCCCTATCGCGGTCAACTCGGTGTACATATCCGATTGATAAACAGAAGCCTCCCCACAGACTGGAAATTAATACACCGCCTGGTTGAATGGCTTCATATGCTGTACAGTCACGAGATAGTAAACAACATGTTGTAATAAGCGGTCTAGAACAGTTTTCCCTCCTGGGCATAAGAGATTTATCTCCGCTACACGCCCCTCGGGGTCCCGAGGACATTATGGAGCCAGCTACTGCACAACAAAATACAGTGCAGCAAAGAGAACCCTGTTGAAAATCTTGTCTTTTTGGCGTTATTCCCTTATCGCAAGCGGGGAGTTGTCGATTTTTCCCGTGGTCAAAACATCGACAATTACAGCGCTTATAGCCCTGCCCTTGACCAGCCCCTGACTAGCGTCTGACTCAATCCAATGTCGCGGCTTTTACCCCCACAACAAGAAGGAAAGGGTCTTCTAGAAGTTCTTTTGCTCTTTGTCCCACCTGCGAGGAACTCCTGTCACTATCGCTGGCATCATTGCTCCAGTTTTGCCCGGATGAGAGGCATAAAGAGAAGGTCCATAACCGAGCGCATAGACTGATGGAGTGGAATAAGCTTGATAGCCGACCTTGCCAGCAAGGCCTTGTCGTGAGATCCAGTAACCGTTGACCACGCAATCTCAACAATCGGTGACTGAGACAACAGCGCCAACATGCAGATAGGTTGTCTATCCAGCGCAATTTTTTTTTTTTAAAAAATTTCTTTTTTGATGAGGTGGTTGGTTGGGCATTCGTGCATTGCCCAGCCCAAATGTCGCTTTGCCGCTTTTAGCGAAGGTAATGAGGTCCGCGAATTGAATGGTAACCCAAAAGTGTCGGGCTAGAAATAGCCGAAGGGTCCAATGTAAGAGGATATTTGCAGTGGGCTGTGGAACACGAAAAATAATAGTAATATCTTGATCAAAAATATGTAAATGTTAACAAATGGATATCCAAGTAAATACACCGCTCAATGTCGTCCTTGACGTGCCATGCCGCTTGCGCCTATGCCTCTCCTCGTCTCAAAAGACGATTGCTTTGTGAATATGATATGTATGTACCCGTGACAGTCCTGCATAAGAAAAAAGATATGATGATTTTCCAATTCGCCAGACTCGATGCTCTGTTCCTGCTGTCCTAAATACCAACTCCTCTCAACAGATGCGATGACTCCCTCTCTGTCCGAGTCTTCTCCGACCGCCTCCAGGGCTCTCCATAAGCCCGACCGTGAGCGGGATTTTGTTCAGTTGCATCCGATCCCGCTTGAGCGGGGGTCAAATGCCGAAAGGGCCTGTTTGAAAAAGAAATGAGAAATTTTGGTCAATGTACAAGAAACAAATAAGTTCCTGGCAATCCGGTGATTGTACGCTTCTTCTCCACCTCGCGGTGATAAGAAAGGGGAATAAGTAAATGAAAAGACGTGTAATAACGGAAAACTCCTGAAAATGCCACTCGCTTTCTAGAATGAAGTTTTCCCATGTCTAATGGAAATTGTGATTGGTCGTCAGGGGGTGTTTGGCCGATGCCCTCATGGTGAAATAACCATGAGTGCCGAGGCCCAAACTGTTTCGGGTTCGTGTTCGGTGACCAATGCCCTTGAATGTTGCTAATTTCGACCCGGTTTTCCCGAGTCAGAACCAGGTCAATCGCTTTGCTCAGGTTCCGTAAAAAGTCGTGTTGCACTTTCTCCGGGGCCATCGTCGGGTAGTGGGACCATCGCTCGTGGGCATGCTTCTAAAACCCTTCCATTGAGATGGGGGGCAAAAAATTTGCATCATCGTATCCAATGGCATGGTTAAACGTCAGACTCTCCATAATGTGTGCACGAAGTGGGTCCCAAATCGGCTGCACTTCCGTGGATTGTCCTGCCTGAACCGGCCTCGTTGCAATGCAAAGAAACCATGGCCAGGTACATGACGTGTTGCATGTCGTAAATCGAGAAATTCAAGCCTTTTGATTTGTGGTGCCAATTCTGGGTACGGCACAGCGATAGAAACCTAGGCTGTGATAGGAATCCAGCGAGCCGGAACACCGTTTGCTCCCATCTCGTAGGGCTTCGTTGAGGTTTGTCGTGGTGGAAGTGCGAAACGAGCTCGGCCCGGTCGCTGGTCGTCGAGCTTTCCGCGCTTGCGCATCGCCATTTCCATGACAGCGATACGGATGAAGTCGGAGTTCTCACGCATTTCCCGCTGTCGCATGCCTGGGACTGATTGAGTGGGGACCTGCGGCTGTGGCTGCTGAGGGACAGGGGCTGGCTGCGACTGGAGCGATGTTGATGGATAAGAGTTTCGGGTAGAGCCTGGGGCTGTTCGGGAGCGCTGGATCTTGTAAGTTCGCATCTGAATCGATGCAGCAAAGGTTCCGGCAAAAACGGTCTTGGTTGGCGGTTCGATTCTTGCGTTGGTGGTAGGGTTGAGATATCGGCGAACTGCTGCGGAAGGCATTTCCTCGGAAACGGGTGGCCGACGCTCATCAGCATAAGGAACATTGGGGTCGATGGTGAGAATAGATCGAGTTAAGTAATCATCTGGCGGGATAGAAGGGAGGTTTAGAGCCGAGAAAGATCGGGCCGCTGATCGAAGGGCTCGGAGTGAAGCCGTGAGATTGGACTTGAAGACAGACCTCAAGGGCTTGAAAGGCTCCAGGAACTGAGACTTGGGCTGAGCCTCCTCAGGCTGGTCGAGAGTGCTGAAGTCTAGCTCATCGATCTCAATATCATCTCGAGCCAGTGGGTGTTCGTCAACGGAACCAGGTGGAGAGATAACAGGCTCCAGCGACTTTCGCATCGGCGTCAAGTTAGTCCTGCGAGAGGATGGACTAGGTGTTCTTGGACTTCCGAGAGATGAGAGACACTCGCTAGAGAATGACTCGTCCAGAGATGGGATGGAATCGATGGAATAAGTTCTTGTTGACATACTGGAACCAATGTTGCAATCGCTCACACTGTCATCATCGTCGGCAACTTCCTGAGGTGGGGATAGAAGCATGTCCAGAGGGCTACCGAATGTCCAGCTCAGTTCCTTTTCCGAAGCATGCTGACAGTCAATAACCTCTTGCACTGTCAGGGTCTTCTCGGAACGGCGGCGGCGCCTTTGAAGCTGCTTATGTCGAGGAATGTCTGTAACAGCCAAGAGTGCAACGAGAGATGGTGAAAGATTATCCGAAGACCGCGAGTCACTGCTTCGTTTCCTCTGTGATGAATGACGCTTTTGAGGGTGGGCGCCATATCGGTTGTTGGTGGTAGGAATCTTGACTGGACTTGTAGGTGTCGTTGATCTCATCGTCAGACTAACTGTTGTTTTTGGTGGACTCGAAGGGGCAAGACTTGAGGTCTCCCGCCAATCCTTGCGTTTAACCATCGTTGCATTGGAGTCCGATTGAGCTGGAGATATGATGACTGTAATGTGCTTCTTGCTATCGTCATACTTTGGCGACCAGCGCGGAAGTGAGAATGTGGTGGACTTCGAGGTAGCTGCTGTTGAAGTCGCCAACTTGGTGTTGTATGTTGGTGATGGCTGATAAGGATAATGTACACAGTTGGTTGGTGTTGATATTTGATGATGAGGAGAGGAAGTATCTAAGAGAACAGAAGAAGATAAAGGTGAGGGTGAGGAGGAGAATAAACGTGTGGGAATGGGAGTGAAGGCAGGAGATAAAGAGGGAGTCGGAATAGACAAAGTATTATGATGACTAGCACCGGTAGTACAAGGGGAAGGAGGGCGCTGATGGTGGCTCTCCCTCTCACGCTGCGCCAGCATGAAAGAGCGTGGAGTCATCATCCTGACTGCAGTGGCCACCCCCCAGTCCGAATTCCGGGATCCAAGACAGGGCAAGTGCGACACGACAGGGTGAGACTTGGGGTCGGTACCTTTGATCCTGCCTTTGGGGCTAAGAGCCAGGGGGGTTTGTTTGGTGTGCTGGCAGGAGTGGACAGTGGGAACTGGACAGTGGCAGGCGGGCAGGCGCTGCAATCAATATGCCAACAGCGGAGCGGAGTGGGTCTTGACGGTGGCTCTCAGGCTCTCTAGGGGTTATGGCAGAAGCCAGAAGGTCCTCACCCCTTCAAAACTGCCCTGTGGGCCTTGCTGCAGCGGCAGTCGACTTGCACGCCTCAGCTTTTTGCGGACACAGATTTGAAAGATTGCCCAAACTTCTTTTTTTGTCTGCTGAGCCCTGGATTGCTTTGTCACAGGTCTCACTTATTTTTTTCTTTTCTTTTTCTCCAATTGAGGCCCTCCCTCGTTTGTTGATCAGTCCCTGATCTTGATTGTTTCCTCCCTAAAAGGACCCTTTTTCTCGGAACGAGCTGTGTAACCCTGTCTAGGCTCAACAAGCCTCGATTCCAGGCCCAGCCAGTGCCGGATATGAGATCCGCACCGCGAAACCGGAGCGCCAGAAGTGAAGCAAAGCAAAGCAAGGAAGACCAGTCCGGGGATGACCGCGTGTCCGTCTTGTCCCCAGCGAACTGTGTGCACAGTAACGAGCAGTTTCGGTAACGTAAACACGAAGCTCGGGATTGGTTCGTCGATCAAGGGTGACAATTGCAAATTCGTTAGAGCCCTAGTAGAGCTCAGGTGAAGACCGAATCACGTCTTTGATGGCCAAGTGCCAAGTGGCCTAGGGGAGGGAAGGAAACTCGGGACCTTGATCCTAAATGACAAAAAGACTTAGGTAAGTTAGCCTAGGTTTAGGATATCTTTTGCTGAGTTTATTTTTGATATCCTATATTCAAGCCCGAGTTTTCTTGCTCCCCGAGGGTGGCTCCTCGAATCGAAGTTCGTTGAAAGAAAGAGCCGTTTGGATTACGCTATCGTGGACCACGGGTCGCGTCGTGCCTTGCAGCACTGAACGGGTTAACTTATGTTGCTGTCGTGTAATGCTCGTGTGTCTTCATCCAGATGCCGCAGGGGTCTGTTATTGACAAATCAGATTAGACAAGGTTGCTGATCTTAGGGCCGCGGAGAAGCTTGCTTGCTGTCCATATCGGCTTCCAATATTGTTTTAAGAAAGCAGAACTGCCGTCCAGGCACAAGAAACACAAAGTTGTTGTTCGCAAAAGATATGGATGGTCCTTTTCGTCCTCTGAAGAGTGATAACGACAACAGTGGAAGTATTTATTCAACACCGACGCATGGCCATGGGGCCACGGGAGGGGCGTGTTCAGACTTGAATAACGGGACCTTGGGCAAGGCAGCGTGCCAAGCAATTGTCTGAGATTGAGCTCGACAGTTCAAAAACCAAACCACAAATAATGGTCAAACTGGCGAGTCACAAGGAAGCTTGTGTTTCGGGGTCCAAGGTCCGCTCGAAGCGCCAACGAAGAGCACACAGTCAGTAACAGTGTCAAAGCCTGCCTCGCTCACGCTTTTATCGGCCATACAGAAGGGAATGGTGAGAATTGGTCAGGCTGGATGTCCAGTCGAGCAATATCGCATGCAAGGATCTCATAGGGATTTGATGAGCTGCACAATTTATCAATGTGACAGTGGACTGGCCAGACCTTTTGAAAGGACAGGACAAATAGAGGGGAGCCAGCTGGCGCAACAGATAACGAGGAGTTCGGATTTGTTCCACTCAGAACCCAGCAACTTCACCTGCCTATGATATGATAGATACGTGCCTGTATCTGGGGCACAACTGATGGGCGAGATACGAAGGCTATTTGAATCTAGCTGCCTACGATTCCTACTAAAAGGTTAGTTGGTACAAGTTGGGGGTCACGTTTCGGAAGTTTATCGCGTGCTCGAGCTGATAAGACACCTCATCATCACCGAGCATCCAGCCAGCCACCCACCAGTGAGAGCTACGATAGCAATCTATCGTACTCTGTCCGATCGGAATCGTCGGTGTTGCACACGGAACTGAATACTCTCTATATAATTTCACTCTAATCATCGCCATGACTTCTATTAACTACAACTTGCTCGTCCGGTACTTGGAGAGTCCTCGACGTGACGATCCACGAGTCACTGGAGAGAAGAGAGGGCCGAACCGGAGGTCTTTCAGCGGCTACTCCGGACCTCGCCCGAAAAGCACCACCGGAGCCTCGGGGCGGGAATCTCTTATCTATACTTTCCCATTCCTTGTGTTCCCGCGTGATTTGCATCCGTGTCTGGCGAATACATCAAGCCCAGCTTGTTATAAGCACCTCCCGGAACCAGCTATTCCCGATACTTTTCGTTTGTTGCATTGTTGTGAGCACGTGTACAAAAAGGCATTCTTGCGGTTGACTTTTTGTGGGATGAACATCACGCTGTACAAGGAACAAAAGTCAGGGGGCCTCAAAGCCATCCTGCTGTCATTGTCTGCAGGGTCTTGGATGCACGAATGACGACCATTTGTGCAAGACATTGATTCGCTTTCTTGAGTGACGCCATGCCTTTGTTGCTGATGGGTCAGCTCTCCCTTTCGAGCCTGGCCAGTCTACTCCCCACGATTGAATTCCAGTGTGCTTCAGATGGTGGGAGGGTGAAGATTAGTGGTGACGCACAGTAACATGAACACGACCCCAACCCTTCTCTTAAGCTCATCGCTCAACCAGAGAGAGAAGAGTCAGAGAGTCCATTGTTGATCGCCAGGTGTTCGTTCCTACAGGGGAGAGAGCACCGCTGATCGGAGTCCTCTCCCTGCGCGTCCTTGGTATAATCAGTGTTCCGAAAATTGTTTATCTTTTTTTCCTTGGTTCCCGTTTTCTCTGGTCTTGATCGGCGTGACATCACTGGCAGCCTCTTCTCTATCTTGCCCCAACGAGTCACGAGAACAGGATTGAGCTGCCACAGCTGAAGTGGTTATCGGCTCGTTTTGGTCATGGGCCGAAACTCTAGTACCCCCCCTCCCAGAGCTTCCCTCGTGCTCTCAGTCCCATCTCAGTTCGCTGGGTGTCTTTCTTATCGCTGTCTCCCCATTCGTGCTTTGAATTTTGACCCTGCGCCCCCATCATACACCGGCTTGCCAAAAACGCGGGGTCTGTTCCCCCACACTCTGCAGGGTCTGAGAGACAGATTGTTGCTGTTGGTAATTTTGTTCATTCGAATGTGAATCTGGGGTTGCGCTGACTCGTTATCTATCTTTGCCATGCTGCAGAGTTGTGGGGTATTGCATGTTCGTGTACCAGCTACTGCGACAGTCCTTCCTAGCTGCCTAGCAATCTAGATGTTATTGATGATGCTCAGATCGAGATTTCAGCCATGAAACTCAAACTGCAGAGTTTCTTCGCATTTGCTCCTGGATAGGCAATTCAGCCCAGGGTGCCGTGTTGAGGCTGGCCTGTCTTACTGTGTTATTCAAAGCTCACGTACTAGTCCACGCAACTTGTGAGCAGCCTAGACTCGCCAGACTAAATAGATCACTCGGATGCCTAGCTAAGGCTCCCGCGAGGCCCATGTTTCACACTCAGCCGTTGTCAGGTTTTGTCACTGGACCAGTTACGAGATGACCCTTGGGCGACCTGTCAGTTTTGGGATTGGGCTGTGTAGCGTCCGCCGCTCCTCTCCTCGCTCTGGTCTTTCCTCTCATGTCCTCTCGTGCCCTCTACAATCCTGTGGGTGATCTGCAGCCCGCTCGACTAGCTAATGCCCGCCAGCTTCCGCGCCTCACCCCAGCCTGCGATTTTTCACGCCAGATCACCAATAATTTTGGTGTTTGTTTCGTCAAACGAATACGTACTTCCACTAGTTTGCTGGGTTGCCGCTTGCAGTTCAGCGTGCAGGTAGTGTGTTGCCCAACCCACTGTTAGCCGCTGCTTCATGACGATGGCCAAGCGACATCACCTCGAAGACAAAAAGAGAAAGAAGAACGAGATTGTGTGACTTGATCGTGCCTCATCTGCGATCGAGGTGCATAAAACAGCGAGTGCTGAAAACAAAAAGTGCCATGCTGAAAGGAAATTCTGGTCTTTGTGGGACAGCCAGCCAGTCAGCACCAAGACAACATCTGAGACATCCTTGTCAGCACGATTCGATCAACACTGACGGCCGACATCAAATCATGGATGCATTGGAAGCCAGGCCCGTTATTATTGACCTATGATGCTTCACTCGGATTGTCCTGGTGAGCGAGTGATTTAAGGAAAGGCCGCGGCATTAATTATCGCATCCATCCATCCAAGAATCCACAACGCGTTGCGATGATTGAATGCCCATAGGCTGTCGGCAGTACCGTGCGTGTCAACAAGTTCAAGCTGCCGGCCAAGCTATCAAGCATGAGATATAAACTGATATCTCATGTTTTTATGTTGCATGTTTGAGTGCACGCATTATTCCAAGGGAGTGGGCCGGCAAAGCTTGCTTTCAAAGTGGCGTGATGTTGAATCTCAGTTGATACTACGTATGGTTACACTTGACTCGATGAGGGTGGGAGGGCCTTTTCAAGGTATTGGAGCAGATTGGTAACATCTGGATGCCTAAAGAATGAAAAGCTGCATCTTGGCCGTAACCGTCGCATTCTTCCAGAAGGGTTGCTTCAGTTTCGGGTTTCTGTCAGATCTTGGTGAGTAGCGCTTCCAACGATCTAGGGTATCTCGTTTATGGAAGCAAATGAGTTCGAGATGTTGTACAAACTATTTAAATTACCCCAAAAGGCCGCCACATGCCAGGACACAGCGTAACAATAGTTGAAGCCTTGCACCCATGATTACAGGATATTTTGATAGCTGATACGACTCCCAGGCTCGGTGACACCAGTAAAAACCAACGTCATATGATGAACTCGACCACAAGCTCGGGCGTTATCAAATTATTCTTTGCGCTTTACCTCAAAAGATCCAAGCTATGCCGTTCCTTTCTCACGATCGTTCTTTTTGTACAGGGTAATTGGCATTGAGTCCGACCCATACACCCATCATAAAGGCGTATGACTTTGCCAAACTCCGTCATCGAGCGGCTATAACATCATTGACAGGTTCGTTGCACGCTATTACTAAAACGTTACGAATTTCTTGGAGTCGGCATATTTTTGTTGTGATGCAATCATCACTGATACGAGTCAAGTCTTGCGTTTTGAAACCACCGACGTTGTTTGTCGCACAGAGTACAAAGACACTCCATAGACAACGGAGGACGCGAGACAACTGCCGCAGCGAAAGTGAGACCTCATTGATACCCGGAGTCACCACAGGGTGGTTAGTCGACACTATTTTCTGTATCTTTCACCATTTCCATTGTCGAACTGAGTCTTGTTTCTCGTAGCCAGCCTGGGAAGAGACGCATGGTAATCTTTTTGAGTCTATCAAACTGCCTTTATCTTAGGTTGAATTATAGAGGTATGGTTGATATAGATCAACACTGAATCCGTTTTATGCTTCAGGGTTACGGCCGTGAAGACTCAACTTCCTCCCAAGAACCTGAGAATGACCTTGATTACCTACAATGGTTCTGCTTCAGGAGCTCAAACAAATTACAAGCAAGAAGAACTGGTTCAATTGTCTTGTTGTCTTTACTGGTGGCTCGGCAGATGATGACAAACACTCTTCTTCAAACATTTCAATAGGTCCCAAGTTTATTACCATGAACCTACTGTACGAATTGAATAGCGGATAGATAGACTAGCTGATAGGTATATAGAACTTCCTGAATATGCATGGCTTAATCTCTCCAAGAGGGGTTAAAGTTGCCTATGATTTACGATATGACAGCAGTATATCGCAAGGTCAAAGGCATCACCAACAGCAATGTAGACATTTCTAAACAGTCCGTTCGGTCGGAAGAAGCTTAAGGCCTGTAATAGGTTTCGATATAGAACTAACAAACCCATATCACCTTTGTTGACGAACTCACCTGCTGTCAACGCTACAGGGCCCTGGTTCTGGTCTTGAGACTTCTCAACACCACAATCTTTCACATACGACCATACCTATCAGAGAACTCGGGATCCCGTCCGCTCTCCCATAGATAAGCTGATAAGGGGCGGATTAGTAGTTGGGTCGGTGACGACCAGCGAATCCCCGCTGTTGTATGTTTTTGATCTTTTTGCCTCTTCTCAAGAAGTTTGGTGATATCTTGGAAGATAGGAGACCCCATTGTCTTTGGGGTGCAGACGAGTTGGTGGAAAGTTGAAGGTTGCTTACAAGAACTTACGAAGTTTTGAGGAGAGTGCTTATAGTGTGTTGCAATCCTACTAGACTGCTGAAGTGGGAATCGCAGTGGGAACGTTGTGTTCCTGCTGAGATAGGTTAACTTCGACATGTTAATTGTATGGTGTATCTGACTGACACCGAGTTACGGAGGTTAGTAAAGTGGATGCCATTAATAAAGGAGCCAAAAGGGACCAAGACTATGTCGCGTTTATCCCAAGTTTATAGACAATTAGACCGTATCAAACCTGGGAACGAAAGCACGTTCATACTCAGTGCTACATGGTCCAAAGTCTCCTGGAATAACTTTGAATGGGTATCCTTCGACTCTAAAAATCTCCAGGGACCCTGAAGCAATGTTCTTGAGTGCAACCAATGACCTAGACGGCCAGTCAGGAGGCCTGTCAAAAACAAAATCCAAAACCCTGAGATTGCTGAAGTATTTGAGGCGATCCATAGTATCCCTGGCCTCTGGATCCGAGAGCCTCCACGCTTCTTCACCTCCCAAACACACCTCAGACTGAGTGTCTAGCTCTTTTGGTCCCGAAGTAACCCACCTGCCCTTGACCCATTCTCTTGGAGTAAGAAGAGGATCAATAATAGCTTTGGAAGATATTTTTCTTTTTCCCAAGTAGAGCTCTTTCAGATAAGTACCTTTGAACTCAAAGTATCTGGTCCACCGGCTGAAGCCCTCGATACCTATACCATCAAGGACTAGTACTTCTAGATTTTCGTGCGGTTGGCTGGAAAGGAAGTTCTCAATACCACCCAAGGTCCCGCTACCAAAGTGAAGACTTCGTAACGAACCCAAGAAGGGTGGTGTTCCGAACCGAGCCTGCGTGAAAGATGATCGTACATCTCGCGCTTCCCAATTTGTAATGAGGTCTGCGTCAAGCTGTTGGAACGAGAGCGTCTCTAGCTCCGTTATCATATGCAGAAGGGCCAAGAGTGCAAACTCTGTACAGTCATCGTATATAAATCCCTCCCAGCATGTCCAAGGAATATCTGTTTCATTCCACCAAACAGGGCGCAAACCTTGTGTATTGAGGGTGTCTTGGAGTAGTGCCGCATCGTGTGAGTGGCTCAATAGCCAATACTCCAAAGCCTTATCCCGCTCTGTTTCGGAGTGAAGCTCCGTGCAGCACCTTACATGACGGATAGACGGTCCGACTTGTGAGTATTTGACAATATTGGCCAGAGCGGCGACTATATCGGGAGCATTCCCAGGATTAGACAGGTGTAGAGGAGGTGTCGACTATGATTGTAGACGGTATTGCATGAAAGAACTAGGTTTAATAGGTCAATGTGGTGTTCTTGCGCCTTTGTTGCCTCTTCTTGATTCGTGGGTTGGACGAATGGGGATGCATTTCTGTTGTACTGAGCCGCATGCTCGGCAATGAGTCCCATGACCTCCAGTGGTAAACGCATAGTAGCTGATGACCGATCGATTAGATTTGGCACAGTATCTGGAAGGCTTAGGGATGAAATTATAGGCAGGGTCTTGATGATGGTGATGCTGTCTATTTGGTGTTTCAATGCAGTGCGCAGGCCATTCTGATATCACGTGCTCCTCAGGATGGCGAACACGATTATCTCGACTTGAATATCTACATCAACAGGCCATGATGAGAATGCCGACAATTTACAACTAAAGTCTTGAACTATTCTCGTTCAGTCAGATGTGAGCCAATGGCTGTCAATTCGGTCCCGGAGTAGAAATAAGGTATAATGCTTAATTGGGATGATGATTGAAGCTCCGAGCTTTCACTCCCCAATTGGGGAACTCACCCTGGCTTTTGTTTAGATCATAAGAGTCCTCAAAGTTAAAGCATTGCAAAAAAATTGTTTGAATGGTGGAAATACTCGGGGGTGTTTCATCTACATGCTACCGGTCCTTGTCAGGTAGTGCCTATTCAACATCGTCCTCATCGTTATATAAGACGGCAGTCTTTCAAGATAGGATGTGATCGTCAAGCTTCTAAACCTCAGAACTCAGATCATTCTTCCATACAACGTCGTAACTCTCTTGTATACCCTTATAACTCTTACATATATCCTAAAAGCTTGAAGACCTCCAGCATGCACTTCTTCTACTCTCTTCTCGCCACTGCTGGCCTGGCTGCTGCCCACGGCTACGTCGAAGTTGGAACCATCAATGGGCAGACATACCAATTCTACAACCCTTACACTGATCCTTACATGAACCCTGTTCCCCAACGTATCTCGCGACCGATTCCAGGCAACGGACCTGTTGAGGATGTCACCTCCATCGATATGCAGTGCAACGGCTACACTGCTGGTGGTATCAAGGGAAGCTCACCTGCTGCTCTTCATGCCGATGCTACGGCCGGGTCAACTGTCAACCTGAAGTGGACTCTCTGGCCTGAGTCTCACGTTGGCCCTGTCATTACTTACATGGCTCGTTGCCCCGATTCAGGCTGTAATACTTGGGAGCCCGGTACCCAGAAGGTCTGGTTCAAGATTCAGGAGGGCGGGCGTGATGGAACCAGCAACAACTGGGCTTCTGTAAGTATTAGTTCTCAGTATACGAGGTTATAAGATTACTGACGCTGTCATACCAGAGCCCTTTGATGA
The DNA here is from genome assembly GCA_013396095.1 of Fusarium sp. NRRL 52700. Lineage (NCBI taxonomy): Eukaryota > Fungi > Ascomycota > Sordariomycetes > Hypocreales > Nectriaceae > Fusarium > Fusarium sp. NRRL 52700. The sequence continues at coordinate 41,192 of JAAQRM010000214.1, read as the reverse complement.
AGTCTGGTAACCCGGGTGTCAACTACACCATCCCTCAGTGCATCAAGCCTGGTTATTACCTTGTCCGCCATGAACTCATTGCTCTTCACGCCGCCACAGGATATCCCGGAGCCCAGTTCTACCCTGGCTGCCACCAGCTCAAGGTCTCCGGCTCTGGTAGCACAACTCCTTCAAACCTCGTTGCTTTCCCCGGAGCGTATGCCAGCACCGACCCCGGTGTTACCTACAACCCTTACCAGGGTGAGTGTTTTTCCGTCTGGGCTGAAGTTTAAGCTTTGCTAATAGAGATAACAGCCACCACCTACACGATCCCTGGTCCTGCTGTTTTCAAGTGCTAAATGCAATATTGACTTGCACTGGGTATCAAGTTCCTCTCACAAGTTGGGCTTATCGTTATGACTGTGAGTCAGTCGAGGACATACATTTATTATTTAGTAGCACCAACGTCAAGAACAAAGTAACTGTATAAGTCAAATGGTAGTAAATACATGTGGCTTTGGCGCTAGAAATATACTGCTATCACAAGACAGAACCATAAAAGGTCACAACAATTAAAAGCAAAGACCGAAGTGACCAGCTGTAAACACAAATCACTTGGAATTGCCATTGGGTGGCGTTCTCGTACCAGAAGAATTGAACGTCGCCGCTCTCTTAACCACCTGCACAACCTCTCCTGTAGGAGACTCAGTGTGAACCCACCAATGCCAGATGATGGCTAGAAGAACTACGAAGACGGTGAGAGGAATAGAAATCCACCACATGGTCCAGAATAATGGTGTAAGCCTGACGTCCCAGGTTGTACCGTCCTTCAGAATCTCAGATGTAAAGAGCTGGGAGCCAACGACAGTAGCAACACCAGTTGTCGGTAGAAAGATCATGGTAATGGCTGCAATGACCTTCATGGAATTAGAGTCTTGAATCATCACCATTGAGTCTTGCTGAGTGACTAGGTTGAACGATAGCGTGATGGCGTTGTCGATACGCTTCTGAAGACTGTTCAGGCGGAGTTGACTAGACATGAACAGCGAGCGCCGATACTGTAGAGTTTCACGCAACTGTTTGATGATTGGTTCTCGCAGAGTTGGCTGCTCTAGGTGTTGGTGATTCCCGACGTTGTGAAGAGTTGCGTCAACAAGCATGATGCATGATTCAATTGCCTCTGCTATGTGGATGATGTGCTTGGCGCAGTTGTGCATTGCAGAAAATGGGACCTTGGAGCTCATCTTGCGGATATTCTTGGAGTTGGCATACTCAAGGATTAACTAGATCCATCAGTCAGTCGGGCATGGTATTCGAGGGAGGTGACTTACATGTTCCAAAGGGCCAAAAACAGTGTTCATCTTCCAAACAGTGTTATCAACCTCAAAGTACAGAGCTTCAAACACAAGATCAAACAGAATATAAGGATCGGTCGCAACATGCTGCCAGGCCTTGGCGGCAACAAACTCATTGATTCTCTCCCTCACCTTCTGCATGACTCCAAAGCAAACAAGTGTGATACAGCCATTGTTATCAACTCTCAAAAAGAAGCCTGCGCGATGCCAGCTATAGTCGGCCTGCGGGAGGGTAGAGATGTGATAGCCCATTGTAGCAGCGCGGTTGTCAATCTCAGGCGCATTTCCAGGAGTTTGCTTGATGTCGATGTTCTTGCAGAGGAAGTGAAACCACGAGCTGGAGCCATGAGCGTCGGTAGAGCGCCCAAAGCTGTGACTGACAGATTGGAGACGTTCTTTGGTGAAGTCGCTGGGGATGTTGAGAATGTTGAAGAGCTCGACAAACTGGGACAGGGCATCTCGACGGGGAAGATCAAGAGGTGCAAATCTGGGATGTAAGCCTCTGGCTTTTCAGATGATGCAAAACAAACGGCATCGTTTTGTTCTGCGATGAGACAAACTTACACAATCCTCAAGCTCGCCCTCTGCCGCAGACAACGGGCGTTAGGCTCCAGGTACCAACGACCTTCTGGGTGATCTACAAATGATCAGCGAGAGATTTCCAAAGGAAGAATTCCAGTTCACCTACCGTGGGTTACTTCCCAGATATTCAGCATCCATTGCGGAAAAGCGACTGCGAGCGGCGTTTGAGTCGCCTCTTGAGCAAAGGCATCATAAGGATTAGCTTTCTGAGTCCAGGACATGGTGGATTTTGCGAGTGACGATCGGTATCACTTTGTCCAAGTAAATGGACTGTCACTCTGCTTGTCTTATGATGGAGAAATCCTCCCCAGGGTCTCAGTCTCTAACACTGGGGGGCCTCAATTGTATTCCTTGCTCGTCCTAGCCCAAGCGCCGAACCCTCTCATCTAGGACCATGGCGTCGTGATTGTGCATTATCATTTCATGTATGTATTTGCTTCTATTCAGGGATATCGCAAGCTTGCAGCCCTCAGGCGCGTCTGGACCAAGCCATGTTTCAACCACCAAAACGCCATATCCCCGTCTCTGAACGGAAATGGGCCACCAACAAAAGAGCAACACCCCATTGGCCCATCTCTCGCGTAAAAATAACATAGTTTAGATTATCAAGCTTCCCGACCTCCCGGGTTGGGTTACACTCAGACCGGTCTAGTTCCCCAGGGCTGAAAGTCTCGCTGACCAGGGGCTCAATGCTCTCAATGCTGCTATTCGCTACAGCCTTAACGCTATCGTTTACAACTCCCGCACTTCTGATCATGTGGGTTTCACAACTGAACGGAATATTGGTGATCCTGGATATATTTTCGGATAGATAAATAGATCCTTGGAGAGACAACCCAATGACAATCCCTGGTGAGACATCCTCAACTCGCCCAGCATGCCGCTTTTGGTCAAGGGGTTCCCTGTGGCTCTCCTCTGCATGGCGCCAAACCTCACAAGGCGTCCTATCCTGACACAGAGTTTGCGACAATATGTCAGGGGTTGTGATCCTCTCAAAGCCGCGGGTAACGCCATAGCTGGATAGTCCCAACCTCCGGCCCCCAACGGCCAATATCACAGTTGCAGAGGCTGCGAGTGACATATCGAGACTCAGCCGCTTCTAATAGTTTGCTGTTCGAGCCTCAACTACACGGAAGTTGCCGTCTCTCAACTTGTCACCAGCAACCTATCACCGTTGCAATATTGTGAGGCTGCATGCAGGAGGTCAAGAATAGTCACACACCTTCACACCCCTTGATATCTGGCCAGGGGCTAGGCAGGAAAGCTTAGGACCTCTTTTATAAGTGATTAAAATATTTGTGTAAGTTTAGTATAACTTAGGAAGCCTTTAGAACGGTTTATTTTAGTACCCTGATTCGATATCGGATGTTTTCCTTCTCCTTGGGGCAGGCTCTGGACTCAAGAATGAAGGGGCTCTGCACTTCCTCAAAGGTCTAGGTCTCCGGTGGCAAAAGGAAGGGCCCTGTCAAGCGCATTGTATCGAGATATAGTTGAAAACTGGAGTCTAGTCCCTGCGTTCTCATAGGATGCATGGTGTATTGCACTCACGCAGCTTGATGTTCAGCTCCTTTTAGTCAGGCTGCAGCTCCTTTATTAGATATGCCATAGGGCTTGCTTGTGATTTATTAGCGTGGAGAAGAACCACCTGTCGGTCTGAAGGACTTTGACCCTTTCTATTTCCTTCATCCCGCGTCTGATCACTTTCTCTTCATCACAGCTCTGCATATTTTAACCATGGTATTTCCCTCCCGTCTTCTCCCTTGCTTCATTCACTCATTGATACCTGCCACAGACACACGGAGGGCACTGGGATCCCAACTCTGTTGGTAATGTAAGTAGACTTGGCTCTCATCTGCAGAGAACTGGTATTAACAAGACCAAGTATAATCAGACACCCCCACCTGCCGTAACTCACCAAGCCCACGGTGGTGCGTATACTCCAGGCAGCTCGGTCGTTGTAAGGCTCTATATATCTCGTTCGCCGTCTCAGTCTCTCATCCTTTACAGTCCTACCAGAACCAACCGTACACTCATCCATATCAACAAGCTGTATCGCCTTCTACAAGCCCACTCTCGGCCCAGCCTCATAGCTATCCAGCTTCCCCTGGGTCGCTAGGATACCAAAACTCTAACCCTCTTGGACAACCCCAGTCTCACAACACAATGCAGTACCAACAACCATCTATGGTCAGTAACGGCACATCCTCTACTGTCGCACCCACTGACGAGAACAGGCCTACAATGGTCAACAAGGTGTCATCTATCAACAGGGTTCTAGCAGTGGTCAGCAGGACGGACCAATGGTAAAGCTCTTCCGTGGTTGTTTTTGTTTCTAGTCTCTAAATCGAACATTTCTTAGCAGAACAAAGGTGCCATTGTCCCCGTAACTACCACGCCTCTCACGACTTCGACCAGTCCAAATGAGAAAGAAGTGAATACTCTCCCATCTTATCACAAGTGCTTACTGACAATGCTTTCAGGTTTCTGAGAAGGAGTTTCCTGTCAAACTCAAAGGAAGCAAGCATTTCTTTGACTCACGCTCCATCTACCGATGGCGCAATCCCGTATTGTACCAGAAGCCTGGTTACGCTTACACGAGCAGTGAGGTTAAGCTGAGACATAGAGACTATGCGGGTCGTGTCTCTTTCAAGCCTCGTTCAGATCGGTATCTACACCATAATGATGGCTACCTTCGTAACATGTATGTTGCATGTGTTGATGACATCTATGAAGGCCCTGGTACTTCAACTTGGAAGAGAACCTATGTTCGCAAGGTCGCTCCAATGAAGGTGCGCATTGCTACATGGATCATTGACTTTAGCTACGATCCCAAGAGCTGGGAAGATTGGGGTATCATGGTGTTGAGAACTTTCCCGGCTGCTATTGCCATGGCTCTTGTTGTAAGTTACATGTTGATAAGATCTCACGTCAAGTATACTGACATCAGCAGTTCTGGGATGGCAAGCCTAATGTCATCAAGCGAAACCTAGCTTATGCTCCTGTTCTTTATAGGTATCACGGTGATGCCAAGGTTTGGAGTAACTTGCTCGAGAACCGCAAGGGTCTATCCCTTATGGCTCGCAACAACCAGATCTATCGCATGCTGCGACCTCGTTACCTCTGCTTCCTTCGTGAACCATTCAACGATGAGAACAGAGGAGTAGATGTCCGCAGCGTTGTCGAGTGGGAGAACAATGACGGAAAAGACACAAACCTTGCCTATCTCTTTGTTGCATACTCTACTGAGCATTTTAGCCATGGCTCTGAGCAGGACATGATGGCTCTTCATCACATCGCTGAGACAGCCTGTCGAGCTGCAAAGCTTCCTGCCTACTGGATTGCTTGTAGCTGTATGCGTGACGAGAATGAACTTGAGTCTGATGTTTACCGCATCTCAGATGTTCTCCGCGGTTCAGACAGGATGGTCATAGCTGTTGGAAGGGGTAAAGGTTCCAAGGCTGGTCATTCAGGCAAAGCCAACACCGAGTCTCTTCTTCGCGAGTGGGGAAGTCGAATGTGGACTTTCCCTGAAGTCCTTCTGAGCCCAGGCCGAACTATCTCGGTCTACACTCGTGACGGAAACCTCCAGTCCCCCCTGGTTGTTGCCAAGAACCAGTTCGCTGCTCTGGTCTGGACGTACATGGACTCTGACATGGCTCGCCATCTCATCGATCATTATCTCGGCTCCATCAACCTGAGTCGTTTGGAGCAAGCTGTTCTGGCGCTCAAATGTCTTTACAGCCGCCACACTACGGAATATCTTCCTGGTGACCAGGCTTATGCCCTCATGGGCCTCTTGAGACTTCGGCCTCAAGTTGACCGAACCGACACTGCCTTCCAGGCTTTCTCAAGACTGTCTCTGGCAAACGACTCTGACAGACTCCTCGAGAGGTACATCTGCACACTTCCCCGAGACAAGGATCAGCCATGGTACGACATGGAGGATGCCTATGAGTCATCTCTCTGGGATATCACCCCTTACTGCCAGGTCGCTGGTATCGCCGACAAGGATACCATCATTATCGACGGTGCCTGGGGCATCTCCATCCGCTGGAAGACTTTCTATCCGGTGTACTGGTCTACTGGACCGTCCTGGAAGAGATACTTCGCAGCATTGGCAGTTGAATGGAACGGGGTCTTCTTCGTCATTGCAATTGCACTCATCGCAAGTGGTGCATCTGCTAACAGCTCTTCTGGTACTTCCTATAGCAGCCCGTATGGTTATACCACCGGCGCCAGCGCTACTTCTGCAACAGCCCTGATTGCCCCTGGTGTCATTTTCCTCCTCCTCTTCGTCTGGATCTGGTTGATCACACCTAACCTGGTTCGAGTCATCTACGGTGGCAAATTTGCTGATACCCAAGCCGAGATGTTCGGCTTTGAAGGACATCTCAATGCCCCCACTATTGAGAGGTCCATCTTCGGAGGTAACTTTGGTCGCTTCTCCTGGAGCACTAATGGAAGCCCCCTCAGCCGAAGTATCGTTAACGATGATGGCGAGCGCGTGGGCATCGATCCTTACAAGGATCCTGAGGTGAGGATGAAGGTTGAGGCAGCCAAGCAAGCTCGCCCAGGCGACATGAGGGTGAGTCACTTTTATCTTCTGTGGCGTTTTGATTGTTGACTAACAATTTCAGATTTTCACTCTTGTAGATACATACAACATGGAGTTGACCCTGTTCGAGGCTGTCAGGCCACCTGTCACTCTCATGTTCTGTGCTTCCGAGGGTGGCATGCAGCGAGCTATTGGATGCTCTTATGAGTGGGAGACACAGACTATGTATCGCGAGACAGTCCTCAGAATGCCCACAACAGCCTTGAACCGAATGGATCGTGTTCCGCGATTCCGCATGGGCATTCAAAGACCTGTGTATCCTTCTGCTCCGTTGAACGGGGCTGTCTAAGTATTGTAATTGGCTACCATGGAAATCTGGCTTCTATAACTGTTTTCTCAACTGTCATTTATCAAAGATTGATCATCAGTCAGTTTGTATCTAATATACTTTCCATTTCTTCGAATTTCGCAAACTTTATATGGTGTGAAGTAAAACAAATCATAGTTTCGTCAGCCTTTCATAAAGCCCTGCCCCTGGCTAAAGAGGCTATTCTCTACCTTGTTTTTATCTTTTATGGCCTGGAAAAGCAGCAGGTCAGGTTACGTTCTTTGTACACATACATAGTCGCGCCAATGATGAACCCATGATAATGAAGCTATCCACCCTGCAGGATGGAGATGCCTAAGCAGGCAGCCTACTCAGTGGGCTGTTTGATATACTGGGAACTGAGGTACAGAATAATACATGTTATCATTGTGGTGAGGGTCGTTTATTTCTCCCTCTTCTTCCTCATCCCTACCTTCAAGGGAATCAGCCTCTTGCCCCTCGTCCTGATTTTTCTCATGTTTTTTTACCGGGATAAGGTTTCAAGATTATCGAGGTGGGCTGAGTATTAACAGATGAAATCGTATCTTCGGACAGAAATTTATTTTCGAGTAAACGCTCAACCATGATCTTGGTTATCTTGGATCCTTTGATGACAACTATACCCCCATAAACTTTGACGATTCAATACCCTCCTTTGTTCATTTCGTCCCGCTCGTCCCATAAAATGTGTCTCCCGGGGTGCCCGCCTTGGTTATGCTGGTAGTAAGGGGGCTATTGCAGAATCACGAGAGTCGGCAGTGAGAGAATGCGAGTTTGACATGTTTGCGTCGTTGACCTCAAGTTGGTTTCGCAATGCCAAAGTCGTGAAAGCTATGCCTCAGCATTAGCTTATCTACGATGAGGCACACCGAGCAGGAGAGAAAGACTAACCTATGAGAGGGACAAGTTCTGGGTGAAACTTGGAAAGTTTGTTGGCAGTCCTAAGTTCATATGGAGACGGTAGCTGAGTAGCCCATGAGGTTCAGGGTCCGGACGATAGCTATGGCGTGTTAAGAACGATCAAAGAGATCGATGGAAGTGACATACCTTGGCGTGTATCCCGAATAACTCGAATCTCATCAACGAGGCGCCGGTTTTCCTAGATGAGGTATAGGGAGGTCAGCTTGCGCTGAGTGAGTATAGCCGGAGTTACCACCGATCTCATCGTCGGGCTCTGAACCCTCAGAAGTTCACTAGGTCCTCGTTGTGACACTCACCTAATGATAAACATAACAGAAAACGGCTAGAATGCCCCAAGAGATGTGACCAGCGTCAGTAATATGGGCCATGATCAAGGAACGGCGAGACTTGATGTGTATCGGGTGTTAAAGGATAGTCAGAGGCGTGTCGATGATATTTTGGCTGTTGGAAGGACGGGAGGGGTTATTGTACTCCACGGAATGATATGAGAAACACAGGAAGACCTCTCAAGGTGGTGAGTCAGGAGAGGCAGATGGGAGGTGGTAATGGAACTTGTCGATGAGAAGAAGTCAAAAAGATTGAGAGTGATGTTGATGAGGGAGAATCAAGAATTGAAGAGACGAGGGCAGACGAGTTGATATACTCATGGTCTTGCTCCCATACAACTTCCCTTCGTTGTCGACGATTTTTAGAAGCTGGAGTAGCAACACAGGCGTGGAGTACGACTTTCGGTTCAATGAACAAGTAGAGGAAACAGCTCCTGAACTCATGTCTCAACCCGGGATTTAGTCAAATAGGAAAGTCATTTTTTACGTTGGGAGAGGCAGCATGTGAAGAGGTAAGGTACCTTATCTACTCATACCATCACAGGCATAATATGAATCAACGAATTCATATCATCAAGCATTTATAGGATCAAACATTGCCATAACCTGAGGTAGGTATACCTCCTACAAAGTCCAGGCATACCTTCTCATAGCCCGGAAGTATTATAGAAGATATTGGGTGTAATAGACCACAGCACACAGGCCTCGTAGACATGACCATCACCTTCGAGCCGCTCTTGCCACACGTCTTCCAAGTTCCAAACTCATAATACACGAAGTAACATCTGCAGTGTTGTGGCTGACAGATAAGCATTGCAACTACCTTCACTACCTATCTACTAATGTAGGAACGTCCTGCTCCAGACAAACCCCGGTTCAGTTTCTGGGTAAGAGGCACATTGTCACGATAATTGAAGTTCATTAAGTTGACAGCAATCCTGTTCCCAACTTCTTATTGATTTGCTGCTCATTGTTAATCCCAACGTCCTTGTAACGAAGTTGACTATATGGGTATCTTAAGGGCAGCAGGTAGGTAGTAAATAGTGCTTGTGAAATTCTCAATACGGCACTGTTTTCTGCCTAGATAGCTGAGTAGGAGAAGAAGTTCCATTGCTTTATGAGTCAAGCTCCATGACATTTTGGGAACTCACTGTGGAAGTCAGAGCAGCCGATAATTTGGAAGTGATCATGCTGTAGGAGCGACCCTTCCCTAGGTATATTACAGCCTTCGGAAACAGTACCATACGCTTGAAGAAAGATCCCTTGTAGATTAAAGTTGCCGAGCAGTGTCACGAATACCTCTTCATCCGAGTTAGGTAAGGCAATTAGGCACCGAGTAAGGTACCTCTAAGGTAGTTTCCTCAAGTTACCTGCTACCTGGGTAGTTGTAGGAGGTTCAGTGTTTCCAGGTGTCGTAATCCATCTATGAATAGAGCCTTTCATTGGAAAATTGCGCCTCGCTGGTGCTCAAGGACAATCGGTGTGTTTTACAGAGAGCCGTAGGTTTTCAGTTTTTCCAAGATTTGCGCCACGAATAAACATTTCCTCTTAGTATTTGTGCTTCCATTCGCTGTATATTTTTTCTTCTTCATTTTAGTCTTTACAGAGAAAAGGTTATCATATCTTGCAAGAGCGCTGACTTGTTGCAAGTTTTCTAATCCCCCCCATAGATGCAAGACCCCATTTAACCATACCTCAAGTCTTATTTCCTCCTCTCCCACCTCCCCCTCTTCCTTCATCTTCTTCTTCTCCATGTCCCAGAAAAGCGGGTAGTTTGTCGATAAATTGTTACCACTCGACTCAGTTGCGCCTATGATGAGACCACGGGACCTCAGTGAAGCTTTCCTATCCACGGATAGATTCACAAAATAGAGGGGTTATATCCTGTCCGCTTGTGTGGTCACTGAGGCACGAACAATTCAGTCAATCCCTCCCTTGTAGTTTCTTCTTTATCCCCGTCCCCGCTACACCCATTTGCGAATATATTCTACCCATTCATACATAATATAGTACCCGACTTGGCTCAGGAGATCAAGAGGGACCTGGACGAACATAGTTTATACCATGGTATTGTTGTATATGCCGTTATCGCTCAGTTTCGTTGTAGTATCGGGCCAAAATTGTGGAAATCCCTAAAAGAGGTACAGGGAGGTCAGCTTGTGCTGAGTGAGCGGCGCGGTCGCTCGCAATATCTCATCGTTGGGCTCTGAACCCTCAGTATGATCATCGTCTGCATCATCACCCACCTTCAACCGAGAGTCGTAGTTCCGTGTAACCTTTACGACAACTTAGATCAGCTCCTAAATCCGCTCCAGAGCAGGACGCCTGGTCAGGGGCGTCGCGTGAAGTCAGAGGGCGAGATAGTAGGGGCGATAGAAACAGTGGAAGTGCTCAAGCTCATTGGTCCTATACAGTAGCGAGGCCTATTCGCAGTGGCACGGCCAGGGAGTAGAGGGAATATGTAAAGATTCTGAGAGAAAGGGGGTAAGTCTTGATTCGTTGCACGTCCCGTGCGATAGTCGCTTCAGAATGGCCTGCTGTGATAGATCATATCAAGTGGATGAATACCAATTCCAACTCTACCGTGCCATGGGTTAGCTCCCGTTGCTTTTTAGGCTTTTGTGAGCTTTGCTGCCTGGCGCAGTATAGTTCATCTTGGAAAATATTCTTTTTATGTGTATACCTATATAACCACCAAGCGCCTCTCGCCTTTGTTGGTTTCCTTTTCTCCTCCACTCACATCTGAGCGGGTAGTTGTTTATCACAAGTTACCACTGAACAGTCACGCCAATGATGAACCCATAGAATGCCTTCAGCAGGATGCCACCAACGTCTACAAAGCTGCCCGCTCTTACATGGGAACTGAGGTCCACATTTGACTGTTGCGTTTCGCTTGTTGTTGTGCATGCAATCAAGTGGCTTGTATGTATTTTCATAGGATTCCAAGGTCGCAACGAAGAACGAGTGAGGCAACGATAAATCTCAAGTGAACCAGCATTATATGTGCTCATAATTTCTGCAGTGTTTCTTTTCTCTTCACCTTTGCCTTTTCTTTTTCATAATTCACATGCTTGGTCTATTTGTACCATTTATATTAGATGGCTGCATCTCTCTATTACCTAGTAAAGATGAGGAAAGCACATACACTAAAAATCAACACCAAGACGATTGCAATTAAGCACAGCAGAGTAAAGTCTAGAGACATATCATATAACCTGTTCACTAAGTAGAGTTTAAAAATAAGATGGAATATTCAAGATGGACTCCAGGGCTCCTTAGTGGATATCAGTGTACAGTGATACCGTTACGGAGCTCTTATCGATAAGAGGCGGGGCACCCTGTCTGCCTGGAACCAATGTCAACTTGCTGTGTCTCACACTCTACCTTCGCACCTTATCAAACATTCGGAGTCTTCACGATGGAGGCATCTGCTTTAAAGGCTTGGGGTATGTCTCACTACTAAAACGTACATAACTTTGTAGCTAACATATGTGCCAGAGTTGGACAACAATGTCCAGCTGGTCGATCCCAAACGCGACGCTCTCTACAACTTCGACGCCGATGCTCAGAAGGCCATAAACAGCGAGAAGGCATGGAAGCAAACACCAGACTACTTCAAGCATGTACGAATAAGCGCTACCGCTCTTGTAAAAATGACCATGCACGCACGATCCGGCGGCAACCTCGAGGTCATGGGCTTGATGCAAGGCTACACCCACCAGGATACATTTATCGTCACTGACGCATTCCGACTGCCCGTCGAAGGAACAGAGACTCGTGTCAACGCCCAAGGCGAAGCGAACGAATACCTTGTCGAGTATCTTGATCTATGTCGAGCGCAGGGCCGACAGGAGAACGTGGTGGGCTGGTATCACAGTCACCCAGGCTACGGATGTTGGCTCAGCGGTATCGATGTCGACACAGAGGCCATGCAGCAGAAGTGGCAGGACCCATTCCTTGCCGTTGTTATCGACCCCGATCGTACTATCAACTCAGGCAAGGTCGACATCGGCGCTTTCAGAACCTACCCGGAAGACCACCAGACCGGTAATGGCAAAAAAACCTCTGATGGCTCCCAAGCAGTGCCGCTTGCCAAGGCCGCAGAGTTTGGAGCCCATGCAAACCGCTACTACAGTCTCGAAGTGTCCCATTTCAAGAGCTCTCTCGACTCGCATCTCCTCGAGCTCCTCTGGCACAAGTACTGGGTACAGACTCTTAGCCAAAACCCACTGATCACGAACCGCGACTATGGCAACAAACAGATGCTCGATCTGAGCTCCAAGATCAAGGAAGCGATAACAGGCATCACGAGAAGCCGAAGTGGGCAAGGTATGATGGGTACGGGTCATAAGAGTTCCGACAAGGCTGTAGACAAGCTGGCAAGGGAAGCCAGCCTCATCGCATCTAAGGAGAGGTCTGGTCTGGTTGCTAATCAGGTCAAGGCTAGCGTTTTCAACGACCTTGGATCAAACGCTCAAGAACCAACATCGTAAAAAGGAATGACATTGGGATTATGGGAATGCATGTAGCACAACGAAACGGCATAGATGGCGTTCAGAGGTGATATCAGCAATCTTTACTTTTATCTGCGCTTATATTCTCAAAGGCGCAACCATCCTCCGTATTGCATTAGTACGGGAAGCTGGGTGTTTGATCGTTCAAGTGGTGTTAAGAAAGGGGTTCCGATGGCATGACTTCTCCTAGAAGTGACTAGATTACGATGAAACCTCGGACTACTTTCACCTGGCCAGTTGATAGTCTGCCTATTCTGCCCAATTGATGATTCACCAATTAACTATTTTCGCTTCATCCAGAAACAGATCTCAACGACGTGGGCAAATAAGTGGGTAGAAAGAGAGCATCGCCGACCTTATGGATAAGCGTAAAACTCGACAGCACAAAGAGCTAAAGCTATTAGTTATATTCTTATACGCATCATGATGAGAATGTGTGACGTTATTGAACGCGCGAAATCCTTTCATTGGATTGGATTAGTAGAGCGTTATTTGTTGGTGCTTCTTAATATCCGTCGGCGTTGGTGTTCAACAGTGATGAATAGGTAGATATTCTCGCATTGTATGGTGAATTGAAACTACATGTCATCAAACCAAACAAAATCAGAGAGAAAGACACATTTCACGCATTGCCATCATTGTGATAAGAACAAAGTCTTGCTAGCCAGAACACGCCGCGAAATCGACACCACGTCGACTTGGTAACAAGAATTACCCTACAGATCGATGGTTCATGTGAGCGGGATGTCTCCCTCAAAAGATACTGCGGACAGGAACACAGTGAGACACTGCATTATAGATGATACTTTCTGTCCCTGTAGCAGATGGAAGCTTGCATAGCCTGTAGCCATGTGCCGCGTCCAGCCATCGGTAGTGTTACCAGTGGCAGTTCAAAGAGACGGAGATGATGAGTCTCCAGGAATCTAGATGCTACGCTTGTGCAACTGAGCACGTTGTGGCTCGAGCTTGACTGGGCAACGATCGCCTAGCAGCCGAGCACACGACACAACCTGAGAAGGAAAAGCGATGCGTGGTGATTTAGGCCAAGGGGATCAATCGGTATCATGTAGGATAAAATTCAACTCAAAGAGTCATTGCTTTCCGTTTGTCGGTCCTTTTCCTGTCAAGAAACACGAGGAGTAAATTGAAGTAGCTGAAAGGAGACGCTACTTGTGTGGACAGAATGTGGTGGGAGGGATGCATCGATGCGTTCAGTGGCGGCTCAAAGCTAAACCTGACTGACGAAACACGGCCAAGATGTCAGTCACCCTTGTACAGTTCGGTGCGAAACTCTTCGGATCGACGTCTCAGTTTCTCCCACTCATCACATGCTGTGATTGTGCTTGTTACACGCGGGAATTGCCTCGACAGCGCTGATGCACTGTCGATGCGACTGAAGAAAAGAGCTATGGATGGATGCTTGCTGATGATATCGGCCAGCTGTTGGATATGCCGTATCCAAATGCCAGCCAGATTCGATGCAATCCTTGCCGTAGCTCTACACCATCTTCTCTTCGAAAACTTCCTAATTCATGGCATCCTGATGCCGATTTTGGGTTGTGATGAAACCCTAGCAGACCTGACGTCGATTCTCTTTTTTCTTGGGAGCTCAAGCTATGATATGACGTCATGAAGTGCTCACTTTAACGTTGAGCTAACGAAAGCTTTGACACGATCGCGGCATTGGCCACGATCAAGATCAGCCCACGCGGTCAGTTAATTAACCTGGAGATTAGTCTAACTTAGCATACCCAGTCTCGTACAGCAGCCGTAGAGAATTAGGAAATAAAGGTGGAAATCAGGGCACGCCATGTGTCGACTTCTATCAACAAAACGTCAAATTAGGCCATTACGTGTCATTGGGTCTGGAAACTGAGCTATGACGATTTGCAGCTCATGAGAGCTGGGGTTTACGTATGAGGCCATCATGTTAAAAGTCAGTGGAGAACGTGAGGAGCGAGCTAAACAATAACAGCTCTTACAGCTCCTACAGCTCCATCTGCCAGCTTTAAAATTCATCATTCCAGCCAAGAATGGACATTCTTGTTTTCAGTTGACGGGCTGAAAAGATATCGGAGGCTCATTGACACCCTTGTCGATTCCTTCAGCACCAGCTCTGCAAGGTGGTAATTATATCATGGGACAGGGGCAGATCATCGACGGAATCCACATTGGCGATCCGGAGAGCCTCGGGAACAAGAGGATATCAAATTTTGAAGATACAACGTCAGAGTCAAATGCCAAAGTCAATGTCAACGCCAATACCATGTCACTCTCTTCGATTCAGTAACAGCACGCAAAGCAAAAATTCAGGAAGACAAGATGTACAGAGTCAGACCTGCACCACCGGCCTATCCTTGGCAGAGCAAGCAGGTGAAGAAGGGGAAAAAATTGCACCTTGCATTTGACTAGACTGGTGCCCGTAGTGCTGTTTTACCAGGCTTTGATTCAGCGAACCAGCCAGGGGTCTGTGAGACATGTCGCAATATTTGATGGGTTTGCCTGGGGCAACCTTCATTATGGGCCCATTATCTAGACATTGAATGCAATCAATAATACCATCAGCCACGGAGAGTAAGCCGTGGCTTGCGATTATCAACGGCTGTCATCTTGTTGCTGGCCAAGAGGTCTAGATCGTCGTCGAGGTAGTATCGCGAAAAGGGTATAAACCTCGAGGCTTAACCGTCTCCCCTGGCCCTTCGAAACACCTCTAATTGGGGATCAAACAGCAGCATCATCACAATGCAAAAGAGTCTAGAGCCCACCCTTGTTATCTTCAGCTGCTGCTCTGGTACATTTCCCCTTCCCTTTTTTCCGCTTGTTTGCAGCTCGATCATCTGCCTGACCCCTGCTCAAGTTGGTAGGGTACCTTGCTTGGCCGTAGGGTTCGCTCCGGATTTCAGTGTCTTGGCCAAGCAGGGAGTGAGCCGAAATCAGTGATTCAATGAATATATGCCGATGCCAGTGCCCAGAAAGACTGCCTTGTTCAGAAACGATAGCGCATCGAGGTGCCTGTATTGTAGAATTGGTCTGTGGCCTGGCCAGTAGCGTGCGTTGGCGCTGGGCAAGGTCAACACAGTGGAGGGCATCTTTGTGAATCGACCGATGACGTCCTCGATCAACATCGTCGCCCTTAGCAAACGTCAACGTCACTGGCCACACTCCCTTTCTCCAGCTCGGCCCAGCCCAGCTCAGCCAAGAACAAACCAACCATTGCCCGGATCCAGCCATTGCCGTGTAACTCTCGTACCTGCCTGTCACGGGCGGTCTCCCTTAGAAAAGTATATCTAATCCTGTCTCTCTCCTGCCTCGTACCAGGAGCTCTTCCTCTATTTCATACCCCGTCCAATACCAATTCCTACCTAATACAATACCCAACTGCTTTGTGATACCCATCCCTTACCAGAGGATACCAAACAACAGCTTCTTCATTTGTTACCTACGCAACGCAACGCTTCCTACCCCCCTCATCATAATAAGATCGACTTCTGCTTCGTCTCTTATCTATCCACTACATCATCCTCGCCTCAACTGAACTCTAAAAAAGAGTTACCGTCCTAACAGCTTTAACGTCATACCTTCCGGTGGCATAACGACTTAATAACGAGATACCCCATACACTTTTGCCCATCATGCCTGGTGCCCCCGACGTCAACAAACCCACAGACATCAAGACGAAGGAGGCCGATGTCAACCGAAAGCTCCAAGTTTACGGTATCGTCTCTGCCTTCCAGAATGGCAAGGTTCCTTCAGTGAGTATTCTCTACGCGATTCTGTTTTCCCTCTCATTCTAACGCATTCTCCTCCAGAACGACCAAATCGATGTCGCTCTAAGCAGTTTCCTCGCCTCTCGCGCCCTCTCTGGTCGCCACGAGAAGCTCTCCGCCGAGGGTCAAGAGCTCGTCAAGGATGCTGCCAACGCCATCAAGCAAGCCAAGTACCTTCTTCTTTCCAAGAACGAGGGCAACCTGATTCAGGATTTCATCTGGCAGACCACCCAGTTTGACCCCAAGAGTGTCAACACACCCAATGCCCCCATCAGCAAGGATGCTGCCAAGCAGGATGGTGACCAAGCTCTTGAGGGTTTGAGAACCCTTGGCCAGCTTCTCATCACCAACGGACAGTTCCGCAAGCTTCTTTCTGATGCTACAGTCCTCTTCCGCGATATGGCTGGTGATGCTGCTACCAACGCCGCTGCCCGTGTCCGCCCCTCTCAGGAGCAGCTCCAACAGATTGACGAGCCTGCTCAGGACAATGTCTGGCATGAGGCTCCCGACTTTTCCAAGGACAACCTGAAACAGCAGGCTAAAGGCTTCTACAGTGGAAACCCCAAGGAAGATGCCAAGGATGTCGCCGCCGCTGGTATCAATGCTGCCGCTCCTGGACAGCTCCAGCAGAATCAGCAGTCCAACGCTCAGCAGGGTACTTACCCTCAGGTCACCACCGGTACCGAGACTGGTAATGTGCCTTCCAGCTCTGTACCTGCCTCAACCGATGCTGTTCGTGACGCCGCCCGCCAGACTGACCCCCAGGCTGGTAAGAGTGCCGCTAAGCAGGCCGCTGAGGCCAAGCTCGACAATAAGATCGATCCCGAGACCAAGGAGAATATCCTGCAGCGAAACGAGGAGTACCGCCGCAAGGCCCGCAACTACTTCGACAAGAAGATGCCCCAGGAGCGCAAGGACCAGACCATCTGGCGCCTCAAGAAGATGATTCTGGAGTGCCAGCAGCACGAGGACTACTCTCAGGCCATTCAGACTCTTCTTCGCCTGGCTGAGACCTACAGCCGCCACGGCCGCACTCTTGGCCAGGGCTCTACCGATACTGCTAAGAACGCACGCGGTGGCCTTGCTGCCGCCGAGCGTGACCTCCGCACTATCATTGAGCGATTCGCTAACGGAACCTCTACTGAGGATCTTTGGGAGGCCATTGGCCAGATCTACCGCGATGCTGATAATGACCGTGAACTCAAGGACTGGTTCAAGGCTATGGATTCTTACATCCGCCGATGCCTCCTTCAGCAGGGTTACATCCTCGAGGATGAGTCCACCCGTGAGTGGAATCAGCTCTACGATCAGGGACGATATCTCCTCCGCAACAAATACCGCGGCCACACCGACCGTGTTGTCGATGAGATCAAGTTCCTTGCCGACCAGTTCGACCAGGACCCTCAGAACCACGCTTTTGCCGAGTCCCTTCAGAAGCTGTTCAAGGACCTTGGCAACGACCAGGATGGCAAGCCTGTCTTCAAGCCTCATCTGCTCAAGGACTTGAGAGATGTCATTCTCCCTGCCGCTCTTGAGAACATTGCCTACATCCCAATTCCCCGAATTGAGTACACTGACTCACAGGTTGATGCTATTATCGAGAACCTAGTCCTCGAGAGTGATAACTTTGCCCCCAACATATTTGAGGTCTCCAGCGAGCACTACTTCCGCTGGGGCCGCAAGAAGATCGCCAACAAGAACCACCAGACCGTTGAGGTCAAGGTTGCTGGCATCCAGATGGATCTTCGTGATGTGAGCTTCCACATCAAGCGCAAGCAAGGGTTCCCTTCCATCACCGATACTGGTGTCGCTGACATCATCCTCCCTGGTGATGGCTTCTCCTTCAAGATGAAGGTGTCTACCGCCGACAAGAAGGACCGCCAGAATTACTTCAAGGTTGAGAAGGTCGATGTTGACTTCAAGAAGCTCCAGATCAAAATCAAGAAGTCCAACCATAAGCTGCTTTTCTCCTTGTTCAAGCCTTTCATGCTCAAGGTTATTCGCCCTCCTCTGCAGAAGGCTGTTGAGAAGGCTATCAAGGACCAGTGCAACAAGTTCGACCAGCTACTGTTCCAGGTGAAGCAGGAGGCTGATCGTGCGGCTGCTGATGCCAAGAGCAACCCCGAGAACGCTCCTAACATCTACAACCGTTACTATACTGCTGCCCAGCAACAGTTCACTAAGGGCAAGAAGAAGGCTGAGGCGGCTGCTTCTGATAAGAAGGCCAACATTGCCATGACCAAGGAGGATAGTATCTTCCCCAACATCGATCTCCCTGGGGGCATCAGCACCAAAGCTACCGAGTACAAGGAGCTTGCCCGCAAGGGTGACAAGTGGGAGAGTCCTGTCTTCTCTATCGGCTCCGCCAAGAAGAGCACTGACATTCCTTCCGCTCCCAAGATCCAGCGCAAGGCCCACCCCGTGTCAGATCTTGGACCTAAGGACACTTCCAACGCTGACTACGACTTCTACCCTGCTGGAGGTAACACCCACACTGGTAATGGTGCGTTGAACGGTGGCAATGGCCTCCAGATCGGCAACGGTGCTGTTAATGGCAAGCACCCTGCTGGTTTCACCAATGGTCAGACCGGCCTGCCCTCTAGCCAGGCTCCTCTCACTACTGGCCAGATCAATCCCGTTTAAATCCAATGTGACTGAGATATCAGTTAGGCACACGAAAAATAATAGCGGAGGATCGTTGACGTTATACCCATGCTCATGTACTTGAGTTGTCTTTATTCTCTTTTGTTTTTGATACCACACTGGAAGTAATGACGATGGGCGGATAAAGCACGATGCGAGGATTGTGCTTGGTTAGGGAAAACTGCATGTTTTATTAATTAGTGATGTGACGGCCGTTTCTTTTGTTACGAGGGTATACACGATCGGTTAATAGTTGAAATTGACTTCTCTACCTCTAATATTTCTGTTCCATTGTGAATATTGCGAAGTGATGGCGTGATTTGTAGCGTTGAAGAGGCTTCCAAAGTCGAACAGACAATAAATCTCCTCCCCGAAATCCATTGGTCGGTCCTACGTGTTATGAAAGACTGCTGTTGAACAATATGCCCAGATGAGGTAGATATGAAGCCGTAATCAAACGTCAACAACCATAGTGGGGTTTGTACAGAAAAGGTTTAGCGAGTACAGCCTCGAGACTACGTCACCACATGCAAGGTATGGCATAGCACTCCATGATTCTTGCCCTTTGACGCCTCATTCACTTATTCATTGATGTAAAGTTTAACAATAAATCCTCCACTAAAAGTCAGTGGATCTTTCTCACAACAGACACTATATCCACTGAGACCGCCAAAGTATCCCATCACACCCATCACACCCATCAAAAGCCGCTGAAAAAACAACATCTCACACGTCTGTTTATTGAGATTCATCTCCCTTCCTCTCTACGCCGTATGCCCTCGATGTGACATGAGCCATCATGACGTCTACAAATCTCGCACCTGAGCAGGTGCATGCCTTGTTTGATATACTTACGCACCACGAAACATACGCAGAAATACAGAGCTTCAAGTATCCAGATGCAGTCATAGGCTATGGCTATCCTTTCTCAAGAGCAACGGTTGAGCCTCAAACTACACAAAGTGCACCCCCAAGCACAGGATGGAGAAGCTGGGCTGGAACACCTGTGAGCTCGAGACCAGGAACGCCAAAGCAAGGAGCTGCGAAAGACGTCAAGGAAACTCCTTGCGATGATGACGATAAGAAACCTTCCTCATCACCTATTCTTCATACCATGTTAACGCGGTTCATTCTGAAGCTTCCGGGTGTGCGAGAGTTACCACGCGAGTTTTGGTCTGTTAGAGTACAAGGCTTGTTGACAAGACTCGGGGAGGCAGAGCTTTCAGAGAGCTATGATAAGGGGGCTTTGGGGACGAGAAAAGTGCTTGCGACTGGGTCGAGTGGACTCCTTGAAATGTTTGGCCGAGGAGTTCTCGGTGGTGTCAAGAAAGCAAATCGACCGGAAAGGGCATCGGATAATAAGGTTGAGTACGATCGGACCAAGGCCGCAGACCTGGTAGGGGCGTGGGATGATATTGTTGAGGGCTTGGTCTATGGAGGTTTGGCAGATGAATTGTTTGATCACTTTAGCAAAACTTCAGATCTCGAGAGTCATTCTCCAGTTATTGGAGCAGCAGCTGAATATGCCATCATTCAGTGAGTCCCACATGAGATATTCTCTACCACCTCTCACTAACAAAACCAAAGCCTCGCTACCTTCATTCACCACATCTTTGTCCTCTCCCCAGAAGGCCAATATCTTCTCAAACTCCTCGAAAATGTCCACAACCTCATCCCCTACAAGATGGTCAAGCAGACTTTACGGATGGGCAATGCCGCTAGTATGATTAGCGCCATGATGCGCCTACTCCTTGCAAAGTTGAGCGTTACGAGCGTCACCAACTGGATCGGCTTGACCGCCAATGCCGACGATGGCATGAACCTCTTGCAGCGGATTATCTCACTAGTGTTGTCTTGGGACGCTGGAGAGTTCAGAAAGAGCGCTGACAAGGTTGAGAGAGCTAAGGATCGACCGAGTGACGAGATGCTCGAGGCTATTCGTCAATATATCGCTATGAGTCGTGATGAGCATAAGACGGTTCGGAATGCCAGCGAGGAACATGCTCAGTCTATTATCACTGCTATTTTTAACGGGTCCAATCCCACGCTAGCAACTCAGCTTGATGATCAGAAGCATGCACAGTGTCTCGAGTATTATTCTGCTCTTCTCTCCGTGCGCGATCGTGAGAGCATCACAACAGCCTTCTGTCGGCAGCCTCCTGATCTCTTTACCGCGACTATCAAAGATCTATTTGCCGCATATGAACCTATGATCCGCATGGTACACTCCCAGATAGATTTGCGGGAGCATGTCGAAGCGGGTCAATTGTTCATCGATGAGTTTATCAAAGCTGGCAAGCCGAAGAAAGACGGTAGCATGCCAACTGTGGACGATTACGTTGGTCTTTTCATGAGAAACCGAGAACTCATGTACAGATGGGTTCATGCGTTTGCAGTATCATGTCCTGATGTTTGGGAAGAGATGAAGAAATGGACCAACGACGCCGTACTAAAGTTTCGCCAGGAAAGAAAGCCTGTGCAAAAGACGAGCAGTGCCGAGGCTGGAGAGCAGGCGAGCAATGGTACAGTTGATGTAAGTATTATGGACGACCAACTGAATAGGCTATTTCAGTCGGTTCCGGAGAAGTCTCAAAAGGACGTTCTCATTTCATTGGATAACCACGCCGCATACCTTGCGCAAGTCGAAGCCCTTTCTCTCTGCCGCCTACAGCGCATCATCGACTCAGCCGATACAGAATCAGGCAACATGTCAGGCCCAGGCATGTATCTCTCCCGATGGCAGAGTCTGCTAGAAGACACGGCTATAACACCAGAAAAGCCAAAGGGGCCCGTCAGGCATGGAAAGGATGTCAAGAATGCTCTCACAATGGGCAAGATTGGGGTTGAAGGCACGGAAAAAGCGAGAGAGGAAGCCCTCCAAGCTGCCATCGAAGAAGCTGAAGAGGGACCTGAAGCTCCCGATGTAGATGTGGTGATAAAAGAGCTGGCAGATGGGTTCAAGAAACTGTTGCAGGAGAGCGCTGGAACTGATACGAAGTAACGAGTTGAAGTGATACACAAGCGAAGGTCTCATGCGAAAAAGCGAATACACATGGGTACAAGGTCAACAGTTGATAGCAATTTTTACCAAAACTAAGATAATGCCGTGAAATCATGAACTTGATGATACATCGATCCTCTGATCTTCTGACAAATGTTCCCCCTTTCGTGATAGATCCATGCAGTATCCTCTCGTTGCGCATTTTGAGAACTATAGTAGATTTTTCATCTCACACAGACATTGCTGGCTTCAGCCGCCCAAAAACTTGTAGTAGACAGAACTTCTGTGTCCCCCAACAGCACTCAGATAGTTGCCGTATGCTTTGCCCTGTAAGGATTCTCGTAGAACACCTCTCGATCACTTAATCACATTAGATCAGCGAATAAAGCGAGGTCGTGAAGTAGCATTAGCCAAAAACCTTCCTTGAGGAGCTTCAGTTGAATGGCGTCCCAATGGTCCCGAATTGTATCGTCGTGGTGAGCGGTCTCTGACTGACTGTGCCCGGCGACTGGGAGAAGCACTCCTTACTCTGGAGCCATTCCTATCGCGTGGTCCACGAAACAGCTTTCTCTGCGCACGAGGAAAAGTATGTCTTTGCTGCTGTCGCTCGTCGCCCTGAAGGAAATCTGCTGGTGCTTCTATAACCGGCGTTGCTGGCAGGGGCTTGCTAACTTTTGCAGCATCGAGAGACTTCTTGGCGTTGACTCTGATACTGGCAAACTCGACGATAGCTGATCTGGCACCTTCTGGGCAGTCTTCCATCTGGCCTACTCTATAAGCGAGACCATCCAGATAATCATCGATCTCTTGATTCCATGAAATCGGCGAAGTCGATCGAATGTGGGTGAGGTCAATCTTGTCAACCTCTTCTTTTGTGCCCTCGTTGTCAGATATGACTTCTATGTCAGAATCGTCAGGGAGGACATCTCCGAAGTCGTAGTCCTGAGGCTCAAACTCCTGTGTTCGTAGAGGTTGACCAGGTTTTAGTTTTCGAGCGATGTATTTCTTCATCACGAGGCGAGGCTTCCATACAAGCCTGATGGTAACTCCAGTGGCATCTTGCAGTTTCTGCACAAGTGACTTGCAGGGTTTGCAATACTTTCGGGAGAAATACACTTCGAGAATTGGACGAGATCCATCTTCCCAGCGAGCCTGTCGAAGTTGCTTCAGTTGCTTCATCGTGACATTGTTAAAGTCTTTTGTGATTTCGAAAGCCTGAAGAAAA
Source organism: Fusarium sp. NRRL 52700 (assembly GCA_013396095.1). Lineage (NCBI taxonomy): Eukaryota > Fungi > Ascomycota > Sordariomycetes > Hypocreales > Nectriaceae > Fusarium > Fusarium sp. NRRL 52700. The sequence continues at coordinate 17,957 of JAAQRM010000214.1, read as the reverse complement.
ACGCAAATACCATGAACTGCGAGTTTGACTTCAACGTGAGACCCGCGAAAGATACCCTCAGCGTTTCCCGCTCTTCGGCCAGGGTTGTCAAACATTGTTCTCATGTTCAAACCAAGGGTCTTACCCATGGACACGACTCGCCTAGTCCAAATACTATTTGGAAGAATGCCTTTCTTCTTGTCCAATACATCGCCGTGTTTCCCAAGACCATGGCCTGATTCAGCTGCCACTAAGACAACACGCTGAGATGTTGCAGACACAATGCAAAGAAACCCTGTGGTTTTGTTTTCGAGTTGTGCTTCAATGCTGGATCTGGTGACAACGGACTTTGCTCGACGATGGCTGAAGACGAAGGAGATATTAGCCCCGAGAACTTGAACAGTAAGCTTTGTCGTTTCAGGGTCGATGATATGGTGGAAGTATAAAAGGGGTGACGGGCTGCTGATAGCAGACACAAAGACTGGAAGAATCTCTTCAACTTCCTCCGAGCTCGACACTTCTGACTGCGGTGTGTTCATTTTGAAAATTTGGAAAGGGGAGTTGTGCCTGCGAGTGAAAGGCGTATGAGTGTCTTGGAGTAGTGTATGAGCTTCATGAAGAAGTTGAGGACTTGGAGTTCAAGTTGTAGCACACTTACAGATTACTCCACTCGAGAAACAGATTTTAGTAAAGAGAGTGAAGCATAAAAATCATTGTGATTCAGGGATGCTTCAATCACCGTGAATAAATATGATGAATCGCTTTGCACAAGTTGTGCGCTTGAGAAGAGCTCGCACAACTCTTCAAAGCCGGGCTATACCTGACAATATGAGAGGAATCTTCGAAATAAACAGAGAGAACAAACTGTCACTCGTAACACGTGGAAATGGAGTTTCAATAAGAAAGGCACGGCGCATTAGAAGAAACCAACTCCGGAAGCTCGTGATAGCCTCACTTTGCGAGGGCGGAGATGACAGCAACACTTGAAGGCGATATAATATCTCATGAAATATTAGAGATAAACATAAATAAAGAAGAGAAAAAGGGAAATGGCATGCAAAGTCTTGCCTTGCCTCGACCCTATCTCCAGGAGATGGTGGTTGAAAAGAGATCAACGAGAGGTCAGAGCGAGAAGAGAAGATAAAGAGGGGTAAAGGAAATTATTTCACAACGTTGGGGCCATGAAACACAAAGCACTTCCAAGGTACGCATTCACAAGAGCAGATCGACCATAAAATGAACGACAAGTTGGACGGGTCCAATTTGACCAAACCGAATGACCCAGTGTCGGGGGAATCTCATTCATACATGACAAAATCTATGACCCAACGCCCAATTCCATTGCCATTGCTACCTTTGACTTTGACCGGAAACCGCCAGTTTTTTGTTTACTCGTCATCCTCCTCCTCATCGGCCTCAGCGGTGGTCTGGGCAATTCGGTCCAAATCACGCTGTCCGGCCTGGGTGATGCGGCGGCCACCCTTGTCCTCGTCCTGCTCAAGGACACCGATCTTCTCAAGAGCCTGCATGACCTTTCGGTCGACGGAGCCGGAGGCATCGACGTGCTTGGAGGGACGGCTGCCACGGTTCTTGGCAGTGCCGTGGACCTTGCGGAGACGGCCAACACCGACGGTCTTGCGGAGGTAGACGTGGCGGGCGATGGAGGCGGCACGGACGTAGAACCAGTCAATGTCCTGAGGAGGGAGCTCCTTAGCAGGACCAGTCTTGACGGTATCGACCCAACCTGAGATGAAGTCAGTATTTCACAATCATCTAGGAATTCCAAGATGTCTTACCGGGGATGGGAAGCTTGCCCTGACGCTTCAAGAAAGCAGAGTAGGCAGTGATGAACTTCTGCGCCTGCAGTCACAAAACCCATTAGCATGATTCCGTCGTCAGAAGTCTTTCGACTCCCTCGCGCCTGCTCCTCAATCCCATTTGTACCCAGCCCTTTGAACACAGCATCCGACACAGCGTTTCAATTAATATTTGGTATATATATAATTATCGCGCTGCATCAGCGCCATGGCGGGCAAGCGGTTCTCTTGGAAGATTGCGTCGCCAAGTCGTCGAGTAGAGATCGTGTGATATTTTTCGGAGTGTATTTCGTTTCCTGTGATGGGTTTTTGTTTAGGGAGTACCTACATCGACATCGCGAACGGTAACTCCGCCGGCCATTTTTGCGGTATTGTTGGGGTTGGGTGGGTGGAAGGGGAGTTTGGTCGTTGGGTGTGGTTGTCGAAGCGTCGCGATAGTTGAGCTCCAAGTTCTCACTTTGCTAGAATCGTGATCGAAATCTCAACTATGTTCGCTTAATTTGGCCCAACCCTATTTTTGCAAGCACACAAGGATTTTTCTCAAATGTTCACCTTTGATTGGTGGATCCCACAACTTCTGTATACAGTGCCATCTACCGTGTTTAGACCTGTACGCACTGCACAAGAGTGGAGCCCTCTTGTTGAACATCAGCACTGAGGTTGAACCAATGTCCAAATTAGGCACATATTCATGTAAGTGATTGGGTCCTGATCATCTGTGGCATCTGTGCAACTATTCACACACACGTGGTTCTACGTCGGAGCTTTTACTTTCATCCACGTCACTTGCTGTTCACAATCCTCAGCAAGATAAATACGAGGAGATTCACTGTTCATCGGCATCAAAAGCGTTGAAAGAAAAAGGCTCTATTTCCTGGCCATAACTAACAGTAACAGGCTCGAAAAAACAGACCAGGTATCAAATCTATCCGTCTAAAGCAATGCCAAATGAGTTCATTATGACCCGACCTTATTCGGGTATACACCTCAGAGTATCCATTTTAACCACTTCCTTCCCCCCAGATCTCCTTTAAGCCCACTTGGCAAGAATAGCCATGACAGTGACACCGAAGGCAACGCATGCAAATGCGAGCAACAGAATCCTGATGGGGGCCTTGCGCATGTAAGGGTTGAACATGAACTCGTGGGCGAGGAGCTCTACGAGACCAGTGTACATGAGGATACCGGCACTGATAGCATCGAAGATACCGTTTGTAAGCTTCTGGTCGTTGGCGTTGTTGGGCTTGGCTCCTATGCCAGCCGCGATACCAATGGGAGTTGATAGAGCAAAGATGCAGCCGAGCAAGTAGGGCATCCACTGTCGGTTACTGGGCCAAGGAGCGACAGCCAGACGAGAACCGAGACCGAGACCCTCGAACATCTGATGGAAGACGAGAACAATCAAGAGAACGGTAAGTTCGTCGGAGGCGATCGTGCCGAGAGTAAGACCGATGAAGATGCTGTGGAACACGACACCGAATTCGAGAATGAAGATGGCGAGCAGCTGACCAGCAAGCCCACCCTGAGCATCACCCTCCTTGTGCTCACGACCGTGAGCGAGGTGGCTATCTCCGCCAGGGGCATAGCCAGACCCTCTACGCTCACCGTTCTCGATGTCAGGGTTGCTCGGCTGCTTCTTAACGATAAAGTCCATAGCAGGATCGAGCTCGTGGTCAATCTCCATTGAGTGGTTGTGCTCCATGTCGTCGTTGCTGAGACGAGCGGCGAGCATTTCGACAAAGAACATGACAATGACAGTCATGAGCGCGATAGCTTCAGCCCAATCGTAGCCACCCAGTCGGTCCTCGAGACAGGGGTCAGTCAAGTTCTCGACAGCGGGAACGAGCAGGTGCATGAAAGCAGTCGCTATAATGACTCCGGTACCGATGAACTTGCAAATGAAGAAGGTCATCTTAGGAACCGGAATCGTCTTCTGGCGTGCCAGGAAAATGGGCAAGAGTGCGCCGATAGCCGAAGAGGCCATGATGATGAAGATTGAGCCAATTCGAAGACCTCGTCGGCCGAGATCGACGGCCTCGCCGCTGCAGGTATCAGCGTCGGCCATCCTGTTAATTAATGGATGTCGAGAAGGATAAAGGTAAGAATGCAGCGAGCAGGGTCTTATAGGAAGTGCGAGACCGAAAAAAGAGGCGCGGGCCTATAGGTAATAGGTGGTGTGAGGTGGTAGTAGGAAAATATGTCGTCAATGCCAAGGTGCAAAGATTCGAAGCCAAGGATTATATAGATGCGTTGTTCCCTAAAAAGGAAGCGACCAAGGGTAATCGCGCTGTATGATTCGAACGGTGTCGAAACGCCAAGACGCGCGCTAATTGTTGAACTGTTTGCTTGGCCTGAAGCTGATTGCAACTCTCGATATATTTGCGAGTTGCGATGGGTTTTATAATACAGCGAGCGTTGCGTGACGTGCAAAATAACGAGAGAAGTCGAAATTCGCGACGAACCTTGATGGCGCAGACCCGACTTATAGAAAGTGGGCAAATCGGCCTGGCTGACCAAGTTTAGCTTGACAGAGGGTCCAGCGGACGGAAGCGAGGTGCCGAAGGCTGTCGACTAGATTTGTTCGAGCCGCAAGCGCGTGGGATGGTTGATACTCAAGGGTGGGTTGTCTTGGACCAGGGGTCTCTTGGGATAAGATATAGTTACTGCTAACGAGATAGGTGTGGTATCTCTTGGACATATGCTTATGATGCTTATGATGAGTGTTAAAGTTAAAAGTAATAAGGTTAAGAAATAGAGAGCAACATAGAAAAACGAAACATCATTGCATCAAGCAACGGGATTCGTATATGCAAAGCTTCTAGACTCTAGTACTGAAGCAAAAGAAGACTAGAAAACCCAGCATAACTGATAACGATTTGCATTATCCCTTCTTCGGTCCCGAACTCTATCACAAACCGTGTTTAATCACTCGCTACTCTCCTCAATAATTCACTACAATCGATTCTCTGTGACACTCGGAGAGTTAGTTATTCAGGTCCCAGGAACATGGAACTCGGCAACTGCCACATTCCTTGGCACCACCGTCATGATCCACTGTGACCAAAAGGTGTAACTTGAGATGTGATAGCACATTCTGTCTCTGCTTAAATTTTGAGCCGTGGAAAAAGATGAACGTGGTGGTTTGAGGTGCGAGTGGGTCGAATTAAGGTGAGGACCTTGATGGCCATGCTAGCCTCGTGAAGCTCGGCTAGTACCGTTCGGGCTGTAGAAGTTTCTAAGCTGTGGCTAGAATCCTCAGGTACAATTATCGCACAGTGACACGACTGTGTTTGCTAGAGAAGGCATCATATGATAGTCAGCATTGTTACAATCTCCATATGACTGTCCCCGATCAAGAGTCACTTTGGGTTACAATAAACGTCACAAGAATGGAATCAATGCTAAAAAGAGCCTCAATCTCAAGATGTGGCGTCATTATCCGTTATCAATCAGCAGACATCTCATTGGTTCGCTAAACCCAGCAGCCACACTTGACATTCCAGAGAGATCGCGGAAGCCATCAAGGTTCCCAATCAGCGCGGGCATGATCCATGTCTAAGCCAAAAGCGCCCACGCAATTAAAAACGCCAAAAGGTCTTACAATCGGCTCTGACGGCATCTCCAAACCGTTCAGCTGGACGATGAGTGTTTCTTGAGTTGGTTGCACTCATGCATAAACGGTTGTTTATACAAGGATTGTCACATGAGAGCCATCAAGAGCTGATGTATGTTAGGTGCTGTCAGAGAAGAGTTGACAAATAAACAGTAGTAATGGGAGAAGTACTATGCCACCCATCGCCAATTCCAAATCTATGCCCCTTGAAAAGCAATGCCCCCAACCGGTAACGCCATTGAGATGCTCATGATAATACATCCACTAACCGACACAAAACACCGACATCTGCAGTGTCTTAACCACCTCCCGGGTCGCTATTCCCGTTGATATGCACCATCTTTAATCCAGCTGCATCACACATATGAGCTACCACGTAGACCATGCTGGCATGATCCTATGGGCCGACTGCAGTAGTGGGCTAGTGCCGTCCTGCGGTAGTCAACGCAGATGACAGGGCCTACGTTTAATATCCGATCATGATGAAAACTGTATTTCCAATCCGAGCGTTCGGAATGGCTTGTCCAGTTTATTCAAGTCGATCGAACTTCCGAGACTGAATAGGAGAGATTTGACCCGCCCTTCCCACAGGACTCCTATTCGCATTTTTTGGTCGAGTCGAGTCTTGAGCACGCCTGCATATCTCTCCTCTCCGGGCTTTTCAGGGTCTATCTCCTCCTTGACGGGTGGAGGGGGGGGCGGTGGTGGCTTGACAACAACTGGTTCGGGATCGTCCAGACGCCATTCCAATTTGGCTTGAAAGCTGCGCTCCTTTGGCCGCTTCACCTCTGGTTTATCGTCAAGAACCACTTTCTCATCAATGGCTGGCTCGTCATCAAGAATAGGTCGGGTAAATGGTTTCCGCCAGAGCTCCATACCAATAGCCCAAGCACTTTCGTAGCTGAACACGTTGAACTCCATCCGCGTAGCAAGACTGCAATGCCGGCCTGCCACCACGGCATAACTTGCACTGATATTACCCATCAAGGGATTCAGGGTCAACGTCGCAGATAGAGGCGTTCCCTTGTGCGCGGGTAATGTTGCAAATCGGGTTCCTACGCTGATTCCACCCGACTTGTTCAGGGTGCCGTAGTAGATTTCTCCACCGGTGCTGAATCGACCATAGATCCTTTCCCTGTCCGCGTTTCCATTGTCGTTGACAGCTTGGTCCTCTGGCTTCTCAGCATCGCCGCCGAAATTGTACACGCCCCGGAAACCGAGAAGTCCCCCATCTGAGGACGCCAGTCCTTCAAGCGCATATTTCCCTACGTCATATTGCGCCAGGCCTAGTACAGTGCCGCCATTCTTAAGGTGCTGGGCAGATACAGAACTGAGCTGGACCTGGAGCGCAGGAGACAGCCGTTTGACAAATAGAGCTTCGAGTAGCGATTGGGGTAGGTAGAGTCGGCCATACAGGAGTGACGATTCCGGTTTATCTTTCGGTGTCTGGAGGAGAGAATTGGTTCGGTGGGGGAGTTCGGTGAGAGGTCTGTACGAGCGCAAAAGCTCTGGTAGATTGACCGTCTCGGATTGCGGTGTCAGAAGAAGTCGAAGCGGGACTGATGAGAAGAGGTACGAGATGGATCCATCAACGATACCGACTGAGCCAAGTTGGTAGGATGTCGCAAAGTTGGGGCTCGCGAGAGCAGAAAGGGTGAGTCGTAGCCCACGAGGGGTCTCGAAGTTCAGGAGAGCTGCAACTCTCTTGTCAATATACAGACTCGAGCGTTACTGAGGAGAAAGGATATTGTCAATACCATCACTGGTCACATTCAGCGCTGCGTACGAGTTGTCGCGATTCCATCCAGTAGCTTCGTAGAAGGCGCTGTGGACATAGTCCATAAACTCGCGCATTTCAGGCGCCGATTATCATGCCTCCCTAGGGCGACGAGTTGTCACTCCGGAAGCAGAAGTTTTCAATTGTTACTCGGGATGTTAAGCAATCAATTGAATGAATGACGGAGGTTGATGTCTGGTTGACTTGAGGCGGGAAAATGTCGGCAACTTGGCATTATCGCTACCCTGTACTTCCCCTTCTCTCGCGACTGAGTGGACTTGTAGGACATTACTCTAAGGCAAAATAGAAATATTATAATTTTAAAACTTTAACTAATACTATTAAGGTACTACTAAAGCTCTCTATTTAGTACTTATCTTACATATTATAAAAAAAAAAAATAAATAAATAAACAAAAAAAATCGAGAATGAATTTCAATGGCAAAAGAATCTCCGGTGCGGGGAGTCGAACCCCGCTCGCCGCGGATTTGTTTACATGGTAACTGAAAACGCGGAATGATAAACCGATACACCACACCGGACGATGTTTGTTGAAGTGAACGGTGTAGCTTTGATATATATTCAAAGAGTTGCGTGTAGCAACGGCTTTGGCAACATACACAAATTGTAACCACCACATGGACGCTCACTTGAATGCCAGCAAGCGGGGAATGGAATATTCAATTGCTTTGAGATTTTTAATTCATACTGGAGAACTATCCTTTAGTAGTATGCCTTTTTCTGGAAAAGAGTCTTCGCATTTATATCCTAGTACTCTGATACCTACTTTATCAAGGATACCTACAACAATCGATTGACGAGATATGACTCTATGCAGCAGAGCTAACCACTAAACTATCCCCTTAATTTAAACTAAGCTAGCTGCGAGGTCCCTTGGAGACTTGATAGTTGTGGTCTCGGTAGTAGAGATCATTGAAGTGAGGTGTCAGAAACACGGGAGAACCTCTGCCCGGAAACCGACGTTGCAACGTAAGAAATCGCTGTGTAAGATGAATCGATGAATAACTCTGAGGGCCAGAATCACCTAGAATTTCCTAGAACTTCCTAGATATGCCTTCAGGTCATCCTCTAGTCTCAATGCGTGTAGCGAACATCCTTCGGCTACCTCTTCTCTGAGGACCATCAGCTCAACAGCATTCAAGACAACTGTAAGAAAGTACCCAACTTATGCTGATCAAAACAAGCGCCACATGATCATATCGCCTTTTACTATTACAGTAGACTGTCTTTTGCAGCTTATACTGCAGGGCTCGTGATTGCTTCAGCAGGGAAAGACAGGCCATCACATTGTTGCCGAGCACTGAAGCACTGAGAACCGCAGCATTATGAATGATTTCACCGATGGCTCTTGAAGATGAACGAAAGAGGAACAGTGTATTCTCAAGGCATATCAAGTCTACAGATATTCGGAAGCGAGTATGAAACGGCTTCTGGCCTTGCTTTATCAGCGTCACGTAAGTCCGGACGCAATGTTGTAGCCACAACACTGGGATTGCCAACCATTAATGATACTATACGAGGAAAATAAACAACTAAATGGAAGATAGTCACAATGAGATGAGAGAGTGCACAGGGCTATTCCAGAATCAGGAAACTCGTCACAATGAGATGACGCTCAAGATCTATCCCGACCAGAATGACACGTGAACTAGAGTCACTCCTGTCGCAAGCTACTCTGATATCTCATCTGCCGCATTGCATGAGTGATTCAGCCTTCGCTAAAACTAACAAGATTTTACGACAGTCTCGCAAGCAACGATCCAAAGAGGCAGGTAATGCAATTGTGATGGGCCATGCCTTGGTCAGGCCCAGAGATCGACACAACCGATCCATAATGCTTAGATGATTCATCATGAATTCGGTGAAGCGCAATAGGCCGCGAATAGGGGTAGAATTGGCTTTTAACCTGCTTCCCCCTTGTTACCAGGAAGAATATGTCCGCCGGGTGAAGGGAACTGTTGACGCTTGAAGCAGGATGGACACCTCCAAAAGTTGGAGATTTATGTCAAATCAGCTAGGTTGGAATAGGGGCTGATCAGCAATCGTGTGAGACGGGAGATCAACTAGAACAACGGTCGAAGGACTTGGCTCTTACTTCTGCTGCATGATGTTACACTGATGATGTAACGATATGCAAAATCCGAGGGAACAACCAACCGAAGCATCCTAGCAATAGCCAAAGTATCACAAGCTACACCTGAGGTTGGCTGAACCGTCTCACGCCCAAAACGCCATTCCACGTGGTGACTTAGAACGAAGGGGAATAACGCCCCCGCTAATGGTGTGCAATATGCAGACGAACTAACTTAGTACTGCAACACAACTCCCGGGAAGAACTACTAGTGCACCCGTGAGGCAATATCGTATGACTTTAATGATACCATCCTTTTTTACAGCACTGTAATGGGAATGGTACGGGCCTGCTGACAATCGCAGGTTCTTGAGGCGTTTGTCCTTAAGTAATGGAAGACAAGAATTAGCTGTCATGCTGCATTTGAGGCTTCAAGATGGCTTCAGATCGAGGGATCATTGAATCACGGGTATGTGTTCGGGCTTTCGTTGTATTTCTTCCGCTCAGCCTTAATTGCGATGATATGATAGCTAAAGTCTGGCACAGGCCTAGATGACTCGTTCCAGTGATGTATCAAGTATTGAGTCCAACTTATACATCGGGCTGTAACCAGTTCGCCTTGAGACCTAAGCATTCGTCTGGTATGTCGGACTAAGCTGTTCCGTTCAATGAAGAGGAAGTGGTTTCAGGTTCTGCGCTTTTGACACGATCATGGCTTGACTGATAGACTATTGTTCTACGTAGGGATGTCTTGCGGTTACTGTCGGACGAAGTCGAGGCTGACGAGATTTGGGTATATTTTGCTAAAGCCCAAGGCCTCATTGGCCATAGGAGGTTTACAGCCGTATACTTGATCGTTACCCAGGGGGTGGCGAATCTGGATATTAGATATCCGTCTCCGGAGCATTTCATGTGCTTCTCGACACAGCTCTTCGTAATGAGTAATCTCGCACTTGGAGCAATTTTAGCGATCGACAAAATTCCAACGGGATTCTTATCTTGCTACAAGGCTTGTCAACCCCAGGCTCGCTTCTGACTGGAGATGGCGGCGAGGCGCAATCTGGCCCCTGGTTCTAGTTCCGCACGGTCGTGAAGCTAGGTGCAATAACCAGGGAAGCTAAACCCGTAGGACGAGATGCTTCTTGCTTTTGACGCCGCAGATAATATTTTTGGCCGAAGTGACGGTAGTGCCTAAAAGATCAACGGCGAGTTGGGATGTTTGTGTCTGTTCTGTTGAATAGTAAGGGCGCTTGCAGGGCGGCCCGTCTGGACGACATCGGTCTGTCCTCCTGTGGTGCCTCCAGTGTCAGAACTTTGGGATATCAGAAGTAAATGATAGCATAATTGAATAGTTCATCAATCTTCAGAGGCTATCAACGGCAAGGCCAAACCACATCCCTAAGCATCAGCCCCAGCGTGCGCCAAGAGTCTGCCTGTCTCGAAACAACAGACAAAGATCCATGACAATAGAGTTTTAGGGGATCCGGCGTCTCATCGTTCCGGGAACTATTGTGTTGTCGATTCTGGAGAAAGCCATGCTATCGTTCTCCCCTCATTATACCCCTGTTTCTTGAACCAGGTCGTTGGGTCACTGAGACAACAAAATGTGATAGAAGCACAGAATTGCAACCCAAAAGTCGAAGCGGGATGTGAGCCATTCTTCCGCAAATTGTGGACCCAACGACTAGCTAAAGCGATTTTAGTTGTCGATCTCAGCCCTGTTCAAGGCCTTGACTCGTGCACTAGATCCTATATAAGCAACTAACATCGCAATCTTATCCGGACGTACGGAAGTTTTATATATGTGCGACCAGTATTCAGTTCAGGATAATTACGACTATGCTGAAACTGAGTCTGGAGACGAGAAAAAAAAGCAGAAAGATGGACATTTCATGGGGAAATGTAAATTACGGGGATCTTCCCCGGACTCGATGCATGTAAGTGAGTAATATCGTGGGTCGAAAAAAAGCAAGGAGAGGAAAGGAAAAGTCTATCGACAGCCAACAATCCTCATCATCCGGACTAGTCCTGACGTACAGACGCGCCCCGGAATTGACCACTAAACTGACAAAGTGGCCTGTGGCTTTCTGCTAGCGCATCATCTTCATCACTCATGGAACAAGAACGTGGAGAGACGGAGTCAGTAGGGATCATGCCTGTTGACTGTACCAATGCACCGGATGCAAATTCCGCCACTGCAGATTCATTCTACCACTAGCTTTAGTATGTCCAGTGTCTGTATGTACGACTCGGATCACCGCCTTCCACTAGCTTTTCTGAGGCCCCAGGGTTCTTCCCTTGTACCCGGCAAGCCTGGACCAGCATTGGATGCACAACTGACTCCTGCTGAGGATTCAATCTTGTTCTAGTGGACATTGGATCCTATAAACTACTGCATCCCTCGCATACAGGTCAGTTCTCATGTTGTGTTGTGTTTCATCTCGACTTCTACAGTCTCCGTTTTCTGGGGTAACTTGATTTCACTCTCCTCATACGAACCAACCAACACCGGCGAGATCAAGTCACTTGGGCTCGTTCTATTGCTACTATGGCGACCGAGCATGGCTTTCTCGTCCCTCCCAACTTCAAGGAGGAGCCTCCTTCTGACGACGATATGAATTTTGCTTCGATTATCTGGGGTTTGTCCCTGGGCGTTACCATCTTCAACTGCGGAAAAGCCATGCGTCAAACACAAGCAGCAATCAGAAGGCGGAATCGATTGACCCTCTATATTATGTTTATTTGGCTCGAGGTCTGCTCCAGCACTGTTCTCGGAATAATGGTCTGGTTATATCTCCGTGGGATCATAAAGCCAAGCTTCCAATATTACTTCTTTATCAGTACGCCACTCACACTTTTCCACTTGCCACATACTGATTCTTTAGTCGTCTTTTGGTCGATACAGGTTCAATGTCTGATTCAAATTATCATCAACCGAGTTAGTCTGCTCATGGTTGTACGTCGAAATGGAACTATACTCAAGTGGACTTGCTTTGGAATCCTCTTGTCCATCAACATCAGCGTTTTCTGTGTTTGGATTCCTGCCCGCCTTCAAATCAGTGAAAAGTACATACGTGTCAACGAAATTTGGGACCGTATGGAAAAGGTCCTCTTCGCCATCATGGACGCAGCCCTCAACTTTTATTTCATTTGGGTTGTTAAGCAGCGTTTGGTGGCAAACGGTCTTCAAAAGTACACCCGTTTGTACCATATGAATATGTTCCTCGTCGCTATATCGATTGCCTTGGATGTAAGTCACGGCATCTCAAAATCGGATTGCCACATTGTACTGACTTTGTTCAAAGATCCTCCTTATTGGAATGATGTCTTTACCAAACAGCTTCGTCTACGTCCAGTTTCACCCGCTTGTTTATCTCTGCAAACTCCACATTGAGATGAACATGGCAGACCTTATTGGCAAGGTTGTCAGAGCCGGCAACAACCAGGCAGATGGAACACATGATTACAGCTCTCGCTCTCGAACTACTGTCAAAACTGGTACCCGACCTGCCGGAGCCAGTCGATTTGGGGGCGGTCTTACACGAACACATATCGAACTCGGTGAAGAAGATGAGATTGAACTCAAGCATCGTGAGAACCTTGAAGGAATCAAGAAGACTATCGTTACAGAGGTCATTCGATCGCCAAACAGCGAAGACGACGAAATCATGGAACATCACGAGAGAGCAGTCAGCGAGGCGAGCTCTACGAATACTCGCCATGCGCCTTATAGTATTGAACATGCGAAATGAGCGATTTAACCACTGGGTACTGGGAACTTGACATATACATATATAATTAGGGGGAGCTTTGCCCTCTGTGTACCAACGATAGAATATAACGCAATTAATGGGACCTCGCAGATGCACCGTGAAAACTCTTCAAAACTAATGATGTATGACTTGCTTATGACAGCAAGAAAGCAGGGCAAGTCCCTGTTGAAGGATTTCAGCTGGTCCTATCCACCTGCAGGTCCCTTTGAGGATCTCATGCAGTCCCCGCAAAGCCCTGACAAGGGTGGATGGACGAAGGGGATGCAACTCCATCAGACCAGGGGGTTTTCTGGGGTAACGAAGGCATCTTCCGCGTCCAGCGGCTGCAGCTGACGAGTTCCCGTTGTCCGATTGTGACTGTGCAAGGGTTAATTTGCATGGGGTTTCAAACGAGTGCCAACTCATCCTCACTTTTGCAACTGCACGACTCATACCCCCATCTCTCAACGTTAGCTACCAACAGCCTGATATGCCCAAGAACTTGATTTTCCCATCGTCGATCACTTTCTCGGTCCCGATTTCCTGTTGTCTGGCTCTTTCCGGCAATAAGGCTTTGTAGGAGAACCCGTTTCTAAGCCTCTCGACTAATATCGCGCTTACATAGCTTGGTTCCGCTTCCGGGCGATGGGATGAACGATTCCTCAAAAAGGCATGGCCATAACGCTATCCAGAGATGGTATATACTAAGCAAGTTGGGATGATTAAAAGTCGGGGTAAAGTGATTGGTTGCATGTAACAAGTACTTCGCAATCGACAATCTCGGCCTTGTCACCGTTCCCCGGACTCAAACTGTGAGAGCTCAGACATGAGGCAGTGGCTTTCTTTAGCAGACGCCACCGTGATTAATAACGCCCTGCAGGGTTCCAGAACGAAAAACCTTTACTTCCCGCAGGTTATTGGTCTCTTGCTGCCCATCAGATGATACTACATACATATTGCATTGCACGGCTCCTGTGATTCAGTAATGGCCCCTTTATGCATCAAGTTTCCACACCCGTACACAAATAACTCTCCCTTTGACAACCTGTCCTGGTTATATGTCCCAGACACTCTCCATATTGTATAGCAGGAGAACGTCAAATCTTTGAGATCTCACCAACTGCCCTGTCAAAAACCCTCAAAGTGACAAGATGAACTGCTCAAGGTTGATGGCTCTGGCCTCAACTTCATCCAGATGCTTCCGATCCATACGCGCAAGCTCGATATGTGTTCGTATCTCAGCGACTTGTTTACCAATATCAACCAATGTCTACCGGTTCTTCTTGAACTGGTCAATCATCTCGGTGTGCATGTTTTGGATCTGCTTCGTCGTGTCGGTATGCATGTTACGCATTTCACCAGAAACATCTCGTTTCGATTCCGTTGTAACTTTGGTAATGAGATTCTTCAACTCGAGGAATTGCTTTTCTGAAAGTGTCTCCTCAGGAGAGTCGTCCTTAGGAGAAGATTCGCTGCTAGCCAAGGATTCAATGTCTGCTTCGTGCACAGCGCCAGAACTAGTGCAAATCTCTGTGATGCCGGGACCATTAGTAGATACGTCTACTGGCGCAGTGCTGGGCTTTGACTTCAGAAACTTGCTGTAAGAAGCACTGTGAGGTTCTCCAAGAACCATGCCTCGCATTTTCGACTCGACCTCCTTCAAACGCTGGGAGGAAGGCATGTCAGGTTTGGTGGAGCGGAGCTGGTCTGGGAGAGGCTCAAATTTCGGGTCATGGATTACAGTATCGTCTAAGGTGAAGTTAGTGACAAGAAGCTTATATCTTGTAGAGCATATCTCACCAAAGGTGTAGTCCTCTTCTTTCACGGACAAGTTGCTAGGGTTGATCTTATCATCTTCTTCAAGCCATTTCTTCTTAAAGAAAGGAGTCGCAACCTTGCGCTCGCGTTTCCCAGCGGTGAAATCCTTGAAAGCCATGCTGACAACCTTGGGAACAGGACCGATGAAGGCACTGAGATCGATACCTGGATACTTTTCCATGAGAGCAAGTCTGAGAGCTGAAAGTTTCTGATCAGGGTATATACATCGGAGGATAACCCAAAGTCCAAAGGTGACGTCGTATTTGTAGAGTTTGTGTTTACTAGGGACCTTTCGGTTTGTAGGGTTAGTTCGCACCTCAGGGAGGAGACGATAGATTTGCATCTTGTCTTAAGGGCTCCATCCTGAGGCGAACATGTCCCACACCTGCTTGAGTCGTCCGAGGCTCGCCTGGTCTTCAGGCTCTTGCGACAGCCAAAGCGAGTTCAAGGTTGGGAAAACCAAGTCTGCGACATTTCCGCGTGTTGAAGAGAAAGCAGTCTCTTGTGCGCTCTGCTTTTCGACCTCGCAATGCAGTTAGAAGAGGTTTGAAGATCAGTCACTTGGGCCTAGCTGGAGTATCAATGACTATATCATACCTGGGGTGTGGATTCCATCTTGCATCTAGACAACAGCCAGTTAAGAGTTGACACAAGTTACAACGCTTCAGAAATCAATCCAAATGCGACGAATTTCCTCGCCAGAACGCAAGCTGATGGAAGAAGAGAAATATAGAAACCAGTCTTGCATTCCTTGTTTTTCTGTTGTAGTGACGCGTCTAGGTAGGTATGTTTGCTATAACCTCAAGCACAAGTGAGCAGTGTTTGTCACTGGCAAATGCTTTGTAACTAAGTAGAGATCAAATAGATAGTCTGAGAAGAAACATTGGTCGAAATAGACAGATGATTCTCTCATTATCAGACTAAAAAGAATGTTGACATGAATCTGGTCGAGAGAGCCTAGTGCTCACATGCTATGTATCAGAAAGACATTGGTAAGTGATATAGACAACTCAGCAGATTTCTGAATGATATCCTTGCCCAGAATACTTGGGTTAAATATCCATGAAATTTAAAACTGAGGGCATAATCTTGAGTTAATGCTTCTTCTGGCTGGTTTGGATACAAGAGATGCTCTTGTCACAAACTGCTAAGGTACCTTAGGTAGAGCTTTGTTGCCCAGCATATTAGCATCTGCTATTCCTAGCTGGTAGAAAGCCTACCTCATGTAATTAACTAATATGCTAGATGTATAATCAGAGTCCTCTTTCTTATTATAATCTTGAGACCAAAATATAAACAAAAACCGCGGTTCTCACACCTCAAGATTTGTCACGTTCTTCTATCATTGCAAACCAAGACCATCTCTTATCATTGACAGGTATATCTCTATTCTCCAATACAAGCCTCGTTCAATATGGCTCCAAGCCAAGAACAAGAAAATCTAAGCAAGCCAGGTCTTGTACTAATTATAAAAGAATTGTTGCAGAGCATGGGAGAGCAATGAAGCCATTGTATTGTACACGGCGCTCAAGTTAGTCAGTATATTCGGCTTGCACCTGGATATCCGATCTAACATCTAAATCATCTAGAGAATCCACCATCATCGCTATCATCACCCAGTGACGCGTAAGTGGCACTAAAGGAGGAGGTTTCTCCTCCTCCTGTCAGTTTCTGCCTTAGAGGCCTACCCTTAGCAGAGCGAAGAGCCTGGGAGATCATCCTCATCGTTCTGAAGCCCAAACTTACACAGCAGCCTAAGCTCCGCTTAAAGCAAATCCGTTCCAGCCCTATCAGTCTTCGGCTCTACCTTTACAAGCGCCTATGATGGCATTTCCACACCCGGTAGTACCAGAACAACCCCCAACAATACTGCATCAATCGTCAACGACATCATATAGCCTTCAACAGCACCATATCCTTCGTCAACAGTACCATAATAACCTTCAAACTGACCCATATCAAGCTCTGCCTATGCCTTTGGCATACCCAGCTGTACCAGATCGGTATCTGGTGCCCCAGACCAATGACCAATAGAAACAGACGCTGGAGAGGCACCAGGCTATACCAAGTTCTATAGCGACTATAACGTATGATTTCTCTATTATTAGGACCATCGGCAAAAGCCCGAACCTAGAAGTTTGTGGAGAAACCAGTAATAGGGAGCAACAGCTTGACTGCGTTGTGTAGCTCATCGATGGCTTAAGAAAGAGCATTACTGATGCAGTTCTTCAAATTACTACAACGGACCTGAGTAGAAAAGATTTGAAACATCATGAGATTGACAAGTAGAATATACGAGATGAATATAACTGGGTATTTTAGCATTCTAGCTTCCTTAAACACCAGAACTTTACCTCATCCTTCTCTCGCTAACGCTGAGAATTGGCTAGCCTGATGATCTTTAAGCTGTATTGCCTACTACTTCCCGTTTGTCACCGCAGAAGCTCCAACATAGGTGAATGCTGGGCTCCTAGAGAGCTTGTCTGAGACATGTGAAGTGCCAGCCAACACAGCCAACCTTTCCAGTTGCTGGCTCAGCGAAAGAACTCAAGCAAACGAAGGAAAATATGACCTTGTAATAGAATACGGATACACAATCCGAGGATTAGTTCTTGTTATAGTATCATAAACCCAGGGGGTTACTGCAAGGCCCAGATCCAATTCATTAGATACCGTACGCAGGCATTACTCTTCATTTTCCTTAAACCCCCAGAGCCTGGCCGTTGCATAACGGATAGACATTCACAGCCCCCTTTCCAGCAGTAACGGTACCCCAAACCCGCAAGTATCTCCAATTCGAGCTTCCAACCCCATCATGGCAACCATCTCCTAGCGTTCGGCCCGTCCACCGGTCAACTCCGATTCTGACGATCTCGATACCCCTAGATCTTCTAGAAACGGTCTACCCCTCAACTCAAAGAGGCTCCCTCACAAGCAAAAATAGCACATTCTGGGTTTGAGGCGTAGAATGATCTGGCGGAAATGACGTTTGGGTAGAAAAAGATCGAAGATTTCTTACCCACTTGCCTAGTATGGAAGGGATTCGTTGCTCTGTGCATTATTCCCGGAATTTAGTCCGACGCTTTTGCCTGGAACCTGGGCGTGGCGC
>JAAQRM010000213.1:0-225302 GCA_013396095.1 Fusarium sp. NRRL 52700 | reverse complement strand
CTCGTTTGGGGCTTGAAAATTTGCTACATAGTAAACACCATCGTGAACGGGTGAGACCGTTGTCAGAGAAAAGGTTCTCACTTTGACTCATTCATTCACTGGTTCAAGGATCGTGATACTTATGCGCCAAAAGTGTGTCAATATGGCTTCAACCTATCAATGTCTCTTGTGCAGCCTGATCTGGCAATTCCTTATCTCTCTCCCAAGCCTCGTTGTCATTCCCCGGCATGGGAACTTATCTCTTGACCCCGGAATCCCCAGAGTTTGAGTCTCGGCATCCGTAGAATGATCAGAGATAAGGCTAATGCTCTCCAAATCCGGGCAGCTCTGTAATTGGGCCATACACTTGCCTTATCTCTGCAACTTTTGGAAGCCCTACGTATATGTCTTGCATATAGTTAATTCTATCTGATACCATTTCCGGGATGCAGATGACAGACAATACATTGAACTGTGAGACAGAGGTCAGTCACATGACCGCAGTTCTGTGAGTTCTGTTTCGCACGCCGTAGAAACAACAGCAGGCTTGTTCTTGTATGCGCATCATCTATCTAGAGGTTATCAAGGTGTTTGGCATCACAAATGCAAGTGATGGAATCAATTCAGGCCACCAGCAGCAATAAATCATGTCATATGGAATCTTGCTCGACGCCCAGAAAGAAGTGGCTTTCGGAGAAAAAGCCAACGTTATTCCCGGACAGGCAACGGACCAGTAGCATCAGGAATGCATTGAAACCAGTCAGTGTCTTATGAAGTGAATTCCCATTGCTAAACTGGCATCACGGCTAAAGTTAAGCACCCTCTGTAACATCGTAAATGGAAAAGTCGTATGTGTTCTCATATCATCTTGCTTGTCGGCTAAGCTAGACATTGACAAGTGAAGTGTCGTTAATTATATGACAAGTCTATTCGTGATGGCACGTTTCTCTTGAGTGTCCCAAGAAACAGTCGATTGATGCACGGACGTGGCCGGTCGAAGATGTTAGGCACATGACGCACAGGCCCCTGGCAGCCATCCAAAGAGGTCACTGTCGGCAGAGAAACAGCCACAACCATGGGCGTACGTGTAATTACAAGGAAACTGTTCAAGGTACCGTAAGCACTGTGTGAAAACAGAGGAGCCTCGAGTCCACCAAATTGCTTGGCTTCTTATGAGAAGGACAAGTGAGAGCTCCTTACAAGGCAGACAAATTTAAGCCAACTGTCTCGAGGCGTGGACATCACGGAGTTGTGTTTCGCATATCAAAGTGTTGTCGGGTGCGGTACCGACCGCCCACCTTAGCTACAATATCTGCCGCCCACCCAGCCGAGCTCAGACCAACGCCGAAAGACAGTTTTTGGTACGTGACGATCGATCTGGAAGTATCCGTAAGTTCATGCGAATTGAGCCTCATCGACTAATGGGCGTCGATCGCTCACCGTTACAGCTTTTGGTTGCAACCGTGCTGAAGCCAAGCTCAAGCTTTATTGCCATTATCTTGTCAAAATATCTGCCGTGGAGCTCAAGAGCCCAACTTATTACCTTCGTTGATGCCAGATGGGTCTCTGTTGAAGGCTATTGCATGTTTGTGACTCTGCTCTTCCAGACCGCTTCGATTTATTGGTTTCAGGATTCGTGTTGCTAGGTACTGGAAACTCCTTGCATTTTCGTTTGTCGGAATGAGACGCTTCACATCGGAACGCTGAGAGAACAAGACGGGCCGCCAGATCGCCGTGAAGTGGAAATGTCCCTGGAGAGGGAGTTCCGAATCCACCTGAAGTCTCAACTCGTCTTGTGATGCTCCAGGCCCCATTGTAAAGGAGGATCCAATGATATAATTATAGCGTAAATTTGCACCTTGTGCCAGTGCGGCTCAAAACTGGCCCACGCGTTTGTCTACGCAAAATGAAGGAAATTTTTCCAGAGGCGTGTAATTAGCAAGACGGTGGTGCACAGAGCTTCTATCACGCAAATGTTTATTCCCAGCTAAGTTCAAGGGTCGCCAAGAAACGATCTTGGATAGTTTTCCAGGATGCGATGGTCTATCGAAAAAAGTAATGGCGAATATTTCTGGTTAACCGCAAAACTGGTTGCACCTGAAAAATGCTACAGGCCAGCCATTGAGGAACGAGGACCAGCGGCAAATTCTAGAAGCTGAGGCCTGAAACCACGTTGCGCTGGTTTGAGCCGTGATTGCACCATCGTGACGGCGCCCTTCCCGAGATGTCGACGTACCAAGGCCATTCACTGACAGGGCTGAGGAGTGAACGCGCAAGGACTTCCCACGACGGGCACGGGCTGCGAACTGAATGTTAGCTTGTTGTTCAGGGGGCTCCAACTTTTAGGTAATGGCTGAGACGCTGTATGGCTGGAGACCGATGCATGATCTTCAGGAACGGGCAATGCGTTATGTGTATGTTTGTACCCTGGCATAGAGGCGAGGCTCCTTGAATCGAATCAATTTTTAGTCAAGAGCCGCATCATCTGAGATGAGGCGATGATTTTGGTGGTGTGCACAGTGGCACTTGGTGATCTCGTGTTAGACGAGAACGTGGTATGAAGACGCGAGTTAACGAATCAACAGTGTCCTCTTGCGTAAGTAATAGAGCTTGAGTGTGTGTGGGACTTCAGCTTGTGGCGATTTGCAGTACCAAAATTGATGCCAAGGTGGTATTGCTGCTCCACTTTCAACTACATGAGCTGACGAGGGCATCTAGAATCAATCTCATCAGAGACTTCTGTGAGGGTTCGATTTTGGAGCCGGGCGGGAGTCTTTTGGCGCTCCCTCGGGGCAGGGAGTAGCCGCGGCTAACAAGCAGGCGCCGGAAGCATCTTTGCATCAGATTTCGGGAGTTGTTGAGGAAGAATAGGGTTCAGGAGGGCGGGATATGATCCCCTGAACTCGGTTTGCACGGCAATTGCATTGCTGTAATGTCGTTCCGTTTCATGTCTGAGTTTGACACGACATGATTAGGATCTCGATTTCGAGTATTTCGATATCGACACAGTGGGTGACGCAAGTTGCCTCAACATGATGAAGTCAATGTGTATGTTGTCGATGTATCAAGGTAGGCCCGTATAAGCCGTGTATCAGACCGAGCAGCATAGTTCAACCACGTGTATCAACCAAGACCAGTCAGTCACTGATGCTGATACATTCAATCGTTAATTACGGAACATTTCTCACCGGGTAATGGTGACATCCAACAAGGTGAATCCTACCCTGTAATGGAGAGAAAGATTCATATTCAGGAACCCTGATGATGGGTCAAAAGTGCTTCACGATGCCGCAATAGGCGGCTTGATTGGGGCGTGTGATCTGAACCTCCCCTAAGGTACCAAGCCAATTAGGCGTCATGATGGAAAAGATCCAAGGAAGACCGTTTCTGATGCTTGACCCATCTCGTCAAAAAAGCTTGGTCTCTTTTTCCAATTGAGGCTTTGAATCAAGAAACGACAGCCCAAGTTGGTTTAGTTTTGTAGTCAGGGAGCAGATGGTCAGTTCTCTCAGAGATTTTCCCAGGATCTTGGGGTGTTGATGACACCGTTAAACCTAGAACTTGTTAGAAGCTCAACGGAAGGAATTTGCTTGATGGAAAGAACCCACATTGGAATACGTACCTGTCGCGTATAATGTTTCCATTGGCCAAATTCCAGCCGCGGTCACCTCTTGGCTTCTCTCACCTTAACATACGGTCAGTGTTGACTGTGAGAAAAAATTCTTCATCTTGTGGAGACATTTCCCCACTGTGTCTCTGTTGTTGTTTTGCAGTAGTAATAGCCCTTCAATGGATGACCCACACCGTGTGCATTGGAACTTCATGATATAATTATTGCAGCGTCAAATACGTAAATCTTTGATCAGTGACAGCCGCATACCGTTTCTTACTTAATGGATCGGACTTATTATGGAACCCGCTCAAAAGAACTCCAAAATGTTCTCTATTTCTCTCTTCTAGGCCTGGCTTTGTTCGGTGGGACCGGGACCGGAGATGGAAATCATCACACCTTGCTTTACCTGTAACTAACGACAGTGACAACATCGAGGTTAGTGACTCTCATGGGTAAACGATAATGTCCACATGATTCATAATGCAAAAGTGAATGCAATTCTTTACCCCAATGCAGCTCCAATTTCACAGCCCACCGTCCAGAGGGAGCATCTCTGAGTCGTTCAGCCAAATGGAATTTGATCAGATAAGTCCATCGTGTATTATTGCTACTGTACCGATTTCAACTACCGGTAGTTATGAAGCTTGAGCTCTGAGTCGGCTGAGGCTTGATACCGTGCTGGTCTCCTTGAACTCTCAGGCATAAGTTAAGGTAGGCAATGCATCCTCGTATGTTAATTCGCCCATAGCCGCTCGTTTCCGTTGGCCGACGTTCGGAGTTGGCCCTACCAGGCTTCTCAGCCTATAATTGCCCTTTCTGGGCAATACAAGTCACAGGGATTAGATGATGTGTTTCTTTTGGTTCTCTTCTCTTCTCTCTCTGCTAGCAATATTACCCACAGGGGTTCTTACCTGTAAAGCAGCACCTGATGTTCCTCTTGACAGGGCATTCGAGCGCATACACCGCTTATCATAAAGGCTTCAAAAGGGTGTCAAGTTTACTGAAGTTGGCATCCACTTGAAATGGCCTGAAGCCGAAGAAGCAATCAACACATTATTACCTGTTCTTGGAGTCTTAGAGCAGGAAAAAAATACCCGTTCCTGTTCCCGTCGGCTTCTATGACTCTATGATGTGCAATCTCCCCGAGAAGTTTTTAGTGGAATATGGCGCTGGAAATGGAAATTTACAGAGCTGCGGGCCACTAACCGCCCTTCTACAATCCTTTCATCAGCGCTGTTGCTTAGCCGCACGTGGCCGTTGTATACTGCTCGTACCTGCCATTCCCGAGGTTGGGTAAATTCCCAGATTTCCGAGGATAGACCTCATCAACACCGAGGAAAGCACATCATAACAACAAATTCCATCATGTTAACTAGCTGATGTGCGGTAATTGCATAGTTTGGCATTGATAATCAACAAATTGCTTGTCTGGGAATTAGCATCTGACGAGACGTATACAGATGCTCTGCCGCGTCATGTGCCGCTACATCGAATCATATTTTGCTGGGCTGATGCTGATTTCTAACGTTGTGGCTGGTCTTTTCGATCCTTTCCGTCAGTTGTTCCCGAGGAAAACTAACACGAGACTGCCTGAGCTAGGCGAGGAAAGAAAACTCAGAACTTGGATGGGCGGTGACAAAAAGGCTCAGGTAACTTAGCAAACCGGAGCTCGGCATTGTTGCTAGACTTATTCTGACACCCCATATCGAGGCTAGGTTAGTGAGATCAAATCATCAAACGGTCCCTCCTTGGATCAATCTTGTGCGCCCTCCAGGCCCTGTGGCTTACCGGGCCGGTCTTCGGCCTGCTACGCCGATTCTCACTGAGAGTGAGAACTCATGAGGCTAGTGTGCGTCTAGAAAGAAACAGACTCACTCGGAGGCATGGCCCGTCTGATCTCCAGTGCACAGTCTAGGCGGTAAAGAGCCTGCGGGTGCTTTGCCGAGACAGATCAGGAGGACGGGACATGCATGGACAGAAGGAAAACAATGACTGGCTAGGCTGGGTTGCAGCATGAAGTTACACTTCGTTCGACTAACACAGTTCACTAGGGCATACAGCGACACAGCACAGCATAATTCTAGTACAGAACTCACTCATACGAAGAAATTTTCTGTAGCAAATTGCTCTTTTCAACTTTCCAGCGGCCACAATCGGTCAGCGACGGTATGTGTTTTTGCAAAAGGACTTCATCATCGTTTACTTGGTCTATTCCACCCATGGGGGAATAAACCTGGTCCTACGATCCACGATCGAACTTCGCAAGATCCAACATGCTCCTCGATGGCCCACAATGTACCACGTTGCGCGACACTGTGCTGTATGTCCCTGATGGGCATCAGATCAGAAACGTTGGAGCATGCCAAGGGAGCATTATTAGCCTGGTGTGTACCGTTTGTGGAACATTCTCTTGGCCAACCGTAACACCGCATTGTGCCATACGGACTGTGCTAGGAGACTGTGCTGGTGCTGATGCTGAATCCACCTTGCTGGTCGCACGCCCTTCGGCGGTCCCCAGGCCTCACAGGCTCAGACCTACCCATAACCCACACGCCCAAAGGGGTTACAGGGCTTCCAGCGCGAAAGCAGAACTGGCAGAGTCAGGCGGGAGCCGCCTGTCAGTGCATATCCACCAAGGCGCCACCTAACAAGCTCGCCATAGCAGGGCAGCTTTGGGCTATGACACATCGTTTCCCCCAAAGACTGAGCACGAGTCGAAGGCTCTGAGTTCAAATATTTAGTCTTGGTGATGCCCTCGATCTTCCCACTCGAAAGGCTCTCCATATCTTCCCCAGAATCATCTTGATTTATCTTCAACTTCCCCAGACTCACATCTATATATCGGGTTGACAACACTTGACTAAAGTTAGTCCCCAGATATATCGACTTACACAAAGTTCACTTACACGAACGAAACAAAACAAAACAGAACGAAACAAAACAACGATCAACGACAGTTACAGCAATTGGTTATCTAGAAAAGACTCGATACCAATTGACATCTCAGTCACTCGCTCTTCACAGAAGTTACGAGAGAAAACGAAAAACAAATCTACCACTTACTGGTGGCATCCACAGCTAGCAACCGGCACTCAAATATCCTTGCACACCACCACGGAACAGGTTTGAGTGGCAGCATCGTCATTAGCGACTTCGCATTGACGCAGCTTGCAACATTTGCAGAGTCAGAAGACCAGTTGCCCCTGGCTATCTCCCGCCGTATACACCCACATCATACGCCGGCGTCAACAACCTACAGTACTATTTCCGGTATTACATCACACTGAAGAGTTTTTGCGAAAACTCGACTCGTTCACGCGGAGTGCTATTTTAGCCGCCAACCCCACCATCCAAACCCCGTAAGGTCAACCACAAAAGAAAGCGTCTTACAAAAGGATCGCTCACTACCGCCGCTATGCCCCACCGCGTGGCTAACTTCATCCGCACCTCATCTGGCAACATTGCTCAGATCAAGAAGGTTGCTCGATCACGCACAAACAGCCCCTACACATCAGACGGCGAGGATCGACCTCAAATCCACGCTGTCAAGATGTCCGAACTCGCAGATGCCGTCAAGAAGCACCATCGAATTTCTCTGCCCTTTGGCAAGTCCCACAAGGAACAGCCCTCAGATGTTCTCATCGACTGGAGCATCGAGAGCCCACCTGTGGTCTTCCACGGCAACACTGATGAGAGTACTGGCGCTCTCATCACTGGACAGATGTTCCTCGATGTCAAGGAGGAGGTTGTCGAGGTTGGAAGCTTTGCAGCTTCTCTCAAGCTTCACATCTACCAGAAGAAGCCCTACCAGAGCCACTGCACAGATTGTCAGAACCAGTACACTGAGCTCAAGAGCTGGCAATTCCTGGCTCTGCCTACCACACTTCGCAAGGGTCTTCACCCATTCCCTTTCTCTATTCTCCTGGATGGCCACCTCCCCGCTACCATGGACACTCCCCTCGTCGCCATCTCATATGAGTTCAAGGCTGATGCCTATGTGACCAAGAGCGTGCACTCATCCAGTGGCTCCGTCACACCTGTGCGATTCGAGCGAACTATCCCTGTTAAGCGATCTCTTCCCGAGAACGAAATTCCCCATCACTCTGTCCGCGTCTTCCCTCCTACCAACATCAAAGCTAGCGCCCACTACAACAACATCATTCACCCTACCGGATCCAACACTGTCAGTCTCCGACTTGACGGTCTCATGAGCCGCAACGACAAGGCGAAGACCATTGACTTTTGGCGACTAAAGAAGGTCACATGGAGACTCGAGGAGACCATCAAGACCGTGGCCCCTGCTTGCGACCGACATGCTCCTGCAGCCGAAGACACCGAGAAGAAGAGCCTCCCCCGCAACGAGGTCCGCGTCCTAGGCGAGAAGCACCTCCACGATGGCTGGAAGTCTGACTTCACTGGGACCGATGGCAAGGTTGAGCTTGAATTCGATTACTTTGCCAATCAGTACAAGTCTAACACCAAGGAGCTCAAGTATGCCTGTGACACCAAGTCTGCTGAGGGTGTCGAAGTGACACATTCACTCCTCATCGAGCTTGTTGTTTCTCGAGAATACGCTCCCGAGGGTAAGCCTCAACTGGCTACCCAAACCGGCACCGGCCGCATCTTGCGAATGCACTACGGTGTTGTCATGACTGCTCATGCTGGCATGGGTGTCAGCTGGGATAACGAGGCTCCCCCCGTCTACCAAGATGTGCCTCCTAGCCCCCCTGCCTACCCTGCCGTTGAGTCCCCAGTTGAGTATGAGAGCCTGGAGCACCTCGATGCCCACCGACTCAGCAGTCTTTGCAACTCATCAGATGATGGCAGCCTATAGAGTTGGCATCGATGAGCTTCTACATTTGTCTTTTATTGCGTAATATTTGCATTTTTCCTTTGTCAACAACTGCATGAGACACGCGGCGATCCGATTTGCGAAAAGAAGATACCCCAGAAGCGTTGATAGGAAGACTCAGTAACTTCCACCTCTACATTATAAAGAAAGGGAATACAGAACACATGGGAAATGACTTTTTAAACGGAGTTTTGGAGTACAAAAAGTTACAGTGGATTGGATATCAGGGACGGAAGAGCCCATGTGTTGTATAGCTATCAAAGCTTCTGTATTTACTAGTTATGAGAAGAAAGGCCGCCCAAAGAAGCAGGCTTAAAAACATTGAATAATTATGAACCACTTCAACTCTCAAAGCTTGACGATACTCTCTCATGTGAATTATTGATTTCTTGGCAACGAGCGTGTTTCTGCTTGCTCATTGACTCGCATAGAGTAGTCAACCGAATTCTTGGTCTAGAACAAGATAAGTGGTGTGAGTCAGATGCAGCCAAGCATGAGGCGTCCGGGGTCAGATAACCGAGGCACTCTGTTACAACCCAAAACAGAAGCAATCTTGCAGTCTAATGAGCAAAAACCTAGGGTTTACGAGCGGACAACAACCCGCAGCCAGCTATGATAGGCCAGGTGAGAGGTCAGTGTCACAAGCAAAAGTGGTACATACATTACACGGAATTATTTGGTATGTGAGCTTGAACCTGAAAGGCGGGGTGAATTCTCGCGCCGACCAAGAACATGCAGCGTTGATCGTCAAAAGTGGTGGTTAGTTTGTGATGCATGATGGATCACACGACGTGCAGAGACAACAGGATTCTGCATACAAAATTGTGTCATTGGCGTGCGGACTTGGACTACCGGTATAACTTGCCAGAAGAGGGCGCAGTGGCTTGTTCAAAGTATTGCCCGGATGCAGCATCCGTTATGGCTTTGGTCCGGTCTTGTTTCCGGTCTTGTGTGGCACACCACCCCATATGAGTCGATGGATGGTGAAAGCTCAAGAATAGAAATTACAAGCTGGGTTAGATTAGCTATGAAGCTATCTGAGAAGAATATGCTTGTTTGATGGGACTTGTCTTGACTGGTTTGGGAGCTGGAGATTGCTTGAAGGGAAAACTGCCGGATGAACTTGAAGTGCACAAGAAGCACGTTTCGCTATCAGCTCTCAGTACAAAGCACTGGAAGGGGGGTTTCTTTCACGCTGTAATTGACAATAGGTCATGATGTATACTATTTTTCTCAAGTAAATCGTTGTCTATTTCATCTCAAAACTGGCATCACCGATGTTCTTATTTGAACACTTTGGCTTTAGAAACATATTCTCTGCTGAATATTCAAACGTCCACCAAAAAGTAAACTGGCATTCAAAGCGACGTTAACCAGTCAAGAACTATATCAGAGAGGTTTTCGAAGTTTAATTATCCGGTTTTAAAATGGTTGTATAGTGAACTCGAGGGTAGAGCCTAAATGCTATAATTCTTAGTAGAACACTCCAACAACGTCAGGGATATACTCATTTCCACGCTAATAAAAGACTCAGAGCTGAGGTATTATCAAGCGCACAATTTTGTGGAGATATCTTAACCTCATGATAACAAAAACCCTACAACAGGACGTTCATACAGCTGACTCTCGGCTTAATGCTCACAGAAATTCCACTCAAGATTCTTGAGGTCGGTGTTAAAGGTACCCTGCATGCTAGTCCTTTCCGCCATGAGTTCCTCACGAATCTTCTTAGCATCCTCCAGATCAATAGGGAAATCCAAGTTATCCACTACCATGCGTGTCAGCTCAGGAGGCAAGGTATTGAAGCGATCATTCTTGAACAACCCCTCCGCCCACCAATCGCGCTGCTGGGGAGGAACATTGGCAGTTGAGATGATAGGAACATGAGGGTCGACCAAGAAAAGGGCTAGAATCTTGCGGTGACCGGGGCGAGACTTATCAACCAGCTCAAAAGGGCTGACGTGATGCTGATACACGTTGGGGAAGAAGAGCATTCTATCCTGGCGCGTGAGAACACTGCCGATGTTCTGGAGTAAGTCTGCACCGGGATCAATATCGAAAACTCGTTCGATGCTGTCCAAGTCGCCCTGCTCGTAACTCAGCTCCACAGTTTGGTCTTCTCTATTGGCAACTGTGCGGAAATCAAGACGAGAATCAGTGATGTTGTCGCAGTCATAGTAGTAGAGTGCAGTCGCGCATATGTGCTCATTCAATTGGCCTTCGACATGCCATGAACCACCGTCGTAGGCTGGCTTCTCGGGTGTGAGGTGGATGTTAGCAAGCTTGACAATGACCTGCACACGAGAAGCATTGCCAAAGAAGCCAGAGGTCTTTACGTCGCTAGGGTTGATCCTGACAAGCTCTTCCAATTCAGTCTTGGGGTCCGGAAGTTCTGGAACATGGGTGTCCCTGAACCATGCCTCGTCGCGTTTGTTGCGATCAGATTCCTCGTAATCTTCTTCATAATCCTCATCTTCTCTACGAGGCTCCTCATCGTCATCCAGTGGCCGATTTTGGGCTGAACACCAGTCATCTCCGCAGATCTCGGGAACTTTGCAATCTGGTCGAACATTGTTCGTGTAGACACGTTGGACCTCGAAGTCCTCATGCCATCGATAGATGATATCCCAAGCCGGGAGCGATTTCTCTATCAACTTCTCAATGACGGGATAGAGCTTGGCATGTTTGGCCGGGTGCACATTGTTGATGTAGCTGTCGATGCGAGGACACCCGCCAGTCAGGTCAACATCGCAAGGGAGCCACTGGAAGCGTTTAGAAAAGGCACTGGAATGCCACCTGCTGACATCACTGTCGTCGACAGGGACAACGACGCCTTTGCCGCAATGCGACAACGCTTCGTCGAGATTAATGCGCTTGTCGGGGAGGATGAGAGATCGCCCATAGACAAGCGGCCACAAAGAAGGGTGAACGATGTCGAGTACCTTGCCATCACTGCCAGGGTGCCAGTCCTTGTGCTCCTCGGGGACATTTTCCAAAGGGAAGACGGCAGCTATGAGAGCATCTCGGAGGTCTTTAGGGACCAAGTTGTCTGATTTGATGGCTGCAGAAGAGTAATCCATGACCGGAATGAGGCCGGTCTGTTGGTAGATATCTGCCTTTTTGCGCAATTCCTTGATACACTACCGTGGTTTAGCGAGACAATTATATTTGGTCGAGACATGTCACTCACAGCATCGGCCATGGCCTGAGTGAAATCACCGTGTGCTCGATACTCTCCCCATGGCATCTCCATAGCCTCCTTCTTCCACTTGGCAGTGATCTCATCATCATTGACTTTGGTCCACCACTCGGGCTTGTTTGTGAGGTCCTCGATGACTTTGATCATGCAGACTTCGCGAATTGTCAAAGTGCTGGCCCTCCAGTCTCCTTCTCCTTCTCCTTCTTCCGTACCAAGGACAACTGGAAAATGAGGACCAGCGTGGCTGATAGGAAGACCGAAGCCAAGAAGCTTGGTTTCTTGGGGCGTTGTCATGTTGCTTCTTGAGAAGCGTGCGATGGATGTCGTTATGGTCCGAGTGATGAAAGACCTGAACATGGCCTTATATAGACTGAGACAGGTTGTTAAAGAGAGGCAGAATATCGACCCTTGCCAAGCCAATAAGGCACCAGCCTCCGCTAACCTCGTTCAGCTCAGCTTTGGCTGAATAAGGACCCACGTGGGCTCTGAGGCGATACCGAGTTCAGGTAAAGTGAAGCATTTGATTCTCGTAAACTCAAGGCAGCAACGCGATGGAGGAAGAAAGAGTGAGGATACACGAATGTCCAGCTTCTGTTACACGGGCTAGACACGATGTCACACTAACTATTCCTCTAGTAATTACACCTACTAGTATTCTTAAGTTATTACAATCTTTATTCATCTTAATAATAATAATAACAACAACAACAACAATAATAATATAATATTACTATTCTTATTACTTTGGTATTCTCTAGGCTGTTTGGCGCCACACACTCTTCATCATGTTGGTAGCGGGCCATGTAGCAATAGCTGCGACCATAAGCTCTGGCATCAGCCCTTCTTCAGTGCTCCAGTGAGCCGACAAAGGCATCCATGGAAGTGTACCAAGGACCTCAGCCTTCCAATTATTCCTCCATTCCTCTTCATCGGCGACATCGTCGCTTGTCGCTCGCCGCGCACGTTCAACCAGCAAACGGATGAGCTCGAGGGCGACCCACGCGCACCATGAGCGAGCAGCCATGATACCTAGCTTGGCGCTTGTCTTTGGCGACAGGTTGGTAGCGCCCTTACAGGTCAGCCAGCAAGCACCTTCGCCGACGTTGTAGATCAAGTTACAAATGATCTGAACAGTCATGAAAGCAGTGTTGACACGGTTCGGGGCAGGCACCTTTGCGCCATTCGCGTCGAGTTTTTGGCCACGTAGACGAAGGATCAGATCCTTGGCCTCAAGATATGTGCCAATTATACCCCACATACGGTTCATAGTGCGCCATTCGCCCAACATGTTGGTGAAGCCCTGGATGTACTTGGACAGATTGAGGGCTAGAGTAGCAAGAGGCGGCGCAGTCGCGGTAGAAAGGACGACTGAGGTCGAGAGCGGTAGCTTGAAAGCCATCGCGACGACCTTGCGAGCGGAGTGGCGAAGAGTAGTCCGACCCAGGATGTTGAGAATAGCACCAATCAAGCGGGCGGTATAGGTTGTGAAGAGGAGGACAGTATCTGTGCCTCTTCGCGTCTGAATGACGCGGTTGAGATGTTCGACGAAGTCATCTACGGCAGATGGCGATTTGAGGAGTCGCGCGAGAGGATTAGATCTTTGTGCGCCATTTTTGTTTCTGTCGTTCATGTCGATGTTGGAGTCAGAGTGAGAGTTGTAGTTGGATCCGAGGCTCTTTTCGATGTGTTCGGCCGCCCGAGGTACATCGGCGACAACGGGCTCCGCTGGGGGAATGACGATGGCCTCGGTGGGGGACTCAACCGCAGCTGTCTCTGTTTCTGTCATGGCGGCAGGTGATTAGGGACGGAGAAGCTCACGGTGAGCATCGAGAGCAGTAAAAGAAAATGGAATAAAAATAGCATAAAAAGAATGGAAGACAAGAAACTTGGGAAATGGCTGGCACTAGCGTGTTTCCAGACACTACCGAGTACCGAGGGACCGGCAGAGACATTAAAAGTAAGTTTTGGACCTAAATATAGAACATTAAGTTCCAACATGTGAACTATCTCGGGGCGGATATTGAGATATCTGATTTGACTTACTTTCCAAGGCATCGCCAGGCACCATCCACAGCCATTGACCCCGCTTCTCTAATATGGCAATATTGTGACGGTTGTGACGAACAGTCTAGGGTAAGAGGTCTAGCCTCATTAGTGGGGTTAGAAGGCTATCTGTGTTAACAGACATAAAAGGACAGAACTCCCTTAAGACCTTAGTTTCTTTATACTTCTTTAGGCTGAATTATATATATATTATTCTTATATCTAATACTATTTAACTAATTACTTGATCTCTTATCTAATAATAAAGACCTTATTTAAATTAAACTCTTATAGCTAGTTATATATAGCTTATAATTAAGACTATTGGAAATTATTATCTTTTATAGTCTTTCTCTTTGTTATTACTCTTTTACCTTTAAAATATATATAAGTAGGTTATAAGTTTTGTATCATTAGTCTCTATATTGTTATTTCCGTTATATGATAGCCTACGATTAAGAAAGTCAACCATATCAGAGTAGAGATTTATGGATAGGTGACCTGGATGAGCCAAAGGACAACTCTTTGAACTTGCCGGCCGTGCCATCTCGAAAAGATTATGAACCGAGATTATCGTAGGTTGTACCAGATGACGGCCTCATTGCGAGTATGAAAAAAAAAAATACTCGAAAAGCCCCCGGATACACGATAATGCAAAGAAAGAGTTCATCAATCACGTCCACGACAGATATTCAAGGCTCACCAGAGTCGATAACAAGTAGCCTTTGGGGGGTTAGTTCAAGTATCCAGGTAATTATACATTAGCTGCTCGATTGAGACATTTACCAAGTTGTCTCGATCATACAAGAAAGACACAAAATGCCAACTAAGAATTGTCGAACGATCTGTCTCCTGTGACATATAACTTTTGATGGATATTCAGGGAAGGATAATGCTGTGTCCAAGGGGATCATTGCGACGTAGTAAGATATGGAGCACAATGTCTACAGAGATACACGTTTAAGAGGATTCCTATTGTTGATCAGAGCAAAACAATCTGCACCAGAGAAAGCAACTAGAAGGAATTCAAAGCTTGTAATTTGAGTAGCGATCGTCAAGATGTCTGCTCGCTCTATCAACAATAACCAGCGCCAATATCTCCAAGTTGGTCACCATGTGATACATCCATCATACAAGAGACAAGGCAACCGGAAACCGAGATATGCCGAGATCGATCCAATGCCTAAAACACTGCATTGCTACGTAGTGGTAACAAATCATCAGAATTATTGCAAGCTATCGATAGAATATCGGTCCAGCATCGGTCGCATCAAAAAACGCTGTTTGAGGCTCGTTTGAGAATCGAGAACTCGTAAGTCGACCCATAATATTGAACATTTTTAGAAGACGATCTCCTGATAATGCACTCAAGGTAACATACTTGAATGCTCTCTTGATACGCATGAGCCAATTGTTGCATGGTTGCTATAGCTGATCTTATGCATCATATGATGGCGGTCAAGAAAGTGTGACTGATGCTGATTGGGTAATTGCATGGTTGATCAAAGTCAAGTCTTAGAACATCAAATGTGATATTTAACGAGGGGATGCTTGGTCCTTATTGTATTGCTCAAAATGCTCTGAGTGATGAACTTATTGGGGGCATTTGTAGACGGAGGAGTTGCCAAGCAACTGAAGGATCTATCAATAGCTTAAGCTACCCCGGATTTTGATGCTGTTGCTGTTGCTGTAGATGGAGCTTGAGCTGGAGCTGGAGCTGGAGTGTGGAGACTCCGGGTGTCCGGAACCGGCATCTATCAATCATCAGGCACAGAAAAGAATTGCTACCTCCCTTATCAATGGGAAGATATCATATCATGATCATCCTGCAAATGCCCAATTCTTCACCCAGTTCACACAATCATCCCCCCGATTAAACATGCCGGGTATCAATTACTCCTGATACTCCTCAAGTCAAGGGAGTCACACGACTCGATGGATTTTCTAGCTTCCTCGACTAAACTTGCCCGATTCCTAACCGCGGCCCACCAAACAAGGTCAAGATACAGAAGAAGCTTCACAATCTTACCTCCCGTCAACTCCCGGGAGAGCGCCAACGCTAACGCGTGAAACTGACGATTCAATGCGACTGCTCCAGGGAATCAATCATATCAATATAAACAGAGTCTCACACCGTAACACGGAACTTGGCCGAAATGATGCCTCAGGCTCTGCCCGGCCCCCGTATCCACTTCCCTTGAGCCGAGAGTGACCCATGATAGCTCCGAGCTATGAGTAACAGTTTAGCACATTCTACCCCGGATTTCGGCTTCTGCGTGTTACTCATAAACTCTTGCATTCCTCCCCTTCGTATATCCATCTTCTGTCTCTCGCTCTCTTTGCCTATGGAATAAATTGTATCCTCACCTATTATATCTACTACACCTGCCTAACAACAGACATAACGGAATGGCCCCATCTCTAAATACGCCCATGGACACAAGAAATACCCACACCGATAGACGATAACCTCTTTGTCAAAATGGCTACTTGCAGTCTCAAGTCGCTGCGGCGACCATCACTCACCCTCATGTCTGGAGCAAGAAAAAGGTCTTTTCGTTTCAATGGCCTCATCTCAAAAGCTGCCACTCGTGGTTTGGCTACCGTCACCGCTCAAACAACACAGCCAGCTATGATGATGGAAGACCATAATACTAGACTGATCAATATGGGCTACAACTACAACTACATCGAACATGTCGAAAATCTCGAACAGTACCACCTCGGGGGCTTCCATCCCGTATCCCTAGGTGAAACCATCAACAACCGCTACCTGGTCCTCAACAAGCTCGGCCACGGTGGATACTCGACTGTATGGCTCTCATGGGACATCTTGAAACAAAAGTATGCCGCATTGAAGATTGTACTAGCAGATTTCGGTGAAGACTCAACAGAAGTCGATGTCCTTCAGCGTCTGGAAGCCAAAGCCGGCAACAAACATCCTGGAAGGTCTCTCATCAGACATGTCACCGATAACTTTCACTTCGATGGTCCCAATGGAAGACACACCTGTCTGGTCAACGATCCGGCCATGATGTCGCTGCGTCTTGCGAAGGACGCCTCTTTCACAAGACTCTTTCAGCCACGGACTGCCCGAGCTATCGCCGCTCAGGTTGTGCAGTCCATCGCGTACCTCCATGAAGGCGGCGTAGTACACGGCGACCTCCACCTCGACAACATCTTGCTCCAGCTTCCGGACAGAATCAAGCGCCTATCACCTGATCAGCTTCACGAGCAACACAGTCACCCAACGACAGTTCCTGTGACGAGACTCGACGGACTTCCTCTCGACGAAAATGCACCGCGAAACGCTGTGTTGCCAATTTGGCTTGGCCAAAAGAGCGAGGATGTAGCTCTGGCAGATGCAAAGATCTTACTGGGCGATTTCGGCGAGTCCTATTTACCGAGTCAAGAAAAGCGCCACTATTCTAACGCTCCGATTCGCTACCGGGCACCCGAAACTCAATTCCCCGATGTGTGTCAACCTCTCTCGTTCAGCTCCGATATCTGGAGCCTTGGCTGTCTTCTCTGGAACGTCGTGGGACAACGCCCGCTATTCGACGCCTGGACCCTCTCAGAAGATGACATTCTTCAAGACCAAATTGATCTTCTTGGTGAAATCCCAGAAGAGTGGTCTGCCTACGGTGGCAAGCGATCAGAGTACTGGGTCGAGGACGTCGAAGAAGAGGCGTCGACAAAAGCCACTGCTCAGGGCGGTTTCACATGGGACGACCGCTTTGAGCGCTGTGTGCAACAAGGACGAAAGGAGAGCGGCATGAAGCCCATGTCGAAAGATGAGAAGGATGCTTTTATTGATATGATGAAAAAGATAATTACTTTCCGCCCTGAGGATAGGATAACAGCCAAAGACCTGCTGGAGTCACGATGGATGAAACAATGGGCGTTGCCGGAGCTGAAGAAGCTTGCGGCTTCATGATTGATGTTTAAAAATGGGATTGGCATTATGGATTAGCGAGTTTGGGAAAAGCGTTTGTTTATATGGATCATAAATCATATTTACTTAATACCAATTGATACATGCTTACTTGTCATAAACGTGGAAACTGGGTGATTGCCGTGATCACTCATCTCAATCCTGTAGGTGACCAGTGAATAAGTTTCATGTGACCAAAGCTTGGCCTCCCTCAACTATGTTCACCAAGACTTGTGCTCTAGCCAACAAAACTACCCTTGATATCGGAAGTTCTACTCTCACGATCACCTTCGACCACGAGCTTTCAGATGCCTTCAAGGGTAAGAATTACTTTTCCGCATCTGTCAAATACCTCATGTAAGATCCCGCGCATGCTCTTATTCCAAAATTCCTTTTTGAGAGCGGAGTTTGTCAAGAGCCAAGGGAATCTGGCAGAGGACGCCACTAACTGATGTTCTCCGCAAAGGAACTCTGGTTATTAGACAGCAAAACGCCATATTACCTAAAGAACATTCAGAGCGCCGCACATCTTGATTTTCATATTATTATTACATAGTCGAAACATCAGCGTCATGCCAAGCACATTGAATATCCCCGCAAACAATATGCCGCAACACGAAAGCATCATCGTTTACTCGTTGCGTGTTGACCATGGCCTGTATTGAGACCGATGCCGAGCACCACGCACATCGAGCTTGATGCTACGAACTGATTCGCTTGAACTATGACCAGGGCAACCTTTTGCAAGGATAGCGAATCATTTGTCATTTGTCTTCGTCCTGCTCAAGCTTGTGGATGTGCCGGTCCTATACCTGGAGGCAAAAAACGGCTATAGGTGAGATATGATGTCGCTTACAGCTTAGACAGAATTTGATGTGAGTCAATGCGATATAGCGCCTGTGAGCAGAAGCTATTGGGTATAAATTGTAGCTGGTCAAGTTTACATGCGCCATTTCTCATACGCCGAAGGGGAAAGGACCCATGATACCAGACCTCTTTAGAACATTTACCCAAATTGGTACCATATATCTTCCAATGTCTTTGAACCAGCTCAGTCCCACGACATACCATCATCGTCGTACCTAAACAACCTCAGAATCGCTGACGCAACTTGCTCTCCATCATGGTCCAGATCCGCCGTCTCAGCCGCTCGATCTGCATGCTCTAGATCCTTGATTCCACCACTATCAATTCTCATCTGAATCTGTCTCTTGACCATATCCTCGTCAAACGCCAAATGCGCTTGTGATGTGAATAGTCGGTTTGGGATATACAATCCCTGAATGGATGTGTGATTACTCGTACCCCAGACATGGACATCAGCGTCAGGCTCCAGAAGGCCGTTTGATGACTCAACCGTGGGGGCTTCGAGGACTTGGTCTTGGTGCATTTGATGGAGGTAGACTTTGTCATCGTGTGTACGGAAGAGGCGCTTTCCTACGGGTGTGAGGGTGATTGCATTGTGACCAAGTTCCCAATCGTTTGTAGGTGATGGGCCAACTTTGCCTCCTAGAAGACGGGAGAGAACCTGGTGGCCGAAACAAACGCCTGTGAAGTGAAAATCGGGGCGCTTTGTCCATAGTTCTAGGAACAGTGAGTTTGAATTACAAGAGATACATGGCGGGCTACTCACGCTTCAGAAGATGGAGCAAGTCATGAATCCACTGGTTGTCGCCATGCGCGTCATACATACTGCCCGTGATGAGTAGTCCATCATAACCCTCAAACTCGTCCACCTTGGGCATGCGGCCGCCCTCTTCTGTCACGACAAAGACCTGCTCTGTCTCAACGCCCAGCGAGGGATGGTGCTTGCGTCCAGCCTCTGAGAAATGGCGATGCAAAATCTCACCAAACGAACCGCGCTCGGTCTGAGTGTCAGGATGAGGAGTGTCAGTCTCGAGAACAAAGACTCTGACGACTTGAGCGTCGATTGTGGGCTTGTAATGTTGACCCATGCTGCTGGCTGTTGTATAGAGCCTTTGTGGTGGTGATGGTGTAAGTGTACAGAGCTTTGGAGGGGCAGTGAAGCGTGGGAGATGCTTTGCAGCGTTGGATGTATTAAAACGGCAGGATAACGACCGAATTCCAGTTTTGAACATTTTCTACAATATCAGAATATGTAATTGCACAAGATTTTTCTTGGCCTTTAAAGAATCTATTCTATAGACTTGATCTTTTTCTCGTCTTGACGTCAGCGAAGACTCTTGACAACGGCGAACTGGGAGAGCCAAGCCCGTGATGACGGCAGCGGGTCACGAATAGTGGGTTTTGAGGCGGGTTTTCGATATTCGCGGTACAAGATGCACATATTTCTTACCTATTTCATGTAACCTGCTGTCAGAAGAATTTGTACCTGTAAATCAGGGGATTGGTAGGGATCTCTGTTCCAATGAGAGTGAGATGGAGTTACCGATTGAGCTTCTCGCATGAGGAGTACAGCACCCACATAGAACAAGCATACCAAATAACCATGATACTCTATTCTAACGATGCTAAATTCGAACCACATTTACAGTTTGCTCTCTTCCTCCGACCCCCAGTAGAATGTACTAATCTCAACTCCAACATACTCATCGCTGTACTTTCTCGTCTCTTCTCCCTCCCTTGCTGCTCCAGCGCACACAAGCAATGGCATGAAGTGCTCCCCTCCATTTGGCGGGTGCATCATATCAGCATATGGAAATTTTCTCCACTCCTTGAGGGCCTTCCACCGCTCACCTGTATCCTTCTTGAGCGCCGCCTCAGTCAATGTGTTGTTCCATTGATCAGACAAGGCTCGGAATTGTGCTTGCTGTTCAGGCCCCGAACTTCCCAGCATCATCATGGCGCGAATGTTATGAAAGCTTGCAAATCCTGAGCCAACGACGGCTATATTATTGGCTCGCAGTTTTCGCAGTGCTGCGCCCATCCGGAGATGTTCCTCAGGATCCTCTGACTCAAGGACTGAGACCTGGACTACGGGGATGTCGGCTTTGGGATTGACGAGCAGAAGCGGAATAAAAACTCCGTGGTCCCATCCTCGCTCGTCATCCAATTCAGGTGTGAGACCTTGTGCGCGCAGAGCATCGGCGATCTCGTTTGCGATCTCTGGGTGTCCGGGTGCTGGGTACTTGAGAGAGTATGATTCACGAGGAAACCCATAGTAGTCGTAGAGGAGTTTATGAGATGCGCCTGATGAGATGGTGGGCTTTGCGGTTGACCAGTGGGCGGTGACAAGGATGATGGCTCGGGGTTGCTCTGGGGTGCCAAGCTTGAGGATCTTGGGGACGCGGTTCTTTAGGGAGTAGACGATGCTTTCATGCTTAGGGTCGCCGAGAACAGGCATGGGGCCTAATCGTGTCAGCTACATCGGTAATTGAGGCAGATCATATGGAGTTGTTGACTTACCACCGCCATGGGATAGCGCAATTACAGGGGCAACCTTTGACATGGTGGATGAATGTGAAAGTCTCTGAGATGAAAACGAAAACGACTTGAATAAAGATGAGGACAAAGTTCTTCGTGCAACAAGAGGCCAATTCCACATGAACTGCAGGTATACTATACTATTATCTTGAATATGATTCTACCGTACCTAGCTCATATTTGGCGGGGTCCTCAAGCTATTTATCCTCTTCCCATGATAACGGGGCCATCATGGCTTGTGGAGCATTTTCCCTTTTTCGCTTGCTACTTCCGACGAGATTCATAATTCCAGCCAATGGAATCGCTCTTGGTCATTACCCGCGCGCGACGCTCCACTTTGCTCCCGCACGTCACTGTTTGTAATCCCCGCTTCCCGAAAGCTCGGCTCCCACTGTATTTCTTTTTGGTGATGGCCTCATCTGCAAGTTGCCACTCATATTATAAATCGACGACAACACTCAAATCAGACAAGATGAGAATGGGTTTATTCAGAGCACATGCTGTACTCAACTCTCATAATTCTGTATTATGAAGATTTTAGTAAAATTTAGGTAAGGTCTGGGGGAATAAGAATGACGTCTTTGTGTAACTTCTTGCTCGACTCGATTCTGTCCCTATCTTCAACATAGCATTATATTTCAAAGGAACTATACAAATAGCACATTGTATAGTAGATAAACACATATAATTCATCCAAACCTTCCCCAAGTACTTAAGTACCCGTACACTATCAAAAATTACCCCTAGATAAACACAGATACATCACCCCTGCCATGCCCGACAGCCTTGATTCTCGATCCAATCTCAAGAGGGCTACCGTCAGTCACCATAAAGTGGCCAGAGTCCTTGGCTGACTCTTCACTCGCCCCAAGAATCTTGTAAATGTTGCTACTCACAAGATCAATAGCTTCCTTCTCATTCAATCGTCCGCCTCCATTCTTGAATGCAGTGCCAGCTGCAAAACCCAAGTCACGAAGCTCCCAATCTTCTTGCAGTCCAACCGCAGCAACTACGCCTGCGTCAACCAAGACATCAATGGTTGTACCATTGGTAAGTGGTGCACCGGTCAGGGCTCGACGTGAGTCCCAGCTTTCACCCTTTGCCTGTAGTGGCGACAGGATGACTCCAACGCCAGCCTCTCCAAGCTCCTTGGCCACCAGGTGAGCCTCGGCACCACCAATGATGGCCAGTTTGAGACCACCAAGTCTCTTGCTAGAGTCTGCTGCTGTGAGGACACCCTCGATCTCGGACTTGATTCGAAGAGCTGTTGCAATGCCATCTGCACTATTGATGGTGAGGGCAAGAACTTGCTCGCCGCTGATCACCTTCTTGAGGTACGCCGCTTCAGAAAACGGATTGCTCGCAGGTTCCGGAGTGGTAGCAGCCGTAAGTAGCTTGTTTCTCAATCCACCGAAAGCGGCTGAGTAGCTGGTTGAACCTCTGACATTCAGGTCCAGAGTGTAGTGAACTGCCAGGTCGGGGGCAAAAACTGCACCTTCTTCTAGGGTCGTCAATGCCGAAGTCAGGAATCCCACACTGGTACCGAAATGGGTTGCGCCACCCACAAAGACTGGTGCTGAGACGGCCCTGGTAACTCCGTATCGAGATGCAACATGCAATTTCTTGGAGTCAAGAGCAAGGCCATCGATAGCTCGAGAGAAGATCAACGGGTTGGGTCCATTGTTAGTTGCGTCCTCTGCATCGATCTCGCTGAGACCCAGAGTACCACCCACAGCTGTGAAAGATCGAGTCAAATAGCCATTCTTGAGCGCAATGGTCTTTGCGCCAGTTGCAGCCACAGCTTGGAACTCTTGGTCGCAAGTGCCAATACAAGAAATCTTGCCGTTGTGAATAACCACATTGACTGGCTTGTCTATGGATTCATAAGTCTTCTCATCTTCAAGGAACACCTTCTTGACACCAGTGAAGAGAACAGTATCGAGCTTGCTTGGCTCCTCAACAACCTCGGCAGGCTTCTCGATAGATGTAGCTGCTTCTTGTGATTTCATCAGCTCAACAGGGTCCTCGAACTGAGCTGTTCCGTCAATCCAGACTTGCACAGGAGTTGCGCCAACACTAAGAGGGTCACTATCCCAGACAGCAATGTCGGCATCAAAACCAGGCTTGACTTTTCCTAGACGCTTGCCCAAGCCGAGTAGTTCAGCGGGAGCAGATGTCACACTGGCCAGTGCGACGTGGTATGGAAGGCCGTAATGATAAGCCTTGGCTGCCTCAAAAAGGACATGCTGTGCGTTGATCACAGGGTTGTCGCTAACATACACTACTGTGAGGTTGTTCTCGTGAAGTATTTTTCCAGCATACTCTGAGCCAATGTATGCTTCAGTCTTGTAGAACATGTTATCCGCGAAAAGAGCAGATGCAGGAGGACGTCCGCCCCAGGTTCGCTTGAGGATCTAAGAGATATTAGTAAAAGAAGCCTTTCAAGAAAACATGATCTTACCTCGGGAACTAGGTATGTCTGGTGAGCATGATGGAAGGCCCGAACAGGGAACTTGAACTCGTTGGTGTGGTCCACCATAGCCTCCAAGTCGGGAATCGTGTAGCAATGTGTGTTGATATGAACCTGGCCACGAAGCGCAGCAGTGAGAGCCTCCCAGGCAATCTCGCCAGGAAGATACTCATCCAAGGACTCAACGCCTTGAGACTCAGCCTTGGCGCACCAGTCATCCTGCTTCTGGATCAAATCTCTTGCTTGCTCAAAAGCGTGGCGGAACTCGTAGCTTTCGCCCATACGGCTGAATGGCCTGTTTCCAACCCGGCCATGAACGCGCTTCGCGTTCTCGCCACATGCCATCTTCATGTATCGCCAGTTGCGGTCTGGGTCGGCAAGCAAGTCCACTGCGCTGATTTCCTTGCGGCCATCAGGTTTGCCAACTGCGTGCTTGATGACATATGCCTCTCCGCCAATATTGTTTCCGGAACCAGGAAGTATCAGAGAAGTTGTAACACCACCTGACTTGATGACCTCTATTTGAGGATCAAGCGGGAGCAATGAGTCGATAGCTCGGGCCCAAGGTGTGATGTTATCCGACATCTCATTGCCATCTGAGTTTCCCTCCAGAGAGGGCAATGGATAGACGCCAGCGTGGCTGTGAGTGTCAACGATGCCGCTGGTCAGACGACGGCCATGAGCTTCGTAGATAATTGTGTCATCAGGTAGCGAGGCAGTCTTGATGTCCTTCTCAACGCGTTGAATCAG
Organism: Fusarium sp. NRRL 52700; assembly: GCA_013396095.1. Taxonomy (NCBI): domain Eukaryota; kingdom Fungi; phylum Ascomycota; class Sordariomycetes; order Hypocreales; family Nectriaceae; genus Fusarium; species Fusarium sp. NRRL 52700. The sequence continues at coordinate 201,057 of JAAQRM010000213.1, read as the reverse complement.
ACCCTTCTCGAGAAATACATCGCCCTGCACCCATTCCCAGCCCTTGCCGGCATGCGCATCCTCTCGGCTGGTTCCCTCGGACGGCTCTCCAATCCAGATAGTAGCGTTCTTGATCAAAGTGGGCTTGCCGCCGTCGATATAACGAGCATTCTTATCTCGGCCGAGACCAGGCGGGTCTTGCGGCTTGACACGGAACTTCTTACACGTCTCGAGATCTTGATTAAGTTTCTGGATAGACAAAGTAGTCTTATTTCGCGATGTGAGTTGTCGCCATTGAGCAAAGACAATGAAGGTCAAACAGGCTAGAGCAAAGAGCCTGATACCGCGTGAGCGACGCAACAACCGCCTGTTCCGCTGTTGACCAGGATGAAGGCCAACTGGTGCTGGAAGCGAAACGGGGCTGTAAGGCGGAAGTTGGGCCTTTTCATCCATTGTTGCTACTTGGTGAGAAGCTTTACAATGGTCAATGGATGAGGGTCTGCAAGATATGAGAGACAAAAGAGGAGATGAGAGCTTTGGAATGAAGATCCCGTCTCGTCACTCAGTGATAAGAGGTACTTCGCAAGCCTCGGCTGGGATCTCACAGTGATTGGTCTCCACTATGGCGAGCTATCTACGGTGGGTAACACAGTTACAGGGGACCCCAAGCTCTGCCCTCAATTAAAACTCAGTCAAACTGAATGAGAACTAAGGTACTACCTAGGTAAATCTTCAAGTCATGTTGTTTTGAGCTTGCTAGATACAAAGTCATCTGGCGAAAATACTACGTAGCAGTCAACGGAACATTGAGTTGGATATGTTGCTTCTGCAAAGTTGGTACCTGAGCCCTCTAATGACTTTTAATGGCGAAGCTCGTCTTATTGTCACCTTACACTTTAAGACAAATGTGCTCTGGAACTTTTGTTTATCGTCTTCCTCCCGAACACGAGGGGGCTCATAGCCGTAATCAACAAAATTAATTCATACTCACTTGGAGCCTTCGTTAAATCTTCCTACTTAAGCGATATATATAAAAAAGATATGGGTTGAGACATTGAGAGTCGTTCCTAGAACAATCTGAAAGAGAACACTATGATATTGGGTATTCACGTCATCAAGGTTAGGCCTTACTCATGAAACGCATCATAAAGAGCCTAATATTTTAAAGAGATACCAATTGAACCTTGGCCAAGTCTCGCACCTCAACCATTAATCGATACTCTCGGTCCTTAATCCGAGAGAATGCCCTAATACATACATCGATCAATCACGACTACCTCCTAAACAGATGAGTCATTGGTCTGCTTGGCCGCCACTTCGGAGACTGATCCAACCGTAGAATTCTCCCACTCATACAACGGTGGCATGGGATCCGGGCTCCGACCCATGAGCCTCTTTGCGTGCCATCCCATTCGCTTGGAGTAGTATCCAACATGATCACGATTCCGGACGCTAAACACGATATCCAGTTCCTCCAACGACAGTGCCTTCGTCTCTGGAAGCAGGAAATATGTAAACACAAATCCGACCATGTTCCACGTCGCATACCAGTAAAAGGCGCCCGAGGGTTTAAATGCTTTTTCCATCATAGGCCACGTAAAGCTGAGTAAAAAGTTAAATGCCCAGGTGATCGATGTTGCTGAGGCCATACCAAGAGCCCGGATATGCAGGGGGAATGCCTCTGCGCTATATGTAAAGGGAACAGGACCGAGACCGGGTGAGTAAACGGCCATGAAGATGTAGATACTGGTGGCGATGAGTGGAAGACGGAGACCGTTGTCTTGAATACCGAAGCATGAACCGGTCCAATACAGACAAGCACTCATCATGGGGAACGTAACTAACAGGAGGTTACGGCGGCCAAAGGTATCAATAGTCCAAATCGCAGGCAGCGCAAAGATCCAGTTTATGGCACCACCACCGAACGAGGCCAGGAGGGCTTGAGATCGAGTGTATCCTGCATCTGTAAAGATCTTTGTGCTGTAATATGCGATCACATTAACTGTAGACTTGTTAGTTGCATAATATTGACGGTGTGTTTTCGGGGGCATACCGCCACAGAACTGCTGCATGAGCATACAGAACCACGAAGACTGCGCAGCTCTCCAATTCCTCCGTACTGCGAAGAGCTCCTTCAAAGTTTTCCGGCCTTGTTTGGATTTTTGCTCGACTTCCAAGAACTTCCAAGCGAGGTAGAGATCCCGAGCAGCTTGGAGGTCATCCTGACGAAGCTTCCTAAGCGAAAGGTATGCCTTCTCGAAGTCTCCCCTATCCATATACCAACGTGGACTCTCTGGGAGAAGGAAGACCAGAAGGCCAACGATCAGCGGTGGAAGAGACGTTGAGCCAATCATCCATCTCCAAGGTGCATACTGGTTCGGCCACTTAAGAGTCTGGAAAGCTAAAGAAGAAGCAAAGCCGAGCATGATGCCGAAAGCCGTCCACATCTGCCACATCATGGTCAAGGCGCCTCGAATTGCCTTGGGTGCACATTCAGCTGCGTATACGGGAGTGGTGCTTGACTTGGCGCCAACTGCGAGTCCGAGTGTGAAACGTGCAATGAGAAGACATATCCAACTGTTGGCAGCAGCTTGCCAGATTCCTGTGATGAAAGCCAAGAGACAGGAAAAGGCGATGGTTCCTCGACGACCAAAGTATCTGTTTAAGGGGGCGTTGAGCCAGCACCCGATGAGGGCAGCAGAGGCATAAGGTGCTCCGTTTGTCAGACCTTGCAGCGTTCTGTCTTTGATGTTGTACTCTTCGAAGTAGAAGTACTGGATCATTAGTCTGTTTGCCTCTCTATACTCGGGGAGGACTTACCTGGGCACCGTTAATGACAGTCTGATCCATGCCCTGCACAATAGCGCAACCCGCACACAATGCGCAGAGGAAGTAAAGCATCTTTGGCTGAGACTTCCAACGATGGTCATCTTCATTCCTCAGGAGCTCCTTGTCCTCCTCGGTCAACTCTTCTATCGCCTCGTATCCTTTCGGCGTGTTGATGACTTTGGCTATGAGTGCGCCTTTGGAAAACCATTGCCTGTAGCTGTCCAACCCCTTGTCCTGGGCGAAGTTCTCTGCATCGGCGACTAATTCGTCATGCGTCATGTTGGCCAGTGGATTTTGCAGTACTGAAGTTGCTGGTCTCGTCTTGGCTTCAGGAGTTCTGGCGTTTTGTGGTGCCGGGTCAGAGCGAAGCTCACCTTGAATTTCTTCAATCGTTTCCATTTTGGCTGCCCATTAATGATCCAGTGATATGAGATGACAGATTTCGCTGGCCCATTGGAAGCAGAACCACGAAAAGCTCTGGGGAAACTTCCTCCAGCCCCTTTCGAGGATGAGACCTCTTCTTAAAAGAACATTTCACGTGGCATCTCGGGGGTTCTTCCTGGATACTTTGAGTGGAAAGCATGTTATGCAGCGTGGTGGTTGGATCGATGACAACTTTGCCTTCTTCTCAAAGCCATTGACGCGCCAAAGTCCGAGGTATAAGAGGACAACAAACTCGCATTTTGATCTTGCCAGTCTCTCTGGTGATCTCGGCTATCAGAAGCATCGATTCGGCTAATCAGCTTCATTGTTACCGTCTCTGTTGGCTTCGTTGGCTCACGAACGTTAACTTCCTCCCAATTTGCAAGTGGTTGCAATGATGGAGAGTTTCCGCATAATTTATTTAACCTCCATCAATAGGCTTGAATGAGGTTATGCTAGCAGCCTTAGTTATTTATGAAAAGGCCTTGTAGCACTTGAAGTCTACGTATTCGTATATGACAAGGAATATCTGATGCCGAAGCTAATGATCTTGTAATTCAGACCATGAACTAGTACATGGAGGTGGTATTCAATGGTTTTTTTAATGTAGGAGTTCTTTCTGGATACGCATTCATAACTTACTTGTTTCAGATTCTCGAGGCTGTTCTAAAATCGCATCATTGAGTCTAAAGCTCGTTTATGCTGTGACCCGCCCGCGTATCTATATTAAACCGGATGATTAAACCGGATGCTTGTTTTGCGATCGTGATCTCGCCTCGTGGCTGACGTGTCCAGGGTAGAGCTTGTCAACCGACGCACAGTCTCACTTCGAGACGTTCAAGTTCCAAGAAGAAAGCGTCTGCCCTAGCCTTGTAAGCACGAACCACAAAGCCAAGTCAAAATATTGGTCATGTGTTTGTGGCGTCGAAAAGGTTATAGAGGTTGCCCGAAAACAAAGGCTTGTTTCCGGGCTTGGGGTGTGTATCGAGTCTTGACAAGATTCGACCCTTGAGATCAGGGGATGGAACTACTTCAATAGTGTTTTCACCCTTCGAGTTAATTATACCAATGAATTAGAATTTAAAATACTCCGAGCCTAGGGGAGGAAGGAAAACACAGAGCCTTGACCCTAAGGTATAAGAGTACTTAGGTAAATCTAGCCTAGGTAAGTTTACGAGGCTCTTTGCTAAGTTTATTTTGACACCTTGTATTCAGGTCTGGTGTTTTCTTGCTCCCCGAGGCGAGCTTACGTCTGTGATTGATTGTTATTTACCGATCAGGTACAGTGTAGGATCGAGACCGTTGAGTAAAGTATCCACTTTCAGATGCTAAGCGCCATGATCCATGGTTCAGGGAAGGCTGTGTTACTGTTGCTAGGTGATCGTCACACCTGTACTTCATCCTCGGGCGGTTCGGGAGGAGAGTAAACAGTTGAGTAAGAGCTCTGAATATCATGATATTTCTTAACTGAGCCTTGAAGAAATGCAGGCAATTAATCGACATCCACTGGTGGTCTCCCAGTCACTGAAGCAATAGCGGGCCGCCAGGAATTGTGAGACCTGGTGTAAGACAGAGCTGTCCAAATTGGGCTGCGTTGCCATGCCAACAGTGCGACGTAATTTGTTTGGATTACCTTGCTAAGCTCCTCCCCCACCATTGGATCCTCACCTCTCTCATACCCGCAACCAAACCCGATCCAAAGCTCCGCTCGCTCCGTACGTTACTATACTTTATTGTACTACAACATCCTAACGAAAAAGGAGACATTCCGAAGAATCATTCATTGTCTTGTATTGCGATACCAATTTGCGCGTTGTTTGCCTCTGCTGTCTTTGTCTTGTCCCACCGCCATTCGACGACAATCTAAACCTACACCGACCACAAGCTTGTACACAATCAACGCCTCGTTGATAGCAGAGTTTCAACCACCAACAGGAGGCGCAAATCAACATCAACACCAACACTGCTTTCACCATCTCTAGCACGCGATTCGGGTCGTCTCAACGGCACCAGCCGTCGAGATACAAAGTATCCTCCGCTTTTCAGATCTTGAACCGTTACTCGAATAGCTCAGCTCGTATTGTCGCAAGTACCCGTGTCCACTGCATTCCATTCCAGCCTCTTCTCGCCAGTCATGGACCCGAATATGTCGCGCCCGCCCGACTACAGCCTCCCTCCCTATGATGACGAGGATCTTCATACACCCACAGGTTACAGTCCCGCTGCTGTGAGACTGTTGACATCCGAAGAACACTACGATCCTCATACGTATGTACCACCCCCATCACCCAGCCAGAATCAGACACAAACACCTCCTACACGCCCTCCCTCATCTCCTTCTGTTTCCTCCTCTACCTCACCTTCAAAGACAACATCCTCCCCTCTCAAACCGCCAGTAGCGTTTCCTCCTCCATTGTCAATTTCACCCGTGAGCATCACCATGTCTTCTGAAAGGGGGGAACGGACCTTCAGGTTCAGCCCTGTCCAACAAGATGATGTCCGAGGGAATATCTCCAATGAGAATCAAGAACATCCTTCACCAAACCCCCCTTCATACGCTTCCTCAATGGCCAAATCCCAGACCTTGTTGCCTAAGAGGCCAATTATCGGCGGCCAGACTGCAAAGCTGCAGAACAAGAATAGAACTAGTGTCCATGTCGCATTTGCAAATCTTCCACGAGATCTGCCAGAGATTCCCCATGGTATCAGCGACAGGCGAAGAGTTCACAAGGAACAACAGCACCTTGGATTAGACACGACACCTCCCGTACCACCGCGCCCACTGAGCCGCTTAAGGGATGTAAACTCACATGACAAACTTCCTAGTATCCGAAGCCCTCGAAACCTCAACTATCAGCCGAGTGTTCGATCATCGAGATCTGGTTCCATCTTTGACGATGCTCCATCAATGGCGCCCCCAGGGGGTTCTTACGTGTCCTATGGTATGCATGATGATGGCTCTCCACAGCGGCCCTGGACGCCCTCGTCAAGGGTTTCCGGATTCACAAGATCCGACCTGTCAAGACCTCCTCCTTCAGATGGCATGTATGAGCCCTCCGACCTGAATGGGAGTCCCAGACCAGGAACACCATCCTCGAGATACGGCGGCAGTCCCAGGCGTCCACTTCCCCCGGCACCTCTGTTTTCAAACTCAAGGCAACCTGTCCCGCCAATTGCAGACGATGCGACTATCTCTATTCCTCTGCACGATACTTATGACGACGATGTCTTTGCGCCTGAATCCGACCTGAGTGATGCACGACCCCATCCAGTTGACCGCAGTTCATATATGTCCTCTGAGTCGCAAGACACACTCAATGGGGGAGACATGGAAGACTACGACAAGGTTGAGCATTACGGCCCTGCCCCGACTGGCGCACAGGAGAGAAGAGGTGTTCGCGCACCTCAAATGTCAAGAAAGGAGGTCCAACTCATCAACGGTGAACTGGTACTGGAGTGCAAAATCCCGACAATTCTGTACAGTTTCTTGCCTCGAAGAGGTGAGGTTGAGTTTACTCACATGCGATACACCGCAGTTACCTGCGACCCGGATGATTTTGTCGAAAGAGGATACACGTTGCGACAAACCTTTGGCAAGACTGTTCGAGAGACGGAATTGTTCATTTGTGTCACCATGTACAACGAAGATGAAATAGGATTCACTCGAACGATGCATGCCGTCATGAAGAACATCTCACACTTCTGCTCTCGATCGCGCTCCCGTACCTGGGGTGAGACTGGATGGCAAAAGATTGTCGTTTGTATTGTCTCTGATGGTCGAGAGAAGATCCACCCTCGTACTCTGGATGCGCTGGCTGCCATGGGTGTCTACCAGCACGGTATCGCAAAGAACTTTGTCAACAACCGCGCTGTGCAAGCACACGTCTACGAATACACAACCCAGGTCTCTCTCGACTCCGACCTCAAGTTCAAGGGTGCCGAGAAGGGCATTGTTCCTTGCCAGATGATTTTCTGTCTCAAGGAAAAGAACCAGCGTAAGCTGAACTCTCACCGTTGGTTCTTCAACGCCTTTGGAAAGGCTCTGAACCCAAACGTCTGCATTTTGCTAGATGTTGGCACTCGCCCAAGCGGTACCTCGTTGTACCATCTCTGGAAAGCCTTCGATACTGACTCCAACGTTGCTGGTGCTTGCGGAGAGATTAAAGCAATGAAGGGCAGACTGGGCGCTAACCTGCTCAACCCGCTCGTTGCGTCCCAAAACTTCGAGTATAAAATGTCCAACATCCTCGATAAGCCTCTTGAGTCCGTCTTCGGATACATTACTGTCCTTCCCGGTGCCCTGAGTGCGTACCGATACCACGCTCTTCAGAATGACGAGACTGGTCACGGTCCTCTGAGTCAGTACTTCAAGGGTGAGACGTTGCATGGTCAACACGCCGATGTCTTCACTGCCAACATGTACCTCGCCGAAGATCGTATCCTTTGCTGGGAGTTGGTCGCTAAACGGGGTGAGAGATGGGTTCTCAAGTACGTCAAGGGATGTACCGGTGAAACTGATGTGCCTGGTGAGATATTCTACTACGTCAAACCATGAATGCAATACTAACTTGGTGTAGATACTGTCCCTGAATTCATCTCGCAGCGTCGTCGATGGCTCAACGGTGCCTTCTTTGCCGCTGTATACTCCCTTGTCCACTTCAAGCAGATTTGGTTTACTGACCACACCCTTGCCCGTAAAATCCTTCTGCATATGGAATTCTTGTATCAGTTCATTCAGCTTATGTTCACCTTCTTCTCCCTGGCCAACTTCTATCTCACCTTCTATTTCGTTGCGGGCGGTTTGACAGACCCAAAAGTCGACCCGTTCGGGCACAACATCGCTACCGTCATCTTCCACATTCTGCGGTATGCCTGTGTACTTCTCATATCAACGCAGTTTATCCTTTCGCTTGGTAATCGACCTCAAGGCTCCAAAAAGCTTTACCTGATCAGCATGATTATTTACAGCATCATCATGGTTTACACGACATTTGCTACATTTTACATCATTATTCACCAACTCACGTCCAAAGACGATAAGATCGAGATGGGCGACAACGTCTTTACGAATATGATTGTGTCTATCCTGTCTACGATCGGCATGTACTTCATCATGTCTATTTTGTATCTCGATCCATGGCACATGATCACATCTTCAGCCCAGTACTTCATTCTTCTTCCCAGCTACATCTGCACCTTGCAAGTCTACGCCTTTTGTAACACGCACGATGTTACCTGGGGTACCAAGGGTGACAACGTCATGAAGACTGATCTTGGTGGCGCTGTGGGTAAGGGTGAGACTGTCGAGCTGGAGATGCCCAGTGAACAGCTCGATATCGACAGTGGATACGATGAGGCTCTTCGCAATCTCCGTGATCGTCTCGAAGTTCCCGAGAATCCACCTAGCGAATCTCAGTTGCAGGAAGATTACTACAAGAGTGTACGAACCTACCTCGTCCTCACATGGATGATCGGCAACGGTATCCTTGGTATGGCTGTATCAGAGATTTACAGTGCTAGAGGTATTGGCGATAACTATTACTTGCGCTTTCTCCTCTGGTCCGTCGCCGCTCTCGCCGTCTTCCGTGCCATCGGTTCTACCACATTTGCCGTCCTCAACGTGATCAACATGATAGTCGAAGGCCGCGTACGCCTGAGTCTCAAAGCACCTCGTTGGATGGGCGGTCTAAAGGAGAGAGTCAACGACAAGATGAGCAGTGTGTCGAGCAACTTACGCAGTTGATGTACACATCATCTTGAACCATTTGCGCTTGGTTTTTGTTATGCATTTAGAAAATGGGCATCTGCATCGGCGTAGTTTGGCGTTTTGGCATTTATATCTGCATGGAAATGGACAACTCTTCCCAGGACGTTTCACTGGGAGGATGACGATTGAGCAGATGAGTTCTCGAAAATTATATGATGCCGGCCATGATTGTCGAGGCAACGAATGTTTGATCAGAAAGTTTTGTTTAATGGACATATGTCGGGAATTCGGTTCTGGGGTATGAATTGTGTAAATAGCAGAGGATAAATGTGTATACCCCAGGTTCAATACGAGGGTGCTTGTTAAGATAATATCTACTCTGTGTTAATAGATCTGAAGCAAGGGTTAATCTAAGTTTAAGGCTTGAAGTTGAGATAAAGTCTATGTAATTCAACAGTCTAGATGGTTCACGCAAAGTCTCAAATCATTGCGAAAGTGTTTCTACACGGAATAAATGCGTCGTTCCAATCAGTTGCGCCGGCCAGTAAATACCACATCAAGCTATGCAAAATAAAGCAACAAATCATGATATCAAGGTTCATCCAACAGATCCTTCATTCTTTTCCTGTCCCGATTGATGCTAGGCACAATTTTCATTCAGTCTTTTTAGTCGTGATTTATTCCTCGTCCTCTTCTTCCTCGGCAACCTGGATAGCTGTTAGTTATTGTTACTTGCAATTGGTTCAAATGGACTTACGTTATCGTGGAAGTTTTGACCATCAGTGGTAGCAACAATGATACCAGAACGGACACAGAAGTCACCAAAGCGCTCGCCCTCGTTGCGCTCAAGAGCATATCGCTTGAGAAGAGGCTTCATGATGGCGAGGATCTCATCCTCCTTGATGCTCTGACGATATAGCTTGTTAAGGCGCTGGCCGTGGTAACCGCCACCAAGGTACATGTTATAAGCACCGTAAGCCTTACCGACGAAAGCAACCTCAGCCAACCAGGGACGAGCACAACCGTTGGGGCAACCAGTCATACGCATGACGATAGAATCCTGGCGAAGACCGTTCTCCTCGAGGCATGACTCAAGCTTGGAAATGAGCACAGGCAGGTATCGCTCAGACTCAGCCATGGCAAGGCCACAGGTAGGGAAAGCGACACAGGCAGAAGAGCTGAGACGAAGAGCCGAGAATTGGATGTTGTCGAGCTTGTACTTCTTCATGAGTTGCTTGACCTCGTCAAGATCCTCATCAGCGACATTGCTGAGGATTAGATGCTGGTTACCAGTAAGACGGAACTCAGACTGACCCTTGAGAGACTTGGCAATCTCACGCAGACCAGTCTTCATCTGGAACTCGGGGGTATCCTCAATGCGGCCGTTCTCGATGAAGAACGTGAAGTGGTTGAGGCCATGCTCATCCTTCTGCCAGCCAAAGGTATCAACGTTGCTCTTGAACTCGAAAGGTCGCTCGGTCTCGAACTTCTTGCCCCAGAGCTCCTCGACCTTGCTGCGGAAGACAGGTACAGTCATATCGTCAATGGTGTATTTGAGACGAGCGTGCTTTCGGTTCTTGCGATCACCATTGTCACGTTGGACAAGCATGATCTTCTCGCAGACGATGTGCACATCCTCGGTCTTACAGAAGCCGAACATGCGACCAGTCTGGGGATATGTCTTCTTGTTGTTGTGGGTAGCACCCATACCGCCACCAGCAAGAACGTTGAAACCAGCAAGGTTGCCATCCTCTCCCTTGATGGCAATCAGACCAATGTCGTGAGCATACACATCAGTATCGTTGTGAGGAGGGATTGCGATGGTAATCTTGAACTTTCGAGGCAGATAAGTAGGGCCATAGAGAGGCTCGAAATCCTGGACAGCATCACCAGCAACCTGTGTCTTCTTGTTGTCATCATCAGTCAACCAAATCTCGTGGTAGGCAGTGGTAGATGGCAAAAGGTGGTCGCTGATAAGCTGAGAGCAGGCAAAGACTTGACGGTGGTACTTAGACTGGGTAGGGAGCGAACTGCACATGACGTTTCGGTTCACGTCACCACAGGCAGCAATGGTGGTCATGAGGGCTCTGTTGATAGCTTGCATGGCAGGCTTGAGCTTGCTCTTGACAACACCGTGGAACTGGAAGGTTTGTCGGGTGGTGAGTTTCATGGTCTCGTTACCAAGCTCATTGGCAATGTCGTCCATCTGAACCCACTGCTTGGGAGTAGAGATACCACCAGGCAGACGGCATCGGATCATAAAAGAGTAGGCCGGCTCAAGACCTTGAGCCTTTCGTTCATCTCTGATATCACGATCGTCCTGCATATATGTTCCGTGGAACTTGGTGAGCTGCTGGTCGGAGGCCGAGATAGCAAGAGTTGTTGGGTCGTTTAGACCCTCAACAATGGTACCACGGAGGTAGTTGGAGGCCAGCTTGATGTCCTCGTTGGTGATAGGCGGGGGCTCGTCGGGAAGGCCATCGACCTTGTCGACACCGAGGGCGGTCCAGAGCTTGGGCTCCCACTCCTGGTAACCGGTCTGGAAGCTATCGGGGTCCTGGTCATCACCAAGACCGATATCAATCAGATGCTTACCACCAAGGTTGGTCAAAACGCGGTCAAGATCCTTGGCAGGCTTGTTGTAGTAGATCTTGTCCTCCTTTCGAGGCCAGTAGTGGCTGTCACCGAGGCCAAAGATGGAGTAGTTGACGGCAGCGAGGTCAAGATCGGTGTTATCCTTAATGGCGTCCCAGAAGGGCAGACCATTTTGGGGGAACTCACCCTGACCAGCGGTGGAAGTGATGAAAACAATATTCTCCTCAGTAGGAAGATCCTCGACTGGGTAGTCCTCCATAGCCAGAACAGTAGTCTTCAAGCCGCGAGCACGACCTCGGCTAGCCAAACGCTTGGCCAAAGTAGTAGCATTGCCATTGTCAGAAGCATATAGAATGGTGAGAGGAGCGCCCAAAAGGCCTTCGAGCAGCTGGTTGTACGCATCCTTAGCCTTCCTCTTCTGTCGGGCTCGTACCTCACTTCCGAAGTCCTTGACGAGGGCAGCTGCAAACTTAGGCTCCTTAGCAGCCAGCTGAGTGAGCTGGTTGTCACGGGCAAGGAACTTCTTGAGCTCTTGCTTGATCAGCTCTGAGTCGAGAGAGAAGTTTGGCTCGCCCTTCTTCTCGTTATCGGGGTTCCATCGATACAGGGGCCAGTAGCCAGTGTCAACAGCCTTCTTGGTCTCCTGGAGAACTGTGAGAGGAGAGTCTGTCTCACCGAAGTATGGGAGGTATGCAAGAACGACCGAAGGACCCTCGAACTTGTCGGCCTCGAGGAGGGCCTGGAGAACCTGGGTGTATGAGCTGTAGACAGCAGTAGAAGCAACGTAGACGTTGCCAAAGTTCATGGCATACAGACCAATGTCCTTCTTGCGGCGGTTGGCATCAGCAGCAGCCCTCTCAGAGTAAGGAGTAGAGTCGATGATGAGCATGTTAACATTCTCGCCAGAGGCAAGAACGTGGTGAACACCAGAGTTGCCAAGATCGTAAGACCAGGCATCAGAACCAGTCAGCCAGAGGGACTCCTTTCGGAAAAGACCCTTGGCAGAGAGGAGCTCAGCAGCCAACGAAGAGCCATCGGTCTCAAGTCTAGCAATGACATCGTCGGCAATCTCAGTGGACTTGGCGGCATCGTCAGCGTTCATAGCCCATCGCGCCAACCAGCTCTTAGGAGCATCGGTAGTGAAGCTACCATTGGTGGCAGCATCCTTAACCCGAGAAACGAACTGGCCACGACGTTGCTTGCGAGCCAGGAGGGAACCGAAGCCAAACTCAGGGCTAGCAGCAACGTTAGGAGAGAGGCCAGTGGTAGAAGACTTGATAGCATTGGCAATGTAAGCTCGCTTGCCAAAGAGCTGATCAAGAATCTTGGTATAGGCGGTCTCGAGCTGAGGAGTCTGCAGGTCATAACCAGTAGGCTCCTTCCAAGCCTCCTTCTTGCCGACCTCAAGGTTTTGGATAGGCTTCTCAGCAGTGAGATTCTGCAGAACACCACGTAGGGCCTGAACGACAACATCGGGGGCAATGTAGCCAAGCTGGTGGCCAACAATAGCCTCAACGCCACCAGGACCGCTCTTCACGGAAGTTAATACGTCAATGAGGAGAGGACCCCACTTGGTAGTCTTGCGGTGGATTTGCTCCAACACGGCGATTCGCTTGACCGATCGAGGAATAGCATCGACAAGTCGGGATCCGATCCAAGGTCGGTAGAGGCGGGGAGTAAGGATGGCGGTGTTGGCGAAGATCTCCTCAGGTCGGGCCTCGTCGATGGCTTGAGCGAAAGCACCTGCGTCGGAACCGAAGATGAAGAGGCAGTTCTCAGCACCAGGAGGACCAGAATACTCGAAGGCGCTGTACTCCCGACCAACTGACGCCTTGAGCTGAGCCCAGATACGTCCAGCCGACTTGTAAATATCCTCGGATGTAACCTGAGGAGGGGCAGTCTCAACGGTGGTGGCGACAGATGAAGGAGCAACAGGAGTGCTGGCCTCACTGTCTTGACTGGACTTGACCGATGTTCCAGCTGAGGGAGCCTTGGAGGCGTTCGCGCTAGGAGGCACAGTGAGGTTTCCACTCGCGGCGGTACCATTCACTGCTGGCGCATCGTGGTCTGAAGAAACGGCAATGTGGCCATCGTCCGCATAGATTCCGGTATGTGAAGAGGGAGCAGAGCCAGCCTGGAATCGGCGAACGCTCTCGATATCGAGAACGTCGCGAACAACGGCGGCATCCTCGATAGCAATAGGCTTGTCCTTTAACGATGTTGAAGGAGCAAAGAAGTGAATGACACCCTTGCCACTTCGTACAGCAAGGGCGTGAGCGGTCAGAGCCAAATCCTGGGCCTCCTGAAGGGTCTCGGACTGGACGAATGTGAATCCCGAGTTACGAACGGCAGTAATAACCGAATAGTCGGGGAACGTCCGGGGCTGAAGAGAAACGTGGAGGACAACAGGGTAGTTGGCCAATTTGTATAGGTGTGAGACAGATGGGAGTAGGATGTTGGATGTGGTGGTGACTGAGACGAGCTTGCCAGCTCGGATGGGTGTGTATACTGATAGAAGAGGATCCGTGTTGTGTCGTACGGGGATGATCTGGTTTGACGATCAGCTATATTCAATGACGCGATTCATATCGCAATGGCTCGACCAGCGAACTCTATGCATAAACCATTCAATTCATATTCCTTTTCGTAGGTTTATGAGTAGCAGTGGCTTATCGAGTCCTCCAAAAAAGAGAGATCGGGGATTTTTCGGAGACCATTTAGGAGGGGCAAATGGCCCTTGAGTAGACTAACCTCAGGAACTGTATCAGCACTCTGAGCGACCAAGCTGCTGTCCTTGCGGCTGGCGTATCGGTTCAGGTGAGAAGAGAATTCGGAGTCAGTGCCAATGGCGGGCTGGACAGAAACAACGACATCGCTGGAGAGGTAGGCAATTCGAGCCACTATGAGAAGCGCATTAGCAATCGATTTGTCTTGTTGCGGGGCAGGCTAGATTGATTGAGATTGAGAACTCCCTGTTTACTCTGGCTTGCAAATGTTCCGTCTGGGCAGACAAAACTCAATTGCTTTGCAGAGTAGCAGGTTATCTCCAACTCATGCAGCATCCCGGTACCGCCTCCAACAACTGGTAAAGAAGAACTCACCGGCCTCCTCAGGAGTCTTGATCTGGTGCTGTGAAGCAGCGTCCATTGTGTCGCTTTCCGTCGTCGTGTTCGGCTCGTCGGGTATTATGATCGAACTGTCTTTTGGACAGACAGAGCAGACAAAGCTGCTTGCGCTTCACTCGAAGAAGGGAGAGTAGTGTAATAAGAGGAAGATGGAGGGGAGAGATGGAGAGAAAGGAAAGAAATCTCAATGACGGACTCGCTCAACACAGCAAGATCCGAGGATTGTGAGTGGTTTTCTTCCTTTTCTATAGAATTAGAAAAAGGTTTCTTCCCTCTGCTCAACGCTCAAAGGAAAGAGAAGAAGTTTGTAAACTGGAGCGAGCAGAGACACGCCCTTTTGCCTTAACTTTAGAGACGCCCCTCGTTCCGTCTGGTCTTGTCTTTTGGGTCCGGTCCCTCGGCTGTGCTTTTGCTCATTCGCACGTCTTATTTTTTCTTTTCCATTCGCCGATTTTTTCCCCGCGCCATTAATTTAGTGAGGAAAAACAGCTGCAAATTCCATCCAGACGCCGCTCAATGGCCACAAGATTGGCTTGTATGAATCCTCGCCCTCGATTGCGTGATCGATTAGCGGGATGCTATGCCCCAGACGGCGGGGCTCACTGCGTCCTGTCGACAGTTTGGGGGTGCTCTCTCAGGGTCGCGCCTTCCGCTGGAATAAGGGCCAGTGCACGACTCCGCGCCCACCGACAGCGAATGAGGAGCTTTGGATTTGCTTCAAGCTGATGCTCAATTGGCCTGTTGTACCTTATGTAATGCGGTCAACCAATAAAGCTCCCCGCGCGAACATCGGCATTGGGCAGGAGATACGTACAGGGGCACATGGCGACCTGGACCCACCCCGAGTTCCTGCTGAGAGATACTGTTGGGCCACCGACGGTCCGCGCAAGAATTACCAAAATGATGAGAGATTCTATTCTGCAGGATCCGTGTCGTTGCGAAGAATTGCATGACCACCCCAGAAACGAAAAATCACTTGCGAACTACAGGGATCATTCCGACTACCGGCCGGTGTCCGTATGTTTCTGACTCCTCCCAATAATATCAAGCCTCGAAGACTCATGAGCTTACCTTACGATTTCATCAATCATATCTGAGGCGGAGGGCAGTTGGTAATCCTGTCGGCTATGTTCACGATCTCACGATGTCTGAGGTCATGCATCGGAAAAAAAGAGTCATCAAAGAAGCACAGACATTAACCATCCACATCGGAAGATACCCTCTCGCTGCCTCCGTAGGCGGGAGTGTCCGAGCACGGAGGCTAGCTATTTTATACTGAGGCTTACTGATTGATTAACTGTTAAAATGTCATTGGCCGGATTCGCCAACAACCATATCAAGATGAAAGTAAACATTGATGACAATAGCAGTTTGTGAAAGGACAGGTCTTAGTATTCAATTTCGTGATCTAGCCAAAAGGTGTATTAGGTGCTAAGCTACGTAGCAAGTATTATCATTATCCCAATATTTTGTACTCAATGCACCCAATTCATAACCAGAACAACCCTAGTGTACAAGAGACGAACCTGTCCCTCATCGATCCATGACAGCCCAGTATGCAATGACGAGATGATCATGTGCCTCTCACATCTTTCAGCATTGTACTGGGATTGTCCTATCACGCAATCCGCTTTCAACATCTCATGTCGGCTCATCCGCTCTGGCAACCCGCAGCGGCCGTTCAATGAATCCACAACATGCCGCGATTTCGCCGCATATGCCGCACTTCTTCCGTGCCGGCCGAGTCGTCGGCATACTTTCCGTGTTACTGGACTGAACTTGTGATTGTTTCCCCTTGGATCTTCACGATGCCACATTCTTACTAAACAAACTCCGTCTATCGTGTTTGTCCATTGACCATGAACATGCGAATTGCTGAACCCGAAACACCAGTCCTATGTTGCACCAAGAAATGCAAAAAAGAGAGCATCCTCTCCCTCCCGGCCTTTCCGCTTATTATTTATCTGACTTCTAGCCCCGAGAATGATTCATCAGGGTCGCCCAGTGATGTGCGGTAGATTCCACATAGAACGGTTTTAAACCTCGCCAGAGAGCGTGCCCGCTGAGACGGGCTTGTTGGGTCCTCCCAGATTGGGAGCCCATTCATCAGACTCCCGGGTGTCAAGCCAGTAAGCTCTGCCACATGATACCATCAAACGGCCAAGGCGGCCCCGGCGGCCCTCACCGTCAGGAAGATCCTCTGCGAAAGGACCTTCTTGGTCATCAACACCAGGGCCTTCCAGAATCATCAGCTGCATATACTTTTGCAACACCTGCTGTGCATACGCCATGACGATGAAACTGAAATACACACGGATCAACGTCGCGCCAACAATCAGCAACATGCTGGCAGCCGTTTCCTGAGGAACGACTTTTCCATGCATGGCAGCCTCCTTACGCAGACCTTGCATACCCTCAGCCACAAAGTTAGGGAGATCCGTCTTCTTGGACTCGGTTGTCTCGCTCAGTTGAGTAGAGAAGTACCAGTCCAGGCCGAAGGCTGCGGTGTATGCTGCATTGATAACGGTATCGATGATGTAAAGCCATGCGAGCGCCAAACATTCAAAGGGGCTTTGTCGCCGGACGTGAGGAATAAGAATTGCTAGTCCTACGAGAACCGCAATAGAGTAGACGTATGTTGAGAGTTGGAGGAGAGATAGCTGATATCCAGTAAGAATGGCCAGGAGTCCGTAAACGCCAGTGATCTTGTTGAAGACGAGAGCCAGAGCGATGAGTTCGACGCCGGTCTGGAGGCTGGTGATGCCGAACAGGCTCTACAAACACTTCAGTTAGCTTTTGTTGACCTCATCGTCGTCCTCGTGAGACGATATCAGGGTCGAGTCGCGTGCTCCTCCTTACCTTAGGCCGGGGTACCCGGAGGGATCGTGTAAACCGAGACATGGCGGCGCGTTCTCTTGAAAATATAATGTTTCCTTCCGGGACCTTCGAACTCAGTGAACTGTTCTTCGTCGTTTGTTGATATCGACACTGAATATAGAACGCGCAGGTGAAGAACGAAATTATAAGGACAAATGAATGATGCAACCAGGGTCTGCCTCAAGAACTTGCGCCCGAGACTGCCGGTGTAATCTTAAATCACGTGGTAACCGACAAAGCTGGGCTGAGTTAGAAACATGTCAGCCAATCATAGTGCTGACTAATCATCTTAAATCTTTTGAGTTTATGACAGCAAGCCATCACGTCACTTGCTGCAACCCCAAATCCCAAACCCGCCCAAGCTGTAGATAATCTTTCTGCGCTTGTGCTTGTCTCTTCTAGGTGAAGTGTGGTAGGTTAGAAACCCCAATTGGGTCTCCTGATTCCCCTCAGATAATGCGCTTCGCTGGCCCGCTAAACCACAGCTCTTGATTCGCAAGAAACGACAGAACATCTTCCTGATCTGACTTCCATTGAGTTGAGATGCCAGACGGAAGTTAATCACATGTGATCCTTTCCGACTGCCCATTCGTGCCCTGGTAGATACCCTGACTTTGTATTTTACCGTATTTTTCCAAGCTTGCTTATTGACTACCTTTGACAAAAAGGGTCCATTTGTCTTCCTACATGAAGTGGCTTTCACATCTCTCCACCAGAAAGTCACCGGCTTTGGTTGGAACTGCGTCTTCTCTTCCCGCAAACTCTCTCATAAAACACTATATCAACCCGAGACCATCCATATTATCTTCAGCTTCCATATATCACACGTTTCACTCAACTACAGTGTTGGCTCCAAGTGCTAGGTTCTTCTCAACCCAATTACCCTACACTTCTCCACGATATCTCCCCACCACCCCTCGTCAATCGCACCGCGGGGTCCTGCACATCCCACCAACCCACATACGCAGCTATAGACAGACTCAAGTTCTCTGTCTCACTTACAGGTCCAATCCGAGAGCCATGTCTTCAGCAGCAAACCTAGTCGAATCGGCCAAGAAATTGGCCGCCTACCAGGCAGTCAATGACCACCTCGATGCTTCTTTCAAGTTCGTCGGCATTGGTTCTGGTAGTACTGTTGTCTACGTTGTCGACGCCATTGTCAGCAAGGGTCCTGAGTTCTACAGGGGAATGACCTTTATTCCCACTGGAAGTCAGTCAAAGGGTCTCATTCGCGCTGCTGGTCTCAACCTCGTCAACCTTGATGAGAGACCAGTGGTGGATGGGCTTCCTGTTCCTCTTGATGTTGCCTTCGACGGTGCTGACGAGGTTGATGAGGATCTCAACCTTATAAAGGGTGGTGGTGCTTGTCTGTTCCAAGAGAAACTGGTAGCAATTGCTGCTAAGAAATTCATTGCCGTCGCTGGTATGCATTGAGTGGTTTTATTTCCGAAAAAATTGAAACAGACTGACAATGAACAGATTACCGAAAGCAATCTCCTAGATTATGTACCACCTGGAAGTCCATCCCCATTGAAGTCCTTCCCTTATCTGCCCCTGATGTTCTGACCCGTCTTCGAGCAATGGGCTCAGCCAACCCTGTTGTTCGTTCAGGTCTCCCTAGCAAAGCTGGAGAATGCGTGACAGACAACGGCATGTGGCTTATCGACGCCCCATTCCCCCCCTTGCTTCTTCCCAAGGACATCAAGTCGGAAGGGGATGGTCATGGAAAGGACGGTGCCTGGGAAGTTAATGCGCTCGCTGAGGAATTGGTTCGAACCCCTGGCATCGTTGAAATTGGATTGTTCCACGGCTTTAATGGCAGTGAAGCCGTGAAGCTGGGCAAGCGACTTCAAGCACAGAAGCCAATTGCTGCTTATTTCGGCCTCGCCAACGGTGAAGTGCAAGTACAAAATGCGGCTTGAACAGCTCATAGTGTGGAACTGGAACGGGGTATAGAAGATGTGACAGTCTTCGCCGCATGGTTGCCAAGGCCCATAAACAAAATGTGGAGAATACTTACAATTAAGTGAAGGGAACGGATTGTTTATCATATAATAAGATGTTATGAAGTGACGTGGCTGATGAAAGTGTAACGAGGTAGAAGCGAAATGATTGACCAGCACAAGCCAGTCGAATCAACATTAAAGTTTCTTATATAACGATCGTAGGCTCGTAGTCCTGGTTGTATTATACAAGCTCCTGCACTCAGATCCACACGCTATGCTTAATATCCTATTTTGTGTGCAAGGTAGCCAGGCTTCTTTCGCATCTTGAGTACGGCTTGCGTTTTCCCAGGTACTCCTATACTCCAGTCCCGAATCGGTGTTGGTATACTTAGCATGCGCAGCCTTCTTGCGACTGCTGCGAGTTGTTCGTCTTGACATCAATCACTAAGCATCGTGTTAGTTACTTTCGGAATTGTCGGGCATAAATACTCACTCTGGTTGGAAGCTTGCGCCGCGGCATCGCTCCCCTCCATGCCAGGCAGGGCTTGTGCTATCCTCTTGAACAGGTTCTTGACGTTATGACCCAGCTTTGCGCTTGTCTCGACAAACATCAGGTTGTTCTTCTTTGCCTCCTCCTCGCCCTGCTGCGTGGTCACTTCCCGCTTGTCGTTCAAATCCGTCTTATTTCCAACCAGCACAATGATAACATCGTTACCTCGCTCGGCTCGTACGTCGTCAATCCACTTCTTGGTGTTTTGAAATGACTTAGCGTCTATAAGGATAGCGGTATTAGCACGACTCGTGCATAGCCACAATGAGGGCGAGGGGGTAGCCGGGCAGTGGGGTCGGTCATCAGGGGCACATACTAGAGATGTCATAGACAACAACAGCTACGCTTGAATCGCGGATGTAAGAAGGAATCAAACTTCGGAATCGTTCTTGTCCAGCAGTATCCCATAGCTGCAGTCGCACCGTCCGGTCCTCGAGGTACATGGTCTATGTGGGCAGATGTTAGTGTGGCCCAGGAGTCGGCTGTCAAGGGTTCTGACCTTGGAGAGGAAATCAATGCCAATTGTCGCTTGATACATGTTGTCGAAAGAATCATACATGAATCGTGTGATTAAAGAGGTCTTTCCGACTGTTGTGGTCGTTATTAGTGATTTCTATTCGGACGCTTCCGCAGTCCGACATTGACATACCGCTCTGTTCTCCTAGAAACACCAACCTAAACATCTGTCAGCTAAATGATACAAACATAAATTCTCGATGTACATACTTGAACTTCTTCAAGGGGTTATTGTATGATCCGCCAGCTTGCGACATCTTTGCGGTTCTGTTGTCTCGTGCAGAGGCTTGTGAGGGACGGTGGATTTGACAGCTGTCAAGCTAATGGATATGAGGCTGTTGGAAAGGATGCGATCTCGGTTTCTTCGAGGAATAGATTCTCTCTCTTGGCGACGCAAGATAAAGAAAGAATAACAGAATGATGCGACCTCAGAGTGGCAATTTGTATCGTAGGGATCAAAGGGTAATTACCAGCTGGAATCTGGAGAAAGGAGCGTTTAGTCTAGATCCTGGATTTGGCAGGAGCATATGACATGGAGGCCACCCTGAACGAATCCGAGGAAGGTGCACGTGCCGATAAGAATATCTCTCCCCGTCCATTACGGAGTCCCCATCAAGTCAAGCGCTTGATTGCTTTACCTCCGTATTTTATATGGAGGTAGCGGGTCGAGACTCCCGGCTCCACTAAAAAATTAAGAAATCGGTCCCCCACCACTTCTATCAACAAGCAGCATTTTCGTTCTTCATTATCGACAACGCGATATCCTTTTCCATAGAGGTCTCGCAAATATGCCAGTGTTACAATCCAAGAACGCCATCGGGGGCGATGCTCCCAAACAGTTCAACCAGCCTTCACGAAAAGGAAAGAAGGCATGGAGGAAAAACGTTGATGTTACCGAGGTGCAGAAGGGTCTTGAAGAATTGAACAAGGAGATTATTGCTGGGTGAGCTAAACTCTAAGCACTTCCTTCTCGCTCTGCTAATATCTCCATAGTGGTGTTATCAAGGAAAAGCCCTCTGAAGACTTGTTCACTCTCGATACCAAGGGCGATGCCGCTCTCCCCAAAAAGTTCAACAAGCACATCAAGAAGGGCCTCAAGGCTGACGAGATCATCAATGCCCGCTCTCCCGTGCCCGCCGTTTCCATGCGCAAGAGACCGGGCGACAAGACATCAAACGGAATCCTTCCTGTGAAGCGCCAGAGGACTGACTGGGTGTCACACAAGGAGCTCGCGCGACTAAAGCGAGTTGCCGATGGAGAACATCAGAATACTGTCCAAGTACAAGATGCCACCTATGATATCTGGGACATGCCTGTAGAGCCAAAGGCGAAGGATCCCGAAAACTTTTTGGAAGAGGAGGTCAAGCCTAAGGCTCCAAAGTCGATGAAGAAGGAGCCCCTTTCTTTGTTGGAAAGTGGCAAGCAAGTGCCTGCTGTCCTCAAGCCCACCGGAGGATACAGCTACAACCCTGATTTCAACGAGTACACACAACGTCTGGAAGAGGAGAGTGAGAAGGCTCTTGAAGCTGAGCGCAAGCGTCTGGAGAAAGAGGAACAGGAGCGCATTAAGCAGGAGGCTGCAGCTCGATCAGCAGCTGAGGCTGAGGCCGCAGAGGCTCGTGCCAACCTTTCGGAGTGGGAGGAGGATTCGGAGTGGGAGGGATTTCAGAGTGGCGCTGAAGATGATAAGCCATCCGCCAAGCGCCCACAGAGAAAGACCCAAGCTCAGCGCAATCGTATCAAGCGTCGCAAGGAAGAGGAGCGTCTCGCGAAACACAAGGCTGCCCTCAAGGCCCACCGTCGACAAGCCCAGCGCATCCAGGAGATCGCTGAGGAGATTGAGGAGAGAGATCGTAACAAGGCACTTGTCTTGCAAAAAGACGACGAGGCCGACCCTATTGACGAGCTTCGTTCCGAGAAGTTGCGCCGCAAGCAGCTTGGCAAGTACAAGCTTCCTGAACGAGATCTTGAGCTTGTCCTTCCAGATGAGCTCGAGAGTTCGCTGCGCCGTCTCAAGCCTGAAGGCAACATGCTCCGGGACAGATACCGAAGCATGTTGGTGCGTGGCAAGGTAGAGAGCAGAAGACATATTGCTTTCCACAAGCAGGCCAAGCGCAAGTTTACTGAGAAGTGGACATACAAGGACTTCACGATATAATAAAAGATGGATGGGCGTCTAGGTGTTTTAAGGACAAAATAATATTTCGACTTTTGCTGCGAACAAAATGCCCCAGAAGTGTAACTCATAGAGCATAATTCCATCAAGCAAATTAGACCTGCGATTCTTCTGCAACACCGCGTCTACAAACGTTCTTTTCGCAAGTCCTGCTATGCCTCTATACTAAGCTCCAACGCCTCAAGGTCTAAAGAAATGACAAATATTAAGCATTCATAAGAATAGATTTAGAAACTCATTAGATCTGTTTTTTGTCAGAGATGTTTGTGGAAATGGGAAGGGATACGAACCTCGTCCAAAAAGACCTCGCTTGGTCCAGTCCATAGCCATCAATAGTCGTGTTCGCAGACTCACGCTCTGGGCAAAGTAGACAGAGCGCCAAGCGTAAACAGCCCAGAGGCCACCAGCCAAGCTTCGACCCTCACCGAGATCAAAGATGGCAGAGTTACCAACATAAGCGAGACTGCCTAGGTGCTTATACTCAAAAGCCTTGTAAACAGCAGCGTCAACATCACCCTCGCGAATGTCGTTGGCGTTCAGGCCCTCATGCATACGCGCCATCTTGTTAAACTTGCGAGCAAGATATTGTCCTTGCTGATGAGCGCGCTGGGCAGTAGCAGGCAAGGATGTGAGCTTGTTGTCAACTTGTTTTAGCAATTGTGTCAACTCATCAAAGTCTAGTGTGCCGGATTTGTCCTTATCAAATTCATTGAATAACTTGTCCACACGCTTGAGATGGTTGATAGACTGGGGGAATCGTCTCTTGACGTCCTCAGCAACACCTCGCCAGTCAGCGAAACTGAGCTGAAGCGTCTCGGGGTCCTTGCCACGCTTCCAGGCCAAGGATCGCAGGAAAGTGACGACGTGGTCGGCAACGTTGTTCTGGACTGTAGAACAATCTCCAATGGCGTATACATCGCCTAAAGGTGAGCCATTAAGACGAAGATGGGTGTCAGTCTCCAGAGCATGCCTGTTTGTCTGAGATTTGCCCAGCTTAGCAGCCAGTGTTTGACAGAGCTGGGTTTGCGAAACACCTGTAGACCAAAGACAGAAGCCAATGGGCAGCTCCTTTGTGATCATTGTGCCATCTTCCTGTTTCTGTGTAAAGATGATCTTGTCAGGGAGAACCTCCTTAACACGAGAGTTGGTGAGGACGTCAACTTGGTCGCGAGCAAAGCGTTCCTCAGCATATCGTGAAACAGTCTCATCGTATGTGTTCAGAATGTGCCCACGGCTTTGGATAAGATGGACTGAGATCTCATTACGTAGAAGTCGGGGGAAGTGCCTTGTCAGATCCTCGTTGAGAAGGTCAAAAAGCTCAGCAGCGAACTCGACACCTGTAGGGCCACCACCACTGACACAGAATGAAAGCAGACGCTTTCGTTCTTCGTCCGGACATGTAGGCAAGTTGGCTAACTCGAAGTTTTGTATGACCTGGTTTCGAATCATGCGTGCGTCATTAATATCCTTAAGGAAGTAGGCATTTTCCAGACCCTTGACACCGTGAGGATTGGTTGTCGAACCGACAGCAACAACAAGCTTATCGTATGGCACATAGAATTTGATATCTTTGCCGTTTGCGTCAACTTGCGACACCTCCACCATCTTGTGCGAAAAGTCGATATCCTCAGCCTTGGCGCGAATGAAGTGACCGTTAACCCGGCTGAGAATTCGTCGAATAGGCTCAACAAGAGATCGCAACTCGAGAGTACCTACTGTAGCTGAGGGAAGCATAGGGGTGAATAGGAAGTAATTGGTTGGCGATATAACAGTAACATGGTAATCGTCTGGGTTCAGCTCTTTGAGGAGTGCAACACCTCCCCATCCACCACCAAGAATCACCAGTCGCGGCTTGTCTTTGAGGCGACGCTTCTCCTCCGAGTCATCATCATCAATGAATACCTCGGCGATTGGCAGGTTCTTTTCTCCACCACTGCGAGGCTGAAGGGCAATTTTTGAGACATCGATATCGCTCTGAGTGGGGTGCTCGAAATATGTGCTGGCATCGTAGACGAAGAAGCCAACAATACCAACGCCGATAACTGATATTGAGATGCCAACCCAAGCCGCTAGGCGGTAGCAAAAATTAACGACTTTAGACTTTCCCTGGGGAAGTGGTTTTCCTGACAGAGCGCGCACGAAGAACTGGGAGGGTAGCTGGCGGGTGGTGCGGCTCGTTGCTGGGGAGCCTTTTGTGATTAATGGCGAAGCACCTGTGAGCTTGATGAAGCTTCGCGATTGCGACGAGTATAGTGTGCGAGGAGTGAGAGATGATTTGAAGCATCGAGAGCTGGCAATGGCGCTGTTTTGACCGGCGCGAGCCAGTCGCGCGGCCATCATGGAGGAGACGGGCATTATTTTGCGGAATTGGTGGAATGTTGGACGTCAATCAATGATAAGCCAGCGATGTCAAAGAAGACATTCGGTGCTTTCTAGATCATGACACAAGCAGAAGCACAGAATGTTAGTGAGAGAACACTTAATGGATGATGCAAGAAGAGGACAAGAGTGAAAAAAGAGCCTTCTAGTCGATTGTATTGTGTAATGCATGCATCCAAAAAAGGATCTTCCCGTTTACGGAGCTCAATCAGGGATGAACTGGGCTGCAAGACGGGACATGTGGTTGCAGCTGAGACTTCCAGAGGTGGTACCTACAGCACGGTACAGCTACGTCATTGCCAGAGCTCTAGTTTTCTCCCCTTCATCAGCACCAATTTCTTGGCGATCCATGACAATCGAAGATCGGTGACTCCACTACTGTACAGCATATCGCACTTCACCCAAACATCAATATCTCATTTTCCATCGTCATTGAACCATAGGCCACACATGTACAAACCCACGTATTCATTTGAAGCCACATCGCGACCCCCCCCCCGGATACGTCGGCCGCCATGCCATGACTTTGGCTGGTTTGCGTGAAATACCACACAGTGGCTCCTCTTTTTTCCAAGTATCCTGTTGGTTTCGGACGTCCCGTTTCGTGGATCCTAGTCGTGGATCAGTTACGTTACAGATGCTAATGAGATACCAATTGTGGTGGATCTCAAGATTGTCAAGAGCTGGCGCAGCGAACCAAATGCAGCGCTGTTCGTATATTTGCTTCCTTTACGGATATAATTACCGGACATTCCGATAATCCTTATCGTCAATCTTGATTTAACTACCACTATCCATACGTTGTTCCAAGCTTCTGCCATCATATGTCACGACAGACTATACTGTATATGAGAATCGTCCATCAGCAGCGAAAATACCTCTTCTCGACCCATCGTTCTTGTTGGTAGTCGAGCATGTTGCAAACCACAACTGTAACCTCTGGGAAAACGGACGTCAATCTGTGAAGTCCAACCTTGCCGGCCGAGTATGTTGCTAGAACAATGCGATCCTGTTTGACGCCGTGATCAACCAGGACTTGCACTGCCATCAGTGCTGCACCTCCACTAGCCATCTGGGTATCCAGAAGAAGGACGCTTTCTTGGTCTGCAATATCGTCAGGTAGTCGCAAGTAATGAAGTTCCGGCTCTCCCGTGGAATAGTCGGATTGGATAAGAAGACGGCCCGTTCGGCAATCGGGAATAGTCTTTCGAAGCGCCGGCTCAAACGCCGATCCTCCTCGGAGTACAATAACGGCGCAGACCTCACCCGTTGATACAAGGCCCTTGTATTCGTTTCCTTGGGGTGTCACAATATTCTTGGCCTCGAAATGGGCATTGTTGAGGGCCCTATGAAGTGTTAACAAACAACCAGTCTTTCATACTCACAGTCTCTCGATCTCTTACTGTTCAATGATCAGACTCGCAAGCCTGTCAAAGTAGAATATGAAATCCTCAGGATCTGTGTCAATATTCTGGAGGATGGTGTTCATGAATTTGAGCTGTCGTGTATCATCCAAGACCACGACCCGTTCAGAAAGCGGCGAATCCTTACTTGCCGCTTCCAGACGGGACAGTGCCTCTCGGTGATGTCTTGATTTCTCGAACAGCTTCTTCTCGACAAACTGAACCATCATTTCTATGACCATGAGCGTTTTAGTTGAGGAATCAAGGACTTGTGACTACTCACCGAGGGCAACTCTGTTCTCGATTCCTCGCGGTACGATCAAATCAGCAACCTTCCGTTGGGGCTCGACGAACTTGAAGTTGTCAATCAGCCATCATAAGAAATCCCCTGTTTCTGATACGGGGAGCTTACCTTTTCAAAGTTTGGCTTGACGAATCCAAACCACTGTTTGATGATACCCTCGATATCTCGCCCACGCTCTCGCACATCACGGACAACTACACCGAGCTCGTCAGAAATCCTTCCATAGGTCTTCATAACGTTAAGACTTACGTCTCCTTGACAGGCAAGTATCTGCATCTGCCTCACAATAGATCTAAGTTCAGTGTTAGGTCCTAACCATGCGATTCAATAGGGCACAGGTTTTTGACATACGCCCATATCAAGCAGCTCAAGCACTCGAGGGTCGTAAAGCGCAAAAATACCCTCTAGGACAAGTACATGAGGCGAGTAGATGGATGTTGTACGGTCCAATCGCGAATGTTTGGCGAATGAATAAACTGGAATTTCGGCCCGTTTACTATGAGTATGGTGAGACGTCAGTGAGGTGCAAATCCCAAAGCCACAGTCAACTACACATACCCAGCCTTAAGATCCCGTAGCTTATCGACTAGAACATCGAAATCGATGGCCTATAAGAATAGCATCAGTTGTTATCCTGGCAGTTCATACTATGTCACATGAAGCATACGTCAGGCGAGTCGAAGTCATATTCGTTGGCGAAGGCCATTTTAGACTGCTCAGGTGTCAAGGTCTTATAAAAAGAGTCCTGTTATATATGAGCTTATGTTCGAAGTATGGTTTCAGGGATTCATGCCATTGACAAAATAACGACCCAGGGTAGGTTCAACTTCTTGACGATGGCCTGGGACAAGGTCGATTTGCCTGAACCTGAGCTACCCGCGACGCCGATGATGCTGACATCGGCCCAAGGAGGTGAATAGTAAGCTCGCTTCTGGACCGTGACATGGCTCTCGAGCCCGCCATTGACTTCAGGGATTGCAGAGGCGGACATTGCGGTGGGCTAGTTCTCGATGAGGTCACCGTCACCTAAGATTTGGAGCGAAGAGGACGAGGATTGGGTAAACGAATGGCGAGGATATTTGGTAGCTGGAGATTTCAGAGTTTCCTCTCCGAAAACTAGCCCTGCAACGTCCACGAGCCGTACGAGTATGGTACCTTCAAAGTTTCGACTCGAGGGTTTGGCTTGCCCGTCGTTGGTGGAGCAGTGAGAGCACGGCCCTGTCGCGTGTGTGATCCACAGAGGGCCAAGAAGAAGCAGGACAGTTGAAGAAATAAGCTATTGCTAGCAGAGGCCAGAGGAAAAGGCGAGAGTGATAGTAGATATAGAGATATACTTTGGTGGTTGAGTTAAAAAGCCGAAGTGTAGGAAGATAAACCAGCTCAGCCCCGGCCCTGCTCATGTTTTAACGATCGATCTGACCTCGTCAGGGTTCTCCTCAGACCGTATCTGTATATCGAAAGACGGCGATGGCCGAAGGCGCATTGCATTCTCCGCACGATGAAAAGAGATAAGCTACTGTAACTAAGTCTAGCCCTGTTCTACTGTATGTATCACGCCTCTAGCTCGATCATGATGACCTCTGTTGCATGTAACCTGTGGCTTGGCTCATGACATTGATTTCATGAGTTAGGGTACCATGACCCTCGCTGATGCTCGGATTAGAGCTTCTTAGCTGCATTCTACTTGAAAGACTATACCTGGAATAACGGATCGACATCTCAAATTGTGACTAGGGTCATATCATAGATCCTATTGCACAGCCCAGATCGATTGATCGAGAGCTGTGGCATAGCCGCGGCACACAACGGAGCTCATTTTCAGGGACCTTACCTTGATTTGGCGGGGCTGTCGCTGATGGAGACCTGAGGCAGAGAGGATAGAGCTCAGTGGAGCCTTTCGCTGACATGATTGGTTCTCAATCCCAAATGAGGCTACGGGCCTTGGACCCACGAACACGGCGCTACTTTTCCTCCAGCCCCAATCATATTTTCTTCTCCTCCATCTTCCGTCAACCTCTTCTCTTTTTTCTTCTCCTCTTTCTTCTTTACATCGTCCGGTAAACACAGAAAGTTTTTCTACGAGTAGCATAGAGATCACGAGCCTGAATTGTGGCCTGATTCTCGATGCGCTGAATCGCCTACTTTCGGCTATTGCTTCTATACCGTGCCGTCGATTAACCCTTCTCCGTTCAAGCTTCGATTCGCAGCGATATCCGTGCTGGGATAATTAGACAAAATGGTGAGCTTTGTTGTCGACAAGCCGAGCTTCAGCCCAAGCTTTGTATAGCTGGGTGCTGACTCGAGAATCAGACGTCATCTGCTTCTACAGCTACTCCCGTCAAGCATGCCTTTGATCGGCGTGTTCACGATGTCAAGTCTCCCAAAAGGTACGATACTCTTCCCCTCCAGCCATCTCACCTACCTTGGTCAAGTGATGAACGCACTATCAATGGGAATCTCTCCTAGCATATAATGCGGAAATACGATATCAATCTTCTTTTTCTGAACCCACCATTCAATACATCTCGCTGTACGCACCTTCATGTCAGCAGCTGCTAACGCCTTTGAAGTGATATCAACGCTCTGATACTGGACTATCTTACTATGGAAGGGTATCCAAACGCGGCAGCAAACTTTTCCAAGGAAGCCAATCTTGAACCTCACCAGGACACACAGTACATTATAGCGAGGCAGGAAATCCAGAACTGCATCCACAGTGGTGATATTAAGACGGCGATAACGACACTCAATGAGTTTGACCCACAGGTATGCACTTCCAGTTCCTTGAACCCATCTTTTATATGATTAGAACACGAGTTTTACATGCACCACTCATAGAGCCTTCGGGCCTTTGATGAGGAACAACCACTTTTTATGATTATTTTTCTTTTCACTTCTTAATTTCATGATGCTTGGAATGTATTGTCGCTAACCCGACACAAAGATTCTAGATGGAGATAAGGCACTGCATTTTACCTTGCTACGACTTCAGCTCATTGAGCTTATTCGCGCTTGTAATGCGACTGGGGATATCCAACCAGCCCTCACTTTCGCTACTGAGGAACTAGGTCCTAAAGCACCCACGAACCCCAAGTTCCTGGAAGACTTGGAGAGGACCATGGCACTGCTCTTGATTCCATCTGACGCGCGTGAGCCCCAGTTAGCAGCGTTGCTAGAGCCAGAGTTGCGACGAGAAGTTGCAGACAGCGTAAATCGGGCCATTCTTGAAAGACAATCCCGAAGACGTGAAGCAGCCATTCGCCAGCTCGTCAGAATGCGTGTCTGGGCCGAAAATACTGCTCGGGACAAGCGTAAAAACTTACCTGACCGACTGGATATTGGCTTGAACGGAGAAGAACCCGACAGCCCTAGACCTCACGCCGGAAACGGCCATGATCCCATGATTACAACGTGACATTGATACCCGACCCCGAGGCATGTTCAAAGAGTAGTAGTTTTGATTGTGTGGCGCTATTCTTTGTCTAAGTAGCGCTTGGCGTTTGGGATAAGATTGACATCCTTATGGTAAGGATTATGAACAAGACAAAGGCTGGCTGTCGGGCGTTCTGAAAAGGCTGTCATAAATAGGCTGTAGACCTCGACACTATTCAAGAGGCAAGGTTAATCATTCATTCATTAAACATAGCAGTTCACGCGTGAGATTGCCTAAAAACGGTTTCTTCTAGTTGGAAGTCACTGAACTTAAATGATCCTTTATAACATATTTACATGGAGCCGGGCTGTCCGAGCCATCTATTTTGTCCTGATATGCTTAAGCTTTCTGGCAGAGTACAGGAAGTTGTTGGCATAAGCCTTAGGTGCAAACTTGCGAGAGTTTGGCTCTTGAACAAAGTACTCGTAACCCTGCTTCTCAGCAAAGTGAATAGCATCCTCCTTGCTGGAGAAGTTAATGTGGGTGCCTTGCATAAAATCACCCGAAGATTGCCAGCCGATCAAAGGGTTCTCCCATCGATGTCCCTTGGGAAGAATGTCCCAATCCATTCGCCAGCGTCGACCGCGCCAGTCGCCGGACTGAGTCGCAGGCTTGGCTTCCTGGTAGATGCTGCAGTGACCATTAGTTCCTGAAGCTTTCAACAACATTTGAATCATGTATATGGGCAAACGAACCGAACTGTTCGGGCCTGTAGTTCCATGGGAGCGCCTGAAATCACAGCAGCGGGAAGGATCTCTTCGTTGCCATTCTGGATGGATCGAGGGACAGGTGTGTAGGTGCTGGTATTACGTCAGCACTAATATTCCATCTTTGTAATTTTCAATCGCGTTTCGAGGTATCGTACGAGGTGGCCTTGTCAGCTTCGATATTGTAGTCGGGTTCGCTGGTAACAGGGCCAGTGATGGTACCGCTGGCCTGGGTGACGTTGCTCTGGAATCGTCGGGGTGCGGCGGAGAGGGCGACTCTGGGCGCAGCGGCGCTTCGCAGCATACGAGCCGCACTCTGAGATCGGAGGGCGGCCATGGTACAAGGCTGTAGCTTTCAATTGGCGACAGGGGCGTGTCGTTTCTGAAGTGAGTGATGTTGATCTGCGGTGATATTCTGAGGTTGAAGCAAGCTTGAACGGCGTGATCCTGATTGGGTGGAGCGGATCAGTTGTTTTGCCGAAGTCGCGGAACGAGTGCTTTTCGGCAAGAACCTGA
Source organism: Fusarium sp. NRRL 52700 (assembly GCA_013396095.1). Taxonomy (NCBI): domain Eukaryota; kingdom Fungi; phylum Ascomycota; class Sordariomycetes; order Hypocreales; family Nectriaceae; genus Fusarium; species Fusarium sp. NRRL 52700. The sequence continues at coordinate 169,592 of JAAQRM010000213.1, read as the reverse complement.
ACCTGGGCGGGACCGTACATCTCGACAGAACCTCAAACTCCAGCCCTTGCAATTGAGCGTCACGCAGACCCTCGACGGACCAATTCTCGAGACTCGAACCCCCCCGAATTACCGACATCATGAGCTTCGTCACCCGCCGAGCGCTCTCGACGCTCATCCCCCCCAAGGTGAGAGAGAGCCCCTTCGGTTATGGGCGCAAATCCCCGGTGCTCCGATTGATTCCGTTACTAACACCAGGTTTTCAAAAACAGGTCGCTTCTCCTAAGGTACGCAGAATACGATGAAATTACTATCCCACGGAGCCTCGTTTTCGATCTCGACGAGTTTGGGATGGATGAGGACTTTTACGGACGATCGCCAATGGAGGGAAATTTCGTCATGATGGAGATTCAGAAGGCTGACAGAACTCGATCCACCACAGGCCATTGGCGCTGCCCCTGATGCTATCCGTATGCAGCGTGTCGTCAGCTTCTACGAGAAGCTCCCCCGAGGTTCCGCCCCCGAGGTCAAGGCTAAGGGTCTTCTCGGCCGATACCAGGCCAAGCACTTCGGCAAGAACCCCACTGGCAAGCGTACGGACACCCTCTCTCAAGACTGGATTGAAATGTTAGATTCTGACAGTGATTGTGTTATAGCTATCATTCACCTGATTGTCTTCCTTGTCAGCATCGGTTACGTCCAGAACTACTACTTCCACCTTCGTAAGTATCTATCACGGGGTTGAAGGGGAGCTGTCTGCTAATGCTGGAATCATTTAGGCCACCACAAGAACAACGCTCACTAAGCAGCTTAAAATGGCGTTTAGATACCTTAGATGGATCATTGTGTGAGAGGGAGCGGGGGTCGTGTACATATAAACTCCGGAAACTTCGCGGTCGAGCACGCGCCTTGGCTTCCCTATGTATCTCTAACAAGCAAGTGATGTGATAATGCCATCACGTTTTGGTTATGCCCTGTTCGTTGGCTCTATGTTGCGCTGGTGCCTTCGGAACGCAAGCTTTCTGTGTATCCGTACCTCTGTCAGAATTGTAAGCTTTTTGGGTGGTACTGCATTCTCAAGCTCTTCCGTATTCTGCACAAGGAGACCAACCGATATTTGAGCTTCTAAAATTTGCATGTCAAGAATTCTTCTTGGCTGTCCTTCGGGCTGAAAGTCTGCACAAGGTACGATACTGTAGTGTGCACACTAATCACTTTCAACAGATCATGTTATGGTGTTGACTCAGCCGGGTTATCAGAGTAAGTATAAATCCAGCGTTGACGATGCATAGACGCGTGTATACTCCGTTAGCTAGGTGGATGAGCTGGCCTGGACAACGACAAATATAGCATGTAAACTACATTGTTTGCAGGAAGGTGGCACTAAAAAGAAGTCAATTAGACACTTAGTGTACGTACCAAAGCCTATTACAGAGGATGCCTGCTTGCCTTGTTAACCTATTTTCATACAAAAGCCGACGCTGGATGACATTGAGTAATCTTGAATGACTCTCATGAATATTACTATCATGTTCCTTGCATCAAAATTAGATGAGATCAGATCCTTTCTGATCAGCTGAGTGGCCGATAGAGTCATTCGGCTCCATGATGATAAGCCATTTGATGATACCCCTAAGCTTCAGGTCCCTCAGGGAGCAAGAAAACATCGGACCTTGATATAGGGTGTCAAAATAAATCTAGCAAAGAGTCCCCTAAGCTTAGGCTAGATTTACCTAAATACTTTTATTACTTAGGGTCAAGGTCCTGTGTTTTCTTTCCTCCCCTAGAGGGCGTACCGGCCTTGTAGCTGGTAGGTACCTAGCAGCTGGAGGCAGCCCTGCCACTGGCAGTCAGGGGCCGGGTACGGATGGCCAATCCCAGCCCCTCATTGTTTGGCCGCTAAGCCTAGCCCAGCCTCCAGCATCACTTTCGGGTCTCTGAAAACTGGCGTCTGTCTGTCTGGCCTTCCAAATCACAAACACCAGTGCATCAGCCGCAGTTACTCCGGGTTCATTGAAACCTCACCTTACACCTCGCAACTGACACGCCTTGCAGTTTGGTGATTTCTCCTCCTCATATTCCGCCCCCGACTCCTGGATCGAGCATCGTATCAAATCCCTCGCAATCGGACGAACGAAGATCGCCTTTCTATACCCGTACCATCCTCCGATCCCCACTACCGATACTCTTGCCCTCCCCGCCCCGCGGTGTCGCAACTGATCCGACTTCAAAATCCGGTGTTTCGTCTGCCTCTAAACTCTAGTCCGACCAGAAACCGACGAGACTAGGCGGAGAAACTCATCAAAAGGGCTTCTTTTGCTTAACACACGACCGGCGCATTCTTACCACGTATGATGGCAACAGAGGCTGCTGTTGATAAAGCTGCCGATGCCACTGCCTCTCAGTCCCAGCCTGTACGTTTCATCTTCCCTGCTTTGCGAAAGTGAATTTCCCACCGTTTTGCGTTTGGCGAAATTCGTATACTATAGCCTTCGTTGCCTGTTTGAACTTCAGCTAGCCGAGCTGCTATAGCTAGCCTTGCTAACAGACTTTCTCATGAACTTAGTCGCCCGACGCTGAAAATGTCGACTCCGTCCGCTCGAATTTGAATGGCAGTGCCGGCAACGATGACTATGAAAATAAGCACATTACGAACGTCGAAGATCAACTCACCTCCGCCGATGCTAGTGCCAGCGGAGGTTCAGATACAGAGGCATCACGCGCAGATGCGTCAAAGACGAAAGATGGAGAGAAAGTTCATGGCCGCGCAGGCTCCACAGTCAAGAAGCCTGCCTTCAAGGCTGTCTCGGTCAATAAAACATTCCTCGCAGCCAAGGCGACGGCCAACAGTGCCGCGACCAAGGCCGCTGAGAAACAGCCTGCTGGTTCCAGTACGCCTCCGACAACCTCGGCCACCTTATCCTCTTCACGACCTCGCCTTATAGCAAAGACCGGTAGCAGCACTCGCGATTCATCGCCACGATTTTCTGGTGGTGTGAATGGGGGAAAGCCTGGTAGCGCACCTGATGCAAATGCAGTTTGGAACAAAAACCGACGTATGTGCAACATCCTGAATCAGCCGATTTAATGAACTAACGAGACTGTAGCTGTGCCGCCGCCTGAACCAAAAAAGTTTACTGATGAGGAGCTCAAGAAGTATGGAATCCATATGGCTAGTCGTTTGAACGAAGACGATGCACAGGGGCAAAACAAATGGGCAGACATTGACGACGACGATGAAGACTGGGCCCCTGAAGCTATTACTTGGGGAGATGGCACAAAGACGACGCTCCCCCACCCAGACGAGCACCCACCACCGCCATCAGACAGTGGTTCTGTTGCGTCCAAGGGCAAACCTCTCGATAAACCACGGTCTCCAGCTCCACCTGTTGCTGTGAGCTCCCCCCTAACGAAGTCGAGTAATTTGGCACAGGGCAAGGGTTTGATTTTGAAGAGTGGCTCCCAGGAAAAACCAACTCTTGTAGCCAAACCTCCAGCTCCCCCGGCACCTGTCAAGTCTCCGTGGGCGCCTTTACCTCCGGTCGAGAAGGCTTCACCTATTCCAGAACAGGCCAGTCTTGCTAGACCGCCACATAATAAGGGCATGACTCCGCCGCCTCCAAAAGAATTTGCGGCGGATGATTTCAATCGTTGGAGAGACAGTTCATCTCACGGAGGCCGGGAATTGTATAACTCCCATTCTGGCCGCTACGAACCAGTACACGACAATCGACGGGGCTCGATGAGAATGGAACAGCATCCAAGGCATCATCCTTCCCTATTACAGCGACCACCCCAACCAGACTATCCAGCTGAACCTTCAGGTGCTTTCCAGACCAATAGAGTTTCTCAAGAACCTCCTTTCGCTAGAAGACGAGGATCATCTAATGTCAGCGGTGGAAGTGGCTCATTTATGCAGCGCATGAATAAGGGAGGCGAAGTGCCGATCCCCCCTCACGAATCACAGGAAGGCCGTAGACCGTCTTTCGTTGGTTCCGTTGATGGCCTTGCCTCCCCCAATCTTTCAGCCTCAGCGCATGGCCCAACAAGGGGTCAACATCATTCTAGCTGGATGCCTCCTCGGAGTTCCCCAAATCCTGCCTTTGCACAACCACACCACCCTGTACCTCTTCCTGAGCAAGTTGCCGGTCCACCCCCTCCCCTTCAACCTGCTAGCGAGGAGCTCGAATATCAGAAGAAGCTCATGCGAGAACGTGTCGAGTTAGCTAGGAAACGACGCCAGGAAGAAGAAGCCCGCGAGGAAGCTGAACGTCGGGAGCGCATTCAGAAAAAGTTGGATGCCATGGGTCCTGCGCCAGAGAAGAAGACCGAGAAGAAGGAGCCCGCAGAGAAGTCTGACGGTGTTGCACACCCAACACATATTCAACAACGTGACCAGAGTAGCGTGCCAAACCAACCTCCTACCCAGTTGCAGCAGGATGGCGACCACTCTGCAACAGCTCCATCAGCTCGACAGCAGCCCCAAGATTCTGATGCTAAAGTTGCACACACTCAAGGCACAGCGCCAGCGGCGAGGCGTATATCTCACAGCCAAGAAGCGAAGCCTAGTGAGCTTTGGGGGGCAGCTGCAGCATCACGCCAGGATAGAGCTGTGTCAAATTGGGGTACAGGTTCGCAGCCCCGAAATAATGTTTGGGGGTCACCTAATAATGATCGAGGCCTTGGTAACGGCACATTCAACACTGATATCGGTCGTGCACCTCTGGATAATCGCCCGGGTTCTCAAGGAAACAAGGGGCCATCACCTATCGCTCCTCCCAATAATCAACGACAACCTTCTCAAGCCCGACCTCAGCCTCCAGCCCCAATCGGTTCTGGACCTTCACGATACGGCTCTTCTGGTCCTCATCCTCCGGCAGGATCTGATGTAGCAAGCAAGTGGATTACTGCCGTTGGTGAAAAAGATAAACAACTGAGTGCTAGCCGATTGGCGGAGCGGGTTGAGCGCGATCGCCTACTTGCTGAACGTGGTGTTAGTCTTGAGGATGCCCAGCCGGTCATCAAAGATACATGGCGCCAGGTTCATGCTCCCGGCGATGGTACAAGACGCGCTATTGGCCCTCAAGAAGCACAGCCAGCTGGCCCCTGGAGGAGCCCTGGTGATGATGCAAAGGAGGATCCTACTAACGTGGGAGTAGTGGGAGGCGGAGTACCAGGTCAGGCCGGAGCTTCGCAGAACCGCACATCTCGATTCTTCCCTACAAGAGACTCGCATGATAGAATCAACGAGAATGAGCCATCGCGATCTAAATCGCCAACCCCTCCGCCGCCTACGATGGAAGGCCACCCAGCTTACGAGGGTGATGTTATGAAACCCCATGTATCGCTTCCAAAGCCTCACCCTGTGGTGAAGCTTCCCCCATCTATGACAGCCTCGCAACCTCCCTCAAACCGTGTACAGTTCGGCTGGGCGCACCCGCCATCCTTCAAGGATGTCGTTCGGGGCCCTGTGAGCCCCAATCGTGTACCATTGACGGCCGGAGAGTCTTCTCAAGAGAAGTGGCAGAACAAAATTAACAGTTTGCTTGGTAATAGTTCTAGATCTCCACCCCAGAGGTCAATTGGCGTCGACCCTGCAAGCAAGAGTGCTCTGGACCATGTCGCTCACCACGATTCAGCCACTGTTTCTCTACCCAGGAACAATGTTTCAGCTCCCGCTCATTTTTACAAGAGCCTCTCGTCACCTGTCACCAAACCCATGGCCGAAGAGTGTTTTGAAGAGCAAGAGATGGGGTCCTTACCCCAGATTCGACTACCACACAAGGCCCCTGAAGCCGCTTGGCAGCCAGCATTAGCACCAAACAAGCCTCTGCCGAAGAAATTTGCAATTCAGCCAACCGTTATGGAACCATACTACTTCTCTGCCGAAGTTGTTGGTGGCGGCAATGTTATGAGAATCATGTTCCCTAATATGCAAGAAGCTAGAACTGTCACTATTCCTTTCTCAGCAACTCGAGGTGGTCGAGGTTCGCAAGGACGAGGTGGCCCCAGAAACCGGGGCTCTGGCTATGAACGTCGGGGAGGCAAGCGAGATGTGTCAAGCTCACGAGGAGAGCATCCCCTAACTAGCTCAGGCCGTGGCAGCCGTGGCGGCTATCGCGGTCGAGGCTCTGACTGGGGTCGCACACCAAGTAATCCTGCTTCTTTGGCTGCTTAGGAAAGCAAAGCAAGCTGGAGGAAACCGGCCGAGACACCAGCATGACACCATCCTCAGTCTATTACATAATACTCGCCGCGCATCTTGTGTTTATCGCTTTATCTGCTGATGCATTGGTCTCACCTCCCGGTACATAGTGACCCCCACTATTCCGATGTCCGTATTCAGGATATAATGGAATGAGCTTCTACATACATTGTCTGCACAGCCATATACTGAAGGCTTTCTCGATGTGCCAGCATTTGCTTCTTTTGCACATGTCAAACACACTATACCTTTTTCCTGTTTTTTACTCCATCTCTCCTTATAAAACTGGGGCTCTGTTTTGTCTTCATAAAAGCATACATGGCGGGCGTTGCTTTTTGTGAAAATGATAGGATCACCTGGAAAGGGGGGACTCAACAGGCTCTTCAAGGGCCACATACAACCCAAATCAAATGAAAAACGCGCCATGTTCTCGATGACAGGGGAAGAGAGGATGGCGTCTGAGTAACAAGTTCGATGACCTGCTTTACTTTGGGTCGGGACTGGGTTCGCGGTAATCGAATGTGCTAGGCTTTTTCCCCTTATTTTTGTACTTCTTGTATGAAGGAGCTGGATCAGATCAACCTGGAAATCAGAAACAGCCGCAACGGATTTATGGAGAGAGATCACTATGATGGGAACGATGAGCGTTACTGCGCCTTAACGAAATCAACGAGTGCGTTAGATGCTCTGTCAGACAGGCGATTGATCAATCATACAAATTTCGCGAATTATACGTGCCCGAATTGAGGTTCCCTGATAAATCACTGTGCAGTGACGATATTGTGAGATGAGGTGTAATTACACCATGTATACCACCCTTATTTGCCGTGTTGTTCATATCATGCTTGTACATTAATGGTATCTATCGTATTCAACATCGTAACAAGATCCCCTTCTAAAATTCCACTAATCCCATGCATGATATACAGTCGCTCACGATAAGATGAAACAAGTCGACAATGTAGTATCACAAACTCCTGAAACGCCCGTCTTCCAAGGCGTTAAGTCATGACGTGCATATTATACTTTCTCGTTTGATTTTAGACAATTAGACCTCCTCGACCGCACAGTTGGGGTGCACAATATACATGATTTGGGAGGGATCTGTTGAAGAGCTTGCTTCGCCATCTGTAAGGCCTTCGCCGCGGAGAGCCATGAGGATGTTTTCCTGTAATTTCGAGTTATTATAAGTCTTGGAAAAAAAGGATTGATGTATGTTGCCTACCTTGACCATCTTTTTGAGCACCATGTTGGCGAGAGCTTTTTCTCGGTGATAATCGTCCTCACCTTGGAGCTCATCCTCCTTCTGCTCCAGGTACCAGTTGACCAATTCATCGCCGTTAACACCTTCGAGGTTACCGACCTCGGCATCGGTGATATGCTGAACAAACATGTTGACCATCTTGATGTAGTTGTCATATGTGATTGTTTGCTTCCTTCGTTCAGGGGCAACACTGCTACGACCAGGCTGTGTGTCATCTTCGTCCATGACTGCGTCTTGTTCTTGACCACGACCGGAGGCAGCATCAGCGGCACGAAGAAGTGTCTCACTATCTTCTTCGGGTTCCTCGTCGTACACCTCAACATCATCGTGCTCGACGGAGATGATACTCTGTCGTAGGAGGTTGTATGCCTCGACAACCATCTCAGTGCTGATCTCTTCCACACAGTTGACCTTGGCAATAGCTTCCGAGAGACGAATCATACTCTCGAGCTGACGAACTGTAATTCGGTACGAGTTCTTGCCCACGCCTCCTTGTGCATCGTCGGCGCGAAGTTCCTTGTACTTCTCCACGAGGACATCCTTGGCCTCTTCAGTAAACTCAGGTCGGAAAGTCTTTGCAAAACGGATGTATCGCTGAAGTTGTTCTGTGCTGAACTCAGGCTCGACAGCCTCGTCACGCAACTGATGGATACCAACAATGTGCTCTGCCAAGTGGCGGTCGACTTGTTCGTTACACTCGTCGAGGACAACAAAAAAGAGATCGAAACGAGACATGATAGGTGCTGACATGTTGATGTTTGAGCGGAGGGTCGTCTTGCGGTTGTAACGACCACCAACAGGGTTAGCAGCCGCAAGAATGCTGGTTCGGGCATTCAGCGTGGCTTGAATACCGGCCTTTGCGATCGAGATGGTCTGCTGTTCCATAGCTTCGTGGATGGCGACTTGATCTGCGATATCCATCTTGTCGAACTCATCAATAGCACAGACACCATTGTCTGCCAACATGAGCGCACCAGCCTCGATGGTAAATTCGCCTGTCTCTTCATCCTTGACCACTGCAGCAGTAAGACCGGCGGCAGATGAAGCCTTGCCACTGGTGTAAACAGCACGGGGCGCAAAAGAGCACACGTATTTCAAGAACTGGGACTTGGAAGTAGAAGGATCACCGACAATGCAAATATTGATATCACCTCGAAGTTGCATACCCTCAGCCGTGCTCTTGGGGACACCAGACATGAGCTGAAGCAGTAGACCCTTCTTAACGACCTCGTGGCCGTAGACCATGGGAGCAATGGATTGCACAAGACGGGAATAAATGTGGTCACCGTGGACCATTGCTCGTAGGTCCTCAATTTCAGAGGGGTTCATGGAAGCTAAAACAGAAGCTTGAGCATCTTCCACTGACTGCTCTCCCTCGTTGGTTGTGTTCTGCGTCAACGCATTGACAACATCTGCAGCACCACTGGCAGCCGACTGGCCAGATGTTGAAGTGTCTGGGTTCACCATGCAGGCAAGGAATGCAAGACGATATGTCAAGTCTCGCACACCTAGAGCCTTGAGACCACTGACTCCACTTCCACCAGCATCGGCTCCTCTAGGCGCATTGCGGTCGTCACGGATAGCAGTCGGTCGCAATCCTGGAAGGCCGAGTTGGCTGACATCGGGAACGACTATCAGGGCACCAGTGAAGATGCACTTCTCTCCAGCCTTGGCACGATCAACAATTTCACCACGCAGAATAACGTCCATAGTTCGAGGCATGCTGCCTGTAGGAATCTCGGAACTGTTCTCCTGAATTCGAACCTTCTGCCAATCGACGAAGGTACTGCGACGAATGTCAAGTTGCCAGGCCACGCGGTTCTGGCATGTCGAGTTGGGACATTGCGTAGGTTCTGTGTATCGAAAGGTCTGCTCAACATTTGGCACGACTGTACGACAAGCCTCGCAGGTGAAAGTAGCGACAGACAACTCGGGACGGACTTCGGATGTTCGAGTGACTGTTCCGGAGATAGATAGAAGCTGGCCAATGTTGGCGGCTCGGAGGGCACGGACTCTGGAAACTAGAGGCAAGTTGTAGAATGCGATAGAGAAAAGCTTGTCGGTTTGTTGGTGTTCGTTCTTGCGGTGTGATGACTCAGACTGGCTGGCAGAGCCGAGATGACTGGCCGCAGAAGTCGTGAGATTGCTCGAGGCGGTGGGCTGCCGGTGCTCGCGGAAGTACATAGGCTCGTACTTTGCAATCATGTTGTGTAAAGCAGCGGTGAGAAAGGGGAGGAATCGATAGTATTGGCGCATAACACCATCCGCCAAACTGCCATTCTCCCATGCAGCCAGATGTCTATAGTCAACGTAGAATGTCGAGAGCGAGTATGTACGCATGCCTTTGATCTGGGCGACATAGTACTTGTCTGTAGTAACGGCGCTGGGTGTAGGCGCGCTTGGTGTCGGGGCACTGATAGGGTCCTCGGCAAAGCTATTTTTCACGCAGAACGATTAGGCAACATTCTACGTGTATGATGAGTCTATGGAGTGCACTCACTTCTCGATAAAGGACTCAAAGTGTTCCTGAACCAGCAGGCCAATTCTGTCCTCAACACGACTGATTTCAGTAGAATTCGGGATCCTTGAGCTTCGTGGGACCTGATCATCCGCAAATCCATCACCCTCATCATCGCTCGGGGCACCCATATTCTCTGAAGGGGGTCCTCGTGGGCGTGCTGAGGAAGACGAGGGGAAGCCCATATTGCGTCTAGGGGTTGGGGCAGCCCGCGAGGGGGCATCCGACATCATGAAGCCGGCATCGCTCGAGGGAGTAGCCATTACGGCGCTTGAATTATAGTGATCGTCTGTACCGGTTTGAGAGTTGACAAGTGACGATGCACGCAATGGTTTGGTTGACCGAGTCTTGGTAGATGAATTGATTGTTGAATGTCGAGGGGAGATTTTAGTTGCCAGGGCAAAGGCATGGATGTTGTGTGGGGTTATCCCTGGCGCTTGAGATTATTACAAGGCGACGCGTCAGAGCGCGTAGAGGGGCTAACTACGTGACGCGACTTTAATTGATTGCATCCAGAGTTGGCCAATTGGCTCGCGCGATCTCCATGTAGGATGATGAATTATCTCGATGATAATGAGATGTAATGCATCTGTGTATCTATAGAATCTTTCGCTTAGAGTCTATATGATAGCTAAAATAACAATTTTATTCATATTCATGCTAGTATCGTGGCCCATATTCGAAGCAGTCATTCGTGTTGCGAAGCATTAAAGTACCTACTTAGGTATCAAGCATATATACCTACGTGATCTTAACAATATGTTTAAGCATGTTTTGTCATTGATACCAATACCATCTAGTATTTAATACCATGTCTTTCTATGAAACTGTGCTATTAAACCTGTAGGGCATAGTGTTGGGACATGAAATTCAAGACATTGTCCCGATCATCTCTGAACTTGTTGAAAGTTGCTGGTCGTCTTTTCTTGCTTGCCATGAGAAGAATACATGAAAAATAAGGCTGCCTATTACATGGCAAGAATGTTCTAATATAGAAGTAGTTACAATTATGCATCAAAGTAAAATCTCCAGCTTGCCCATCTCCAGCTGTCATGAAGATTCAAATGTCACTCTCATTATCGTTCGTCAGTGATCGCATAATTCTCGATTCAAGGATTCGGCGGGGTGCTCTATGAGTCACATGAAGGCTTTTTCAAGCAACTTCTCTGGATAGGTAGAAGTATAAAGCGGGAAACTGTAAGAGATGGGAGTGCTCCTCTTCCGATTTGCGTGTAGACTAGATGCAATCGTTTGGTGCACCTCTCTCGAAGACTATGTTCCTATGACATATCCTACAATCCAAGCTAGCTTAATATACAAACTATACAAAGCAAAATATGTTTCGCGACGGTAATCTCTACCTGGTTATGGGTGCTTCGCTGCCTGCGCTTGCAAATGATCTTCTGACTTGCCTACCATGCGCATACAACTGAGTCATGATCAACGGATCATATGCCAAAGCGTGTTTACCAGCCCTTTATATGGTTTGCCCAAATCCACGGGAACTAGATCCCTTATTTGAATACCGGCACGAATGGACTTGTACTTTCAGCTGCTTGTTATAGGTAAGGACACGCAATGAGTGGCGTGAGAAATGCAACCCCAGGTACACTCAGAAGTCTCATTTGTAACTCAAACTCAAACCAAGAAACAAAGCCGTCAACGTTAAGTTAACGTTTTCCCAAAAGTCCCCGACTCAACGTTCAAGCCAGGCGAAACCTAAATCATGTGTTCCGTCCCGTCAGGCCGTTGAGAGTTTCACAAGACGCTAGACCTGAAGAGATGCACCGAGTTCAGTACTATATGCAATACACCGTCATAATATACTACTGTAGCAATCTGATAGTAGACCGACCAGCCAAGTGATCGGCTGGTCACTGCTTATCATCAGCAAGTTACCATACCTCCAAACTCCGAATGCAACTCTTATGCAGGGACCTTGTGACACGCCCGTACAAGTACGCCCCAGTTGAAACCTCCACGCGCAATTTTAACACATGCCATTCGACAGGTTTACTCCACCACCATTTGCCTAGTCAAAGGTCGAGACTCGAGAGTAATCGACTCTCCCAGAGCAACGATTCATTCATTTCCTGGTCTCGTATAGGTCCAGACCCAGCATTCTTCGCATACCAACAACACCCCATGATGGCCTAGCAACCTCCGCGTGGGAATGTCATGCAGATGTTACGTTCCCACGCCTCCAATATCCCTGCTGCAATCGAATAACGCCAGTTTCAATACGACTGTGTAAACTCATCTAAGATTATGATTATCCACTATCTAATAGTAATTTGCCCGCAGAATCATGTCCATTCCTTTGCCCAGCCAGTATAAAACGCCATTCTACATAACCGATACCATGCTGATGCCGACTGGGGAAGATTGAGATAGCCATATAGAACAAGGGCCATAAGAATGCACACAAGGGTATAATGCCTATTGATCAATGTCCATCCAAACCATTCCCGGCGACTAGGGTAGATCGACATAAATAATAACAGTCCATATAAATCTCCCCCTGACATTCCATCATAGCACCTCCATTCAACATTCCATTCGTGTCCATAATCCCAGTCACGTTATTCCGTCTATCCTGTGTCCATCCAATCCAGTCAAATAACGCAATGAGATCCTCTATGGTGTAGATACCTGAGAGCAAACGCAGTCCAGTAGCAAAAAGAGAAACAAGAAAAAGATAAGCATGGAATAGGCGACAAGTCTATGCTACCATACATGACCCCCCTGTCAGTAAATGAGGTCACTGCCTCGATCAAGGTATGAAAGATAAAGAAATGTCATAGTGTGCCTATCAGGCCGAGAAAGCATGACACGAGATTGACAAAAAGGCTCAAGTAGCATAAAGATGAAAGAATAAGAAAGAATATGACGCCTAGAAACGTCGTGCGCAAGCCTAGGCATTGAGTGCAGAGTCGCGCTAGCGTAATGTTGTATTGTGAAGGTGGCGTATGGCGTCGGTGGTGCGGCGCGGCGTTGCGTGATTGGTTTGGCGGCCAGAAGCCTACAGCTGATCCCTGCTTTGCGCTCGACGGATCTACCCGCCAAGTCGTGGTTGGGTCTCCAGCCTCTAGCTCCATTGATCCATGGCCAACAAGAGGGTGTGGTTGAATGGTACTGAGAGTGCCGTGCTTTGACCGCATGACCATCCTACGGGCACACGCTAGAAGAAAGAGGATGGGCATGGGGGTCAAAGAGTTGCGATATTCCCCGAGGTTGGCGCCTGAGCCGTGGATCGTCTTGTTGGTTGCTCTTTCATCCAAGGTCCAGGCCAAGCTTGGGCACAGGGTCTGGCGCGGACAGCATCACCCAGCCACAACCTGCACGTCCAATGGCGCCATCATCAACGGGAACCTCAGAGCGAACATGGATCTGGGAGGGCTGCTTCGAGACAAGGTGGTGTCTTGTTGGACTCCGCCATTGGCGTGCGCCACAACACCTGACTATCACTCACGACCCTCCTTCAGTGTTCACGAGGCTGTTTGATACAACCTTCCGACACAACCAAACCATCAACACGAGGTAGAAGGCCCGCGGGGCACTCAATGGTCATCCGATGATGACCTAGGCGACTGAGCGCCACGGCCTCTTCATGCTCTTGGTGCAGGCTCTGCATATCCCGCTGCACCATACACTGGCTGAGCTGTCTGTGATGTCAGGCTGGGATAGCCTTCTGGGTATGTTGCAGGCGTGGGGTCCCATCGAGGAGGAGTTGCAGTTGGTGGGTGATGGCTCAGCGGGGTATGCAAACCACTTGTTCCATATCCTCCACTTCGGCTGTCGTAAGTCGAAACCGCTGGCAGGGGTGTTGTGTTGATACGCAGAGGCGGCTGCTGCGGACTGTGATGACGAATACCTGGGCTCAGAGTTCGAGATGCAGCCGTAGAGTATCCCGGAGCTGTCGTGTACGGTGTCCAACTAGGTTGAGAGCCCGATAGTGATCGTGGGGAAGGTATCGAGTCGTGATGCTGAGGAAGTGAGTATTGCGTATGAGCATCAGGATGAGCTGGGGCCATGCTTTGTCCAGGAGGCGTGGGCAAAGGCGCATACCCTCCGTTGGTCTGGCTCATCATTGGGGGAGGAACCGGCGTGCTGGGATTAACGCTGTACTTGCCGATAATCTTCTTGAGGGCAGACTCAAGAATTTTCCATGGGAATACTTTAACATCCTTCTCAATGTTGCGAGGCTTGGGGTTGGGAAAGCCCATGATAATCTTGAAGAACTCCTCACTATCTGGTTTAGCCTTGGAGACTGTCTGTGGATGGAAGCCTTCCAAGTTACGGCGAATACGGTTCTTCTCCTCGACACTGAAACGGTTTGGCGCTGCGACCAGCTGCTCGAGGAGGTGAATAGTGTCGACCGATGTGACATAACACTCTCCTTTTTCGGCCCACCAGATGCATGATATGCAGATGCTGTTGGTTGGTCGCTCATTGACGCTTACCGGTTGGCAGGTAGCGTTAACTGTAGATCCCTTTTGTGTCTTGCGGAAGAGGACAATCCGACGACGGTTTGCCCATTCCTCTGACGTCCAGTTCTCGGCCATTGATTCCAGCTTGCCTGAGATCTTCAAAACGGCCTTACCAGAATAAAGCGAGATAGGATGGTAACTTGTGTTGTTTCCAGCATTGGCAGTGATGGTGCTGGTTCGGACAAGCTGAGGGGCGCCGTTAGTGTGAGACGGAGAAGACATGCCCAGGGGTGTCAAAGGCGGACGTCCAACCAAAGCATTGTCCAATCCGCTGGGGCCTCTCCCTGTACTGCCCAGCGTGCTCGGATAAGGACTCCATCCCGTCGTTGGACGCCGATGGTAGTGAGGGTCGGTGAAGCTCGTGCTTCTGTTGTAAGTACTAATCATGTCGCTGTTTGCTTGCGGGAATGTATTGGCATATTGTCCTTGCTGAGGTGGATATTCATAGGTATTTGTACCAGGCTCTGATGGTAGCTGAGGCTCACCTTTGGGTGAGGTACTCGGCTGATCGATCGTGGTGGCAGGTGCCGCGTCCTCATGCTTAGGCATCTTAGTCGACCTCGTGATGTCATCCCCGGACCCTTCAAGATACTGAAAAGTACCAACGGGAATGCGAGAAATTTCTTCTCCAGAAGGACCGTCGAGGACGAGTGACAACGGCACATTACTGTTTGCACAGTTTGTGACCAGAAACTGAGGCGCATCTCCACTGCAGGTGTAGATAAACCCTGACCCTTCCTGTATATCTCGAGAGACATCTTGGGCAGAGCACTTCTCAGACCCGAACACCAAGAACCATGTTGGAATCGGTGTCGATAACGAGAACAAATCGTAATGAGAAGAGAGTTTGACATAAACCTTGGTGCCAAAAATGCCCGTTGCAGGTTGACAAGATAAAACTGTAGGGCCAGAAGGCATATACTGTGCCACGGCAGCACTGTTGGATGCAAAAGATTGTTGGTTCAAGTGAGCAAACTTGTCGGTTTGCTGCTGGGTAGGGTAGCTCTGCGTAGAGTACTGTTCGTATCCTGCATCTTGGTATCGGGCCACATCGTAACCAGCTAATATTGTGTTAGCCAAGGTTCACTTCCGGATGCTGTCAAAGCTTTTCTGCTAGTCCTGAGACGGCTCCAATACAGCACTTCATTGACTCCAGCCTCCCATGGGCTGTCGTATCGAACTTTGGGTACATGAACTTACCATGCATGGAAGGCAGCTGGGCCTTAGTGTAAGTCGCCATCTCTAAGAGCCTAGGAGGGGAGTCCCCTCTTGGGTCTCCCCCGGTCTCTGCTCGAGCAGCTTCTTCGTAACGAAGCGCGATCGTGTCAGGCGATTCAAGCCTGTCGTCAACTCCGACGATAATGGGCTTTTGCGGATGGTAGTCAGGCTATGGATTGTCGAAGTCAGTGTCAAGCTTCCGAAACACTATGAAGGCGAGACGTTGAAAGACAGCAGAAGCCGATAAAAAAGAGACAACAGGGAAACGTTTTGCAGACTCGTGGGCAGCATCAAAGAACAAAAGGGACCCGTCTGTCATGAGAGGGTTGGAACAAGGTCTTAGTTACGACTCACCTCAAAAAGCTTGTAGGGAGGACACTGGAACTTGACAGTAGACATTCAAGCTGTGGTGAAGGGAGAAGGATAGAAAATGGGTCTTGATCCAGGGAGGCGCCTGAGTTAAGAATGTTGGCCAGTTGTCTTGGATAGAAGTAGTC
Source organism: Fusarium sp. NRRL 52700 (assembly GCA_013396095.1). NCBI lineage: Eukaryota > Fungi > Ascomycota > Sordariomycetes > Hypocreales > Nectriaceae > Fusarium > Fusarium sp. NRRL 52700. The sequence goes on along the minus strand of JAAQRM010000213.1, from coordinate 153,421 downwards.
TCGGTCGTAGTTTAAACCAGGTCTCGACGAGGTCTTATGCAGTGGGTTTGGGTCGACCAAGACAACGATCGATGTACGAGTCTTGGCTCTCGGAGATTTGATCTAGCACAGGGCATGCAGCAATATGCAGTGATGATGCCGTTGAATGCTTAGTGTTGTCGGTCAGGCTCTCCCTTAAATTGCTTTGGCGTCCTGGAAGTGGCGCTTTGAGACAGTTGAGGTGAACGGCGGGGATCCTACTGGAGAGTTGCAAAGAACTGAGAGTCGTAATTTTGATTCCAATCCAGTCGATAGTCACTTGCATTCCAAAAGTACAGTTTTCCTTGCCCTCAGCAGCAGTAGAACCTTCAGTAGAGGGAGAATGATACACAACCTGGGGTAGTGAACTCTTTGATGCGGGAAGACCAGGCTAGGTTGCTCAGGTATGCGTGGCGACGTTGGTCTGGACACCTTATAGAAGAAAACAAATAAACAGGTAGTGCCAGGGTGACTTGCTAACGGTGGCCGTTGAGAGGATGTTTCTGGAGACTCTGTCAGGTCTGGTCTTTTGCTGTGTATTAGGAGGGATGATGGCGTGTGCTCGCCGCCTTGGCTGTTGTGCTTCAAGCAACACAGTTTCGTAGCATTAACATATTGCGTACCTTGCAGACAAGTTTCCAATTGCGATCAACAGGGACAAACTGAGACCAAGGGTCAAAAGAATGCCTCTAAGATTGTAATACACGTCGTTCAGCTGCAAGGGCGTACAAGGCTGTTGTTGGTCAGTTCAGTTTCAGGACATAGCTTTGTTCACGACAGATCCCGCGAGCCTATGGATCTGACTTGCGTGGATTGAAACTAGAACGTGAAGAGAGACAGACAGACGGGTAGATGGTTCAGTGCGGGTAAGTGACTTGACTTAGATTTGAGAATTGAAGAGCCTTGACAAACAGTGTTGGTGCAGGTGTCGGAGTCAGATGAGGGAGATGAAACATGAGAGAGCATTTCTTTTGGGAAATTGGACTTGTGCATGCAAGATATTGCCCTGCATCAAGAGGAGAAAGTGATGATTCAGATGTTTTTCGAAAAGATATTGGGCCGAAGGGCGGGGAGGCAAGGAAGAAAGGGCGAAACAAAACGAGTAGTTTGAGCTTATGGAGTGATGTATCTATTCCATCCCTTCCTAACGGAAGCCAATGAAGATCGGGAACAACTTGACTAGAGGAGAATGGAGACGAAGTGCAAGGGTAAGGGATGGAGGGAGCAGAAAAGGCACCGCCTGGTTGCTTTTGGCCTTGGACATTGTTAAGTCGAGTCTGCGGGACCCTGTCTGGCGATCCCGCCCCCCACTCGTCTATCTTGAAAGTAGCTTTTGGAGACGAGGGAACAACCATGAGCTTGCATAGAGAACAAGCCTGCAGTAGTGGCAGCGTTGGTTACAGTAAAGGAGCTAGCAAATGCTGGTGAGAAACGCCGTGGTTGTGACATCTGCGGAGGCTAGCCATCTACCACCTTGGCCGTTATGCCAGATCCTCAAGTGTCTCAAAGCCTCCTGCAAGGGTGACGGCAGCGTCAACAGGTGGGGAGGGGATGTATCATGGGTTCGGGAATTGGTGGAGAAGCTCGATCTGAGTTGCTTCTGTGTGCAGTCCTCGGGAGGCATGACTTCAGATACTTGACTGGTGCTCACATATAATCCATCATGTGCTACCCTGAGAAGGCCTTTGCTGTTTTAACATCTACCCACAAGCATCCCGAGGTCTCCAGGATCCATGTTATCATGGTACGCCATGGCGGCAATAAGAGGACACCACAAACCTGTGGCAGCGTTGAAGACGAACAACCTGGATACACCCCCTTTGATGAGACGTTGGGACCTTCTGAGACCCCAAGAAAAAACTTTAGGGAGCAGCAGATAAAAGCAAGGAGACGAGACACACTAGCCTCAAAAAGAAATGTGTTTTCTTGGTATTGTGCCTTTCAGCTGAAGCACCAAAAAGAAGAAAAGGCAAGAATCTGAGATTTCAAATTAAATAAAAGAACGGTTTGTAACGTGCCTGAACGATGGAATGTGTGCGTAACGCCCGGTAGTCTATCGGGAAGCCTAGGGAGTGTCGTTAGCAAGGGTCACGATGATTGGTTACGCTTGGACGAGCAAATCGATAGTGGTGTGCAAGGGTGCCGGTAGTGCATGGTGCACAGCGCGGGCGGCATCAGCTGGGGGATATCAAGGGCCAGCCAAGATCGTTTATAATGGCTGATGAGCGCTGTCCAGTAATAGACGTGGAACCCATGGGCCTCAAGGGAGGAAAGACTCAAGGGAGAGAAAGAGGGTCCCATCCCCGAAAGGTGCGGTCCTAACCGTACTGGGTCCGTTCCCGTCTTCCCGTCTCCATTTGTTTTCTCCTTTGTGAATTCCCAGTTACGCGTTGGGGGGGTCATATTCCTCAATAGAGCAGACCCCCAAAGTTCTTACAGCATGCGAGAACAGGATGTTGCAGCCGGCAGACCAGGGTTGATGCAGAAACAGATCAGAGCCAAACACAACTCACCTGAGAAAGCAAGCTTGAAGGAGAGATCATCGGAAGCGGACCGCTGAAATTTCAATCTTTCAGACCACAGCGGAGCGAGATTGCGATGGAGCTCGGTGTTCAGCTTAGCCTCCAACAATTCTGTCCCGTTGATCAGTCGCCAAAAGAGCAAAAACCTTGAATCAACAGACCACCATACATCAATTGACCGTATTCGCGCCAACGAACAACTTTATCGACCACCACTTCAGTCGATACCCCAAGGTAAGATACGCCAGGCAAACTAGGCGTGCAATCGTCAACGATGCTGGGACGGGCTTAATTCTTGCTCGCCGGGGGTGCTGTGAGTCCGTGTCGCTGAACAAGGATTAAACTTGATCAAAATATGACCCTGGTCCGCTGGCGTAGGATGATCAGTGATCGCCTTGTCGGCACTCTTCTGAGTCAAATCTGTCAATCCATTCCAATTAGTCTCGTTCGTACTTTTTGTGCGTATGTGAACATTGTGTCAAAGCCCCTGGTTTCAATGGAGGACTTTCATTTCTTCATAGATTGGTACCCTCATGAAGTGACGCCAAATGGTCAACAAATAATGTACAATTCTATCACCCGGGTGGAGCAAAAGCGTGGGGCAAGGGATAGAAGGATGGGAAAGCCAAAGGGATACATGTGTCGAGGTAATCATTGAGGTTTCTCACGCAGGCGTCGCGATCTCTCACAGTCCAAAGACTTTGAAGGCACACAAACGCCACTGGAGTCGACTCTTGGACGAAGCTGAGGAGCGGCATGAGCCGTTGATACGAGTTATAAAGTGGGGAAGATCAATGAGAAAACAATCAAGGAGGATAGTGATGGTTAGGATAGTGAAATCAGAAGCCCAGAAAGATCGTTGTGAACCATACCTCTTGAGTATAGGTGGAGGTTCCAGAGAAAGGTGGTAGCGTCTTGTCCTTCAACAGATACAATGGCTGAGTCGGCCTTGTTTGAGAGATATGTCAATAACTGTAGCCAAACGTATGCTCGGTGGCCCATACCCATTCCAAGTTAACTTCCTTATTTCGGTATGCCCTGGCAAACGTAATGGGATCCTTGCCCGGCTGAATTTGATGCGGAGACTAGAGCCGGAAATATGACCTGGTGATTGAATGGACTCGTAGGATAATAGATTCCCGCTTGTCGAACTGTTTGTTTGTTTGAACAAGGAAAATATGCACATGAAGTCTCAAAGGGGAGTGCCACTTATCTTATACAACCTCGTCACTTGCCATCGACAAGAGCCACTGGTTTTGTGTCCCCATCATGGCAATTTACACACATATGCAAGTAATTGCCTGATACCCGCAGTTAGAGGCGCGCAACGCTACAGGCAGGGGTGTCCTGTGCGAGCCATATGCCCAATCAATAGCCTGAATCTCTAAAGGGAAACAGGCGAGCCATGTAAATCGAAACCCGACGATTCAATATGAAAGAACTGAGCGGCTCGAATTGTGATTGCCAGTCTTGCGATGGAGCAGGCATCTAGCGGGTGTATTGTTTCTGCTCCAGTTGCCAGTTGCCGAGGGGCTATTGATGTAGCATGACATTACCAGGGCTGGGTTGAACAAAAGCCTATGAACGAACGCCACCTCGGCTCTTGAAAGGTGCTCAGACATTCAACGGAAAAGCCAAGGGAATATCGCTCTGGTTCTTCTGCTTGACGTTTTCCACAACTCACAACATCAAGGCTCTGAGCTCGAGACGCTTGACACGGTCTTGTGAAAAGGTGTGGGTGTGAGATCTGCACAGGGAACCGGGGTTATCACTTCAGGGGTGCAACAACAGCTGTAGGGATCGTCCTTGCTTGTAGCGCCTAGCTTTACTCAGACCTACTGATTGACCAAGAGAGCAAGCAAGACTGGCTTAACTGAGTTGTGAGATCCTGCAGCGTGTATGTACTATTGGGATGCTAGTGATAGACATGGCGCGCGGGCCGCTCGCAAGGGAACCGCCTTACAGCAGTCATAAAGCTGTTAGTGGACGACACGAACTAATTCAAATATTGGTTCAGGGAGACCAATCATGCCTCTTCACTGTAACGACAGCCCTCTTGAGGTAACGAAGTTGGGACTGGATTAGCGTCAAATCCTCGCACCCGCTCCCCACCCCACCTTTGGGGCCCAAGAACCCGAATCTCATCGGCCAGTGCTTGAGAACATGCCTTGGCATTTCATCGTTATGTTATAATGTTGGCTTTCAAACATCACTTTAGATGCTATCGTCTGTGGCTATGCTTTCCATAACCATGTTCGGACAGCACTTCCAGACGCAGGGTCTAAATCTCTTATCAGGTAGGTTGACAACCCTTTAGCTCAGATTTTGATGACATGAGGCGGTTATTCGAAGCAAAGCTGGTAGGGGATCGTTCAACCCGACACTCGTGGAAGCGAAACATATCTCGTTCTCTACCCCGCCTTGTTCCTCCGGCTTCCACTCCGTCACAGTGGTTGAGTGCTTTCCATGCACCAAGTCGACTCGGACGGGCAAGCTTATAGGGCAAAGTGAGTTATGGCTCATGACTTCGCTTCACAGTTGTTGCACGGCGGCCTGTAAGACATCTTCAGCGACGTTTCACAGATTTGCTTGTCCCAACCCGCGTTCTGAGTCACACATCCTTTAACTCCAGCATGCAAGATGAGGCTTCCTGGTCCAGTTGTCCACCACCTCTGTCTGATATAAGACAACACATTGGTGGGACCAGCTCCATGTGTTGAGATTTTGCAATTGTGCTCAGTTGAAACCATCCCGATGAGCATGGTTAGGCAGCTACAGCACAGGCTGTTCCAGGTCCAGGACATGTCTCAGTGAGCTCGAGGTGAATGGGGCTGCATCGTGGCCACGTGATAAGGATTGTCAGGTCCGCAGAACAATGAGTAAGGCATAGTCCTCGGATGCTTCTTTGTTTCGTCAATGAACTAATGCTCGTTTTTGGAGATTGGTGCAATACCCTGGTACACCATGACGGTCCAGAGTTGGATAAGTATCAACCGAAGCGTTGGTGGAATTCGAAACAGCCAAGCGATACATGGCTTATGTGGCTATGCTTCGAGCTTGTTCAAAGTTTTTTGAGAAACAACAAAGGTCTCGTGTTGTACGCTTGGTCAGGGTCATTTGGATTCGTCCTGTCTGCAGGAAGTCAGACTAGTGACAGAGCCATGGGGACGGTATTGCACAATGGATTTGTTGCAACTGGTCGGCTCAAGCCGAAGGTATCCTCAACAATCACGCCAAAGCTTGAGTAGTAAAAGCTGAGACAGGTATACAAGTGAACAAAGCGTGCACCGTCATTTCTCCAGAAACTCCATGCCTTGCCATTGATGCTCCTTGCTTGCAGGAAAAAGCAAATACCCGCATCTCTGCACTGTAAGCTCAATGTCGTACCGCCAAGTTCTTCGGGATGAGGGCAGAAAAAGAATCCGTTGGCCCGCTGATGTAAAACTGGATCAACGAATCGAGCAGGATGTGTGATTGCAGGCGAAAAACAAGCGAGCGAGAGCTGGTGCCGATGAGGTTGGTGGTTCTCTGAGATCATGCAGGTCATGTTGCACACGCATCGCACATCGCACATTGGAGATCTGGCACTTTCCCTAACGTCGTCTCTTACACTCTTCCTGACCTATCGCGCGGCCTCCTTCGTTCTGGACAGCGTGGTGTGGTTGTACATGACTGCGCCTCTAGAGAAGTGCGTGCTTGTGTGCCGATCAAGCTACCAATAGAACGGCATTGTTCACGTTGTACAACTTTGCAGGCCGATGTTGGTTCGGAAGGCCGTAGAGCTTTAACCTTTAATTGAGGGCGGTATGAACTGAAGCTCGGCGTTTGCTGACAAGCACAGTAAGTACCTGGTGATGAAGAACCTCCACTCAGGATTGAACGTCGCAAATCAGGTCCATTTGCGGACCCGTTTGCGACTACACATCAATTGGAGGCCTTAATTAAATATACTGACAAAATGTTTCGTGGTATTGAGAACGGGTTTGACGTTGGAGGGGCACGTTTTAATTCGTTTTTTGAAGTCAAGAGAAGAGAGGAGTTCACCCTCCGGAACCAGAGTAGGTAGGTAGTGTTGTCGGAAGGAGTCAGGTATTGCCGGGAGAGGAAGGTCTTGCTCCACTTTCTCCCGTTTGCATCCAAATTTCCATCTCGCCTTCTCAATTCCGAATATCAACAGAGAGTGCTGCCTCATCCAATAAAATCGGGGATCAGACTGCCTTGTGATAATTTTATGGAGGTAGATACCTAAGGAAAGTGGGCGTTAATCTTGAGACTGTTCCCATCTCTACAGCGTTCATGTTTAAGGTTATGATTGCGGTCTTCACACAATCAATTCCGTTGTCCCAATGTAGTATTCCATCACGAAGGACTCGACCTGCTGAGGTACCTAGCACAGATGCGACAGAAGACGTTGGAGAGAGAAGGGAGCCCGTACACTATGCTTGCACTACATTTCTGTTCTTGGTGTTGGGTTTGACTTACCGCCGTATCTCAGGTGCTGGTATTTTTGGTTGTTGCATCTATCAATCTATTCTAGCTCAATGACGGCCCATGAGCGAATGCCGGAGGCGTTCAGGTCAACCCCAATCGAGGTTGTGCAACCTCTTGCAGTTACTTCTTCTACAAAGCTACCCTGGACTGACCCAAGGAAGCTGACCCCAACACCAAGCTCGTTACTTACGCGTGCGTGAGAAACAATACTGTCAAGGTATTGGTTTCGCACTGAAGACAGTGGTAAATAGAAACACTGGACCGCTGGTGAAACCAGGGGCCTGAAATCTGGAAGTTTGATGTGATGGTACCGCTGCCAAACGCAACAACCTTGCCCGCGGTTTTCTGTGACGGTCCAGCCCGCACCAGAGTCGGCGAAAGAAAAAAAGAAAAAGCAGTAAATTGAGCTACTGTACTTTCACACCAAGAAGCGATTGGATAATTCATATTGAGCCCTTCGATGGCCGGTCATGCCCGACAACTCTATTGGTGGTACATTGGATGTACATGTAGTCTCCCGTGGAGGGGCGATGCTGTTCAAGATCTAGAGCCCACACTGGAGCAAAGTCTCGCTACTACAACGTCTATCACACGCCCCCTTCCCACGGCCAGTCACTCAGCAGCCTCCCATGTCGTACTGTACGACATGTGAAGCTTCCCGCGAAACGATGGGATTGAGGTTTATAGGATACATCCGAGGGGAGTGTTTCCAGTTCGGCGTTGGTGATTCAAGCTTGTTTTTAGTCATCGAGCTCTAATCGTTAGTTGACAGACTTAACTCGAACCATCCCCCTTGCTGACGAGACGCAATCAGGATAAAGGAATACTTGCACGAACTTCTATATCAGGAGATTGACGGAGAATGAACTCAATAGCTCAGCAATGTAGTGCCTCCTTGCAGCAGCTAACAAGGGATGAACTAACACGACCATAGCCTCGGGAAAAGCTGTTCAGGTAGCCAGGCCCTCAGCTCCTAAGCTCCTTGCTGCCGGGTATGCAGCCGTCCGCCTCAATGAAATGATACCTGATCTGATTTGAAAGGATCTGTACGGAGGAGGCATCAATGATCTGACCAAATTCCTCAGCTGGCTTGAACGCGCCAGATGACGAACTGTGTGGTTGAGCGCGGGCCCCTGTTGAGCTAATGGGGACCCGGCTCTTAAGCCACTGTGAACCGTGTCCATCACCCAATGAACCACAGGCAGACGAACCGTAAAACGTCTAATGTCGCGTGGCTATCGATCGCCGGCCCTATCGCCCCATTCCATCTAGCAGTCATTCTGATATATCGAATATTACATATCTACATTGCACACCTATAACCTCTCACAATTAAGGATTAACGAAATCAACCTCGATATGCTTGCCGCAAGCATGTGTCCTTCATCATAAGAATAACAAAAGCAAACAGTCATTATCTTGGGGCGTTACGAATTGCTTCTGTAGCTTGTAGTTTCCAAACAGGAGATTCTCCGAAATGACGTATCTTAATTACTATTTTTGGTGCAAGAAACGATCTTGAGTTGCATCCCAACTTCAGATGAGACAAGCACAGGAGATTGCGTAGGATTGCCACCTCTTGTTTCTCGGTAATCTCGAACTGTTTCGCTGCAGTGGACACTGGAGAAGTTTGGTGATCTATCTTGATTTATCCTTCGCCATGCGATATATGGAGGTAAATATGTCATGCTTTTGAGAAATAATGCTTAGACATCAACGGCCTGAAGGCAATAGGTGACGTCTTAGAAGGCTAGGAAACCGCTGGCATAAAGCAATCCAAACGTTGAATGAATCCACGAGGTCCTGACATGGCTCTTGACACTGTTTCTGCATGCATGGATGCGCGCTTATATCTATACATCTTTGTCTCAAACCAGGCCAAGTGATGTGGCCATCAAGTTTTAATGTTCCCTGGTTCTCAACACCACCCTGGTTCATATGAAACCGAGTTGCCGTGAATTTGGCAATCGAAATCATCTTCATGTTTTCAAAACACGTTGTGGGTGTAGACCTGGCCCTTGGATAACTCGCCGCAGGTACAAGGCAGCAAGACGAATACGATATCCCTAAATGGCCAATTACAAAGTTTTTACTGTAAGGGGCTTCCTTGCACTGTAGTTGTCAACTGTTAATAAGGAGACTCCCAGTCAATGATTGGGCAGCAACAAGAAGATAGTCCAAGGTAGGTGGCCATGGCTGATCCGTGATCTTTCATCGTAGCAAGTTTGAGCAACATCATTGTATCTACTGCCTGACAGGCTGGTTAACGAAATGTTGAGGCTCTACTGTACAAGGTCAAGGATGTCATCCTTCTGGACGAACTCAATCGTGCCTTGACAGTGCATCCTTCAGACCGACATTCAGCGCGAGTCAAACGCAAATGGAACACAGACTCTTCATCCTGGACGATCGCAAAGTCAACCGCATTGAAGCGGGCGGCCTGAGCGCGCCCAGTAAGAATATAAAAAGCAATCATGAGCCTTTAGCTCTCGAAAAAGCAAAAGCTGCAGCAAAAGAACCATGTCATCTACGTATGGTCTGCATATTTGAACCCAAGCCTATCATAGGCCTACCTCCGTGTGGAGATTCCCGGTAATTTCGCATGGCGTGCCGATCTCTCGCAGTTAGTCTAAGCCCGTTGTTGTCTCTTTTGTTTTAATGCCATCGCGTCGCTTACAGTGTTAGAAAAAACCCATATCACATCGAACTGTGGAGAAGAGAGAACTCCCACCGCACGCTACTGCTCTGATGGACAAGGCTGGGCTCAGGTGAGGCTTCTGAATGGGGACAGCCATGTGGTCTAGCGGAGATATTGGGTGCCGCTACGCGGGACTAAGCTCTTTGGTCCGGGGCGGGAAGAGTGCATTGACGATATTTCTCTTTTGAGGCTGCTGCATATTGTCCCCCTACCTACCGTACTGTGCTGCGCTGCGCTGTACGGCGATGGAGGGGACACCGCTGGTTATGGATATAGGGGATGCGGACGGGGACGGGGATGAGGAAGAGAGGCCGACAGGACCGTCAATCTTGCTTGGCATCATCTATCCGTGACCCGTGCTCCCCCCCTCCCGGCCCTGCCTCTGTTCTTGTCTTGCCTTGTCTTGTCTTGTCTTGCCTTGTGGGCGGCATCTGGAGTCTGGTGAGACACGGGAGTGTCAACTGGGGTATCCGGTGAGATCGGGACTGTTATTTCGCTTCTCTAGCTCCCAGGTCATTACGATGAGTTAGTTATCGTATGCCTGTTTGCGGACTAGAGAAACTAATTTGGACGGAGTTCATTTAGTACTGTGATGGACTTCAAACAGTTTCGATCTCAGGTACGAGGCCCGAAATCGCCAGATCAATGGATGTATGTGTTGCTACCCTAAGTTACTGCACGAATGGGGCGGATGCAATGCTCGATCTGCCCTGATCTACAGAACGACGCTGCATGGTCAGACTTGCATTTCTTTGCCTGCCGAGTCTCCCAATCAGTCTACACTTCTTAATGGGGTTACTCCAAGTTTCTCAGATCAACCCCCCGTCGAATCTTCAAACCTGGCTCCTTTCAATGTATCATGTGCATCACTCGCCACATGCAAATGAGAAGACTATGTATGCTCTAAGCCAAGATCAAACCTCGCAAATCTACCCTCAGTGTGAGACATTGCGTGCTATCGGCTGTGATTGGATTGTTCATAATGCAACGACTTCGCTCACCGCCATCTCAACAGCAGAAAGGAGGGCATCCTGTTCGTTCTATAGCCTCACATATGGAACGAAGGCAAATGCGCAATCACCAAATGGGCAGCCTTTTTACTCTTGTTGAGGACTCTGCTTGATGCGCACATGACTATTCCCCTCTCTTGAGAGCGATGCTACTGCGTCTGCAGTCAACTTCCCAAACCAGAGATACTTGCATCTGCGCTGCGGAAGACGTGGTGAACGTTGTTTTGCGAGCGTCTGTTCATGAGGCATTCAACTGTTCACCGCTACAGAGTTGACGAGTCTCGACTCGACACTTACGCAGAAGAATGAGGCACGAAACATAGAGCATGCTATGCAGGTGTCATGCATCTGTTACAGATTTCGAGAGTGTCATTCGTCAGTCAGCATGCACACTTGGATGTCATGTTGAGGCTCTTTGGCGGTGTGGCTGTTTTTGTCGACGAGCATGTGCTCAGGAATGTGTTGCTCAATAGTCTGACTTAGGCCTAACCTTAAGCGTGAATACGAGAGCGAGAGCGTGAAGCTGGTGAGAATGAGAACAGTAAGACCATGATTGTGGACCCGGTGCTTCACCATCACTGACTGCTATCGAAATTGTCTACATAGCGTAAGGACACCGTAGGGTAGTTCAATTCTCGTTAACTTATGGGTATGTTTGGTATTTGGAGTGGAAAGGAGGCCGTGAAGTTGTGATGTTTGGCCTTACAACGACGAAGCTGCTGAGACGAGGCTATTGGAGCCGCCTTAGATGTCGCGTAAGAGAGCTTGCAACCGCAGTAAGTAAATACATGACAGCATAAATAACAATCTAGCGGTATGAAAAGAACAATATGCCGATACTGTGGTCCTCGGGTCTCGATCCTATCCAATGTGTCCTTGTCCCACGATATCCTCATGAATGCTAGCTGTCATGGATATAACCACACAGAGTTGTTTAGGCTTTTCTAGTTAAAGGGAGTTAATCCAGTTAATGCTATGATTCACTTGAGGATCTCCTATCTTGAAATGTTTTGTTCTTGGGGCCACTGCTGCCCGTCCTTGATAACGGCGTCACACAATAGTCACCGTAACTAGGCAGATACCGGGTGACAGCTCCGTAAGAACCTCAACGAAGGAGAAACAGACCTTCGTATATATCTCAGTATCTTATGAGACTGAATTGTAAACGAATTTGAGTATAGTTGTCCACAATGAGCTACATCTGTCTGACTTACACTTGCAATAAGGTAGGTCTTGAAGAAGGACATCGTTGATATGAGCTTTCTGATGCGTAGTTATTACTCTTGACAGACAGACAGACAAAGAAAGAGGTATAATTTACCTAATATGAGACTTCATGTAATCAATGTCGTCCGTATGAAGTTTGACCCATTGTTGTATGTTTGCTTTCTTTAACGATCAAGTAACCGCCAAAACTGCCAAGCCCTGGTTCTCAACAGACTTCGTGTAACCTTTTAACGGATGTGAACGAATGATTTAATCCCAGAATATGATTCAAAAGTACAATTTAGGCCTATGGGTATTAACTCTTGTGTGTTCTCACTTAACCTCTGTTGCAACCCTTACATCTGAGAAGCCATGAGCTAAAGCTCGAATGAACAAGAGATGACACTGGTATGACACGAAGCAGACTGAAATGAGAGAGTTATGGCTAAGCAAGAGGTGGTGTTAGGACGCCCTTCAGTAGCTATAATAAAACCCAGTACTACAAGCTTCTAGATGCTGGTTCGCAGAGTCGAAGTCTGGGCTGAAGCGAACACAAGTTCCTTTACCATTCTTAAACCAGGCAGTTTAAACTAGGCTGTGCATACAGTGTTAGCAAATGACTAGAATTAAGTTATTCTTAGTCATAAGACTGTTGCCCATGAGAGAGAGCTTGGTCTTGCGATGTAGCGATGAATGAATGTCTGGTCCCCTCCCTGGAGCTATTTTCTACATGACTGACTTGAACATCTCGCGAGAACCAAACCTAAAGGGCAATTGAACCCGTCCAAACTCTTAGTAGAATATAGTAAAGGCCACTGGATAGATCTGCAAGTCATTATCTGATTGTTTGATGGACTGGAGCTCAAGATCGAACTCCTTTTGTTTGCTTAACTTACCACCCGCAGCCTTTGTAGAGCAAGACTACATTTACGTACCTTTTTCATTATAGCACTCAAGCGTTATCAGGGCGGCCGCGCCTGTTGCTGTTTTACTCACAAACGTGTACTTGCCGCGAACTTAAGTGTGCATCACTTCAAGCTGCGAGTAGATAGGTAACCTACAAAGGCTGGGTAAATTGTGCCCACGCCTTCTTCAGGATTATATGCATCAGTCGCTTCCAGGTTTGGGTATGACCTTTAGCAGGTCAACCATTCATGGTGCTTGTTTTGAATGCAGTGAATGTCTTTGAGTTGCCATACAAACATCGCGGGCTTCTTCAGAGGGTCTGAGAAGAAACACAAGACAACATACAGAAGGAGCCTTCAAACTAGAACGATGACGCCTCCACTTGATCAAATAGAACCCACTAGTCTGCTGATCGGTTTTCGTGCAGAATGCCACGGCTCCTGGGCTAAACATGCCAGCAAACAGCAGATCCAGCTGGAACGAACGGCCACAGTAGCTTAACCATTACAGGCAACATGCCTGACAACAGACAGGGCTTCATCGAAGCCGCCGCAAATCATCTGTCTGGGAAACAAGTCCCGAGCCCCATTACCTCGCTTTATCGATCCTGGGAGAGTGCCGTCCAGCTACGAGACTATTTGAGCACAAAGGCAGCCGACGACGTCCTGATTATCGCGATCTGTTATGATGCGGAAAATATTGCAAAGTCCCTAGGCTACGTGGAATGCCCAGCCACACCTGACGAGGAAGCAAGACAGCTGTAGTTCCATGCTGACGAGATCTTTATTAAGGGTGGCATCCAAGAATCCGAAAATAGAATCCTTGCAACTTCTGGAGAAGAGAAAAGCGAAACCAAGCCGGTACCGATATCTAAACTTACCATCGACAAGGAAAAGCTATTGTCTGAGATGATGTCTGCAGAAATTGAATTGGAAGGCGGTATCGGAAAAGGTAAAGTTACTCAACGCTTGTCGTCCGAGGTATCTCGCCGTACCGGAGTTCTGGATGATATGCAGTATCGCGTTCTTGTTAAGTCAATTTGTGGACGTCATCTTAGAGCCTGGAGAATAGAAGATGGCCTTTCGTAATGACAAGCGAGAGTGCCATTTCGATCTAGAGGATGGATTGATGCAGCATCACCCGACACAGCCGGCGAACACTCGGAGAAGATGGAACAATAAACAACATATTGGGTAGCGATGGCCGGCTGTATTGATGGAAGAGGGATTGTGCTAAATATAAACACGAGATGAACTGTAGCTAGTGCAATTGATGCCGGGTCAAGACAACTCATGGATCACTGAGTGACGTTGTGATAGGTCAACGAGCCTTACGTTGTGATAAATGAAGAACACAGCACTCATTATCGACCACTGCATGAATGCCAGCATCTGATAAGTCATTCAAGTCCCAGTCGCTTTTGAGGAGACAGCTCTGTCGGGATTAAAATCCCGAACCATGCCAAACATAGAGGAGATGAAGATGCCACCAGCTTCAGGAACATAAGAACGTCTACCTGCGGGTATAGTGCAGTTAAGACACCTGTAAATGCACCCCTTCTTCAAACGAAACCCATTAGTACAAGGGGATGCTGAGCTAGCTTCTTGGAACTCCATCGTATCTGGCATGAATTTGTCAAATGAGATGAACAGTTCAATAATGGATTATCCATATATTCAAGTTTCTGGTATCTTTGTAACTCTGGTGTGAAGGTTTATGAGTTTCTACCTTGTCGCTGGTATTCACTAGATGCTTATGAAGTCACTTATCTAAGTCCTACAAATATATATATTTACCTTGGAAGGCTCGGTTGTCTGGATAAATTTGTTTTCATTGACCTATTGTTTGTTCCCAAGACCACGTGATTGAGTCATCACATCTTGAACAGTCACCTGCGCTGAGTGAATCCTCCTAGCCCAATACATGAAGTTCTCTATCATCCCTCGCAGACGAGAATTTGGAGAAAATTAGCACCCGCAACCGAAGCCAAGGCAATAGCCTCATTTCCTCAACATGAACTACCCGTCCAAAGCACCAGAGGCCGTAGATGCGCTTATAGGATTTCGTGTAGAATGCCACGACAAAACATGTGACTCTGCTAGCCAACACTCCATCAACTTCAACGGCATTCGACCCCGTTGTAACGTATCTGACGATTACTTCTGGCAGGCCGCTGAGGACCATCTACTCTGGAAGAGTGTTAGAACGCCGTTCGTCTCATTCTTCAGATCATGGGAGAGGGCTCTGATTTGGAGGAAACACCTCATAGAAAGAGAGGGCAAGGGAATCATGATTGTTGCAGTTTGGTTGAAAAACTTGTCTGGAGTCTACGATGCATACAATATCGCAAAACGTCTTATAGACCGTGAAGACCCGAAATCAAGCAGTGAACTGCAACGGAACCTTGGAAATTATCGTGGAGAATTGCTTGTTCGAGGTGGCATCGACTACACGGAATACAGAATCCTGGCCTGCTTCGAGGGCGACAGCCACGAGATCGAGAGACGATCGATCCCGCCACTGATCAAATTTCCTGAGCGGGAATTTACTGTATACATTCCCAGAGGAACTCTGTCGGCATACGGCAATTCCAATCTGAGCATCACCCAGCAATTGGAGTACGAAATGTTGAGCCTCACAGGGGTTCGAAGCGATGCTAAGCTGTGCGCCCTGGTACTCGCAATGTGCGACTGCGAGATGGAAATGAAGGAAGGAAAAAAGAAGATGATGATAAAGGCCACAGAGTACTGCAGGCCCTACATTTCGAAAAAGGTATTTGATTTTGGCAGTTATAACTACTTTTTCGACGTTCATTATTAGCGATGCCGAGGACACTCTTATCTGGACGCAATGCAGTATGGTGCCTTGAATGCTATCAGATAGTCAAGCTAGAAGGCTTGAGTAATTGAGAATGCAGCCTGATCGTTTAGAGAAAGATCATGCCACCTAATGTGAGGCAAATGAATACAGCCGACATGTCCCTCATGCATAGGTAGATAGTGATAATCGCTCAAGTTACAACTCAAGAGAAACTAAGACTGCTCGTGAATGTTCAATGTGCATTAGGATCTCTTTCTAATTATCCAATACGTATATTTTCATGGGTTTCAACTAGTACGGCCGACCCCAACTTCATATCATGAACTCTGCCACCCAGGATACTTGGTGATGCAACTCAGTGCCGTGTCAGCACTGAAACCCTGAAGCTCGCCAACGAACTAGATAATTACACACCTGATGATTGGCTAATCAAAGACTCATCCGACTCGGCATTGCACCTCCGATGCAGTAATAAAGTTAAAGAGTGGGTTGTTGACATCTTCATTCTGTCATGTCATGGCCGGTTAAAAGCCGCATTCAGTGGAACTGAGGATCCCCCACCTTGAAGGACGTTCACATGCTCAACAGCTGGACTTGTCTTTGTATTTTGCTTAATAGGTCCATTGTATGAGTACTTTATTAGCCACTGGGTACGATATGGATGATTGGGGATGAAATGAAGGCCAATTGAAGTGACTGGGTTGACATCATGATACATGATATGATGGAGGGGATATTGCTCATGATGTGCAACCCCGGCAGTCATCTTTGACTTAACAAGAGACCCCCACACACTCACCTATAAAAACCACGCGTCTACAGTAGGTAATACTCGGCATTGCATTCTGTTGGCCAGCATCGGCCGCTTTGCTCCGTCATGATATCAACGGGCTACTGTACTTTTACCCCTCACCTGCGGGCATAAAAAGGGTCAAGGTCGTTCCATTCCCAACTCTCCTTCTTTTCTTCTTCATCAATTCATCGACTCGACTGGAAACACTCGAAGAACATCCAAGGTTTGTATCTGAATTGTATGAAAGGGCTGCTCTGACACATATGACATGCTAGATATCATAACCTGTACGGCTCTCCTACGCTACCTTAGCAGCCATGGAGCCTTTCAGCGGTAGTCTTGTCCAGACCTGATTGGGACCTCTCAGGTAAAGTATCATGCATGAGCCGGTGCCCATTCTTCTCTCATCAGCATGATCACTTCAAACTGGCCGTGTTGATGATAGGGGGATGTGGCTGAGATTATACGGCAAAACTTGATCTGGATAATACCAGCGAAAGGATCATGTCATCTCCCCTATTGACCACCAGACTCTAACAACAACAGGCCCAAGATCAAAATGGCCCCTCCCGCTGCTGTCTCCCCTCCCTCTCGCTCTGCAGAGCTTGCCACATCTACCAAGCTCCCAGTCATGAGCAAGAACATCAATACCAAGACTGTAGAGGAGATGCTCGGTCAGTGGGATGATTTCAAGTTTGCTCCTATTCGTGAGAGCCAGGTCTCCCGTGCCATGACTCGCCGCTACTTCCAGGACCTTGATAACTATGCCGAGTCTGACATTGTTATCATCGGTGCCGGTTCGTGCGGTCTGAGCGCTGCCTACATCCTTGGCAAGAAGCGTCCCGATCTCAAGATCGCCATCATCGAGGCTTCTGTGTCTCCTGGTGGTGGTGCTTGGCTTGGTGGACAGCTCTTCTCCGCCATGATCATGCGCAAGCCTGCTGATGCTTTCCTTCGTGAGGTCGGTGTTCCATATGAAGATGAGGGTAACTACGTCGTCGTCAAGCACGCCGCCCTCTTCACCTCGACTATCATGTCCAAGGTTCTTCAGATGCCCAACATCAAGCTCTTCAACGCCACTTGTGTTGAGGATCTCATCACCCGACCTTCCGAGGAGGGAGTCCGCATCGCCGGTGTCGTCACCAACTGGACTCTTGTTTCCATGCACCACGATGACCAGTCTTGCATGGACCCCAACACCATTAACGCTCCTTTGATCATCTCCACCACCGGCCACGATGGTCCCATGGGAGCTTTCTGTGTCAAGCGCCTTGTCAGCATGCAGCGCATTGAGAAGCTCGGTGGTATGCGTGGTCTTGACATGAACCTCGCCGAGGATGCCATTGTCAAGGGAACTCGCGAGATTGTTCCTGGTCTTATTGTTGGTGGAATGGAACTTTCTGAGGTGGACGGTGCCAACCGCATGGGTGAGTTTTATATGTCAGTTCTGCTATATGCTTCGTCTAACACATATTAGGTCCTACCTTCGGCGCCATGGCTCTCAGTGGTCTCAAGGCTGCCGAGGAAGCTCTCAAGATCTTTGACACTCGCAAGAAGCAGAATGATCTGTAAACGAGATCATCGAATGTCAGAGTTGGGAAATACAACATGTGAATTTAGGATCCTGGACCTCGTCTCTCATTCGAGGCATGGAACCCTGTCATTCATTTAGTCTGAGCGACTCAAGTCTGGAAAATATGAACCCAAAGTCGCTTGTCACTCGGAAGAGACGCCAAGTAAAGCAATACTAAATTGAATAATTGCCTGCAATGCCATTCATCTCGCTGTCGTGATATCAATACTTCGATCACTTATAATACCGTCACTTCTTATCCTCTACCACTTCTGTCACCTCTGTAGTGTCTTTGACTTCATTCTCCCTCGTAGGTGGGAACTTCATTCCTCTGTTCTTATCATTCGGATGTGCACTCGGTCCCCAGCCTCCAAGGCCGTCAGCCATGGCAACTCCTCCAAGTCCAGATATCGGTCCAGCTGTTACACTGCCCGCGAGTTGATTCTTTCCGACGCCGGGCTGAGTATCAGCCCATGTGCTGAGCTCATCGCGAGTCTTGCCCGTGTATTTCAGTACATCTTCATCGCTGAGTGGTACACTCTTTTTGCCGGCTTGGAAGCGCTCATAAAGGGTCTTCTTGTCTTTGGCTTCTTCGGAGGGATTTGAAGAGGAAGATGAAGAGTTGCCCATACTGGTATCGTTGATAGAGAGGCTTATGATTTGGTTTGGGATTATGTTCTTTGAAGTGAAGATGACTTGCTGTGGAGCAGTAAAGATGGTAACTTCTTGGCAGGTCAGCTTCTAGAACATCCATATTTATAGAATTGCTGGGGCGATTGGACGTCGGGAACTGAACGCCTAGCGTCACGGGGCGCACAGCGTATTCATACAAACAGGGCGATTGATTGACACCCTCAGCACCCACAGATCCCTGCTTGTAACTTCGTATCCCGATCTGGTTCGCGAATATCTCCAGGGTGGTACAAGATCAAGGCAGAGTATTGCCATTGAGTTGTCCTATCCTAATTCAGCAAAGCTTGGCCTGATCCTTCATCCTTTATCATATCTAACCGCGGGACAGGTGTCAATGAACACCAACACAACTCTAGCCGAGTTAATAGAGCCGAGGACCGTACCGAGTGATAAAAGTGTTAGGCAAAGAATTCTAAACTCAGAGGTTTTTTACTGAGTTTCTTCTAGCATCTGTTGGCAAAGTCTAAAGTTTTGCTCTCTGGGGACCCTTCGATATTGCAACGCTTACAGGAGCAATTGTTTCAAGGGGGAGATTCCTGATATCTGGTACTAAATCGTGTCTGTAGTACCTCATATTATCAAAATTGCTGAATTAGTCTCATCTACCACTGGTATTTCCCCAAGTACTGAGATCCCATAACGTGGAACTCTACTTGAGATACTCCTTCTTACCAACCCTCTCACAAACCTCCTTCAACACATCACCCAGCCACTCATAATCCCCAATCTCCAAGTAAACCTGTGCACTCGTCCTGATCCAGAACCTTCCCCCATGTAGGAATAGCGCCACAAACGTCTTGTAATCGCCAATAAGCGTATTTAGAATCCACTGGAACGCCGTCTGTGTCTCCTCCGCTGAGACGACAACCTCACCTTCTTTACCCTCCAGAGTCCAAACGGGCAACGCAATGTTAGCCATGCCGCAATTTCGCAACGTGCCAGTGCTGTTCTCCAGATATATCGTGCCCAACTTCTCAGCTACTAGTTGGCTGCCTTTCTTGTTTAAGTCCCAGATATACTCCAAGATGGCATCTTCTCCACCAAGAACTTCCTCTCGCCATTTGATAGCGTCTTTTACGCAAAGATAGGGAGAGTTATCAAGCGTGCCGACAAACTCAAAGTTGATGACGAATGGGGATTTGGCGCTGGGAGGGAGCGGCGTGATACGTTTCACCAGCTTGGGCATGTATCCATGGCTGGTAGCGAGTGTCGTTTGGATAAGTGCCTGGTTGCGCTGAGGCACGTAGAAGACGGCACACCCACGTGGTACGTGAAGCCACTTGTGACAGTTTGACACGAAGAAGTCTGGGTCAGCAGCGGAGATGTCCAACTTCACCATTCCAATGCCCTGAGCGCCATCAACCATGCTCAGCACGTTGAGACGACGACAAGCCTTGACCATTTCTTCCCAAGGGAAGACAACACCTGGCCGAGAGGAGACAACATCAAACGTACAGATACGAGCCCGCTTGCCCTCAGACTCGATCTTCTTGACAGTGTCTTCGAACTTCTTGAGGATCTCGTCGTCATCGAGAGGATATGTGAGCTCGATCTCACGATGAGTCACCTTTTCGTTGTAGTAGTCAACATAATAATCCGCGACCTTGCCGCAAGCTTCGTAGATGGTCGAGAAGCTGATGATGACGTCCTTTCCGTCTTCATTCCACTTCATATTTCGATAGACTGTGTTAACACCGGTAGTGGCGTTTGAGACAAACACAACACAATCCACTGGGGCATTGAGAAGTTTTGCGACAGCAGCGCGGTTCTCGTCGAGAATTTTTGGATACTCATAACGAATGAATGGGTCAGGGCGAGCTTCACTAACAATTATTAGACCAAAGATCACAATCAGGCGATCGAGGTATTTACCTTGCATCCTGATACTCGCGGAATTTTGTTCGGACAGCCTGAGGATATGTACCGAACGAACCTGTAGCTCCCGTTAGTGCAGCTCTTCTTCACGTTTGGACCCTTTCATGCCATGGTTAAGATTTCTCCATTCTGGATCAAACATAAACTCCTTCTTGATAGCGCTTCCGAAGACTGAGGTGTTAGTCTTGCCCCGCACGGGAAGCTGCTGCGAAGATCCTTGACCAATAGAACCCATGATGATGTGTGCTTTGTATAGTTGTTAGAAGCTAGACAATGGTTGTTCATTCATCCCATTGAACTTTGTCTACGAAGGGCTCGACATGACAACTTATAGCTTCTCAGCTCATGCTATCATGAGTCAAACGATAATGTTTAGTACGAGCTGAATACCCCACATCTTCGACGTCAACGACGCCCTTAGTCGCCAGACCCGGGACCGACCCCGTGGGTACCCGCATCAGGGCGTGGTAAGGCGCTCTTCGGCGAGCAACAGGAGTCATTGACAATGCTCAACGCCAGTAGAACGGATACCCAGCGCTGGGGGAGGGTCTCCAATCCTTCACGAGTCGCCTTGGCATGCGCCGATTGCGGCGACTAATCAATCGGCATGTGAGTAGTGAGTCTTGGGAAAAAGAAAGTCAACTTTCATTCAATCAATTGTAGTGTAATGCTACTTGGCTTATCCGCCATCCCCAACGCCTTGTCATAAATGCTCCGAGGGATCTGGGCCCTGATGTTCTCGCTGACTGCGACTCTTTGTATGTGAACTTTGCAATCGTCCATTATAAGACGGCGGCCTCTGCTCTAAGTGCTCGTAGGCGTGCCAGACCTGTGAATCAGCCTTGCCGACTTGCGTATCCCGACACCCGTACACGGCGGTATGGCGAAATCTTTGGTGATGACTGGGCGTGCGTCGCCCTGGCTCAGCGCAGATAGCGCCAAAGCTGCATCCGCCTCCCTCTGTGAATGAACAGGCTTCATGACAAGGTTGCACTGGTCATGCGAAGATACCATCAGTCCATGAGACATCTCTGGTTGCAGCATAGGCGTGGGACTTGCAGCGAGATCCTGGCCGCGCATGAAAGATGCTTGGCTACGTCGGATATGTGTCTGCTTTCGCGTGTTACGCGAAACAGGCATTAGCGGATCCGTATGATGCATCACCGGTGAGATAGATTGCAATTGCCTCGTTTCTGTGAATGGTTCCGGGGTATCTGGAGGGAGTTCCATTGTTGGCAGTCGGTCGAAAGGTATGATATCGCGGGGATCCGATGGCTGAGGTCTCAATGGAGCCAGTCGTAGTGAACCTAGTGTTCGCTTTGAGGGAAGAGATACTTCCTCGCCATCAATCTTCTTGCGCTTGCGCTCTCGTGCTCTCGACTTGACTAGACTGGCTATCGAGCTTCCATGGAGAAGTACCCTTTCATGTGTAATGATTTCACTAGATGGCGCCATCTCATCGCCCAAGAGGTGCGCTCTTGTCTCGGCACTTCGCAAAGTTCGTCCATGATTAGGATTGAGTGTTGAGGGGGGCATGCTGGATCGCTCCAGAACACCTGGTGCAGATTTGCGCGACCGTTGGGCTCTAGTTCTGACTCTATCAGGTTTGCCTTGGGGTATCTTCAGAGGCGTGTCGGCAGGTGGAAGCGTCTCTGTTGTTGAGACAATGGCTGGTGGCGTAAAAACTGGTGCCTCTAGGGGATCGTGACCAGTTATTCTGTGTAGTTCTTTTACTATTCTCGAGCTCCAATATGCCCCCGTAGCCTTTGTATCACGGAAGGCAACTGGATACGCTGCAACAGGGCGTTTTGTCTCTGTCTTTTCGGCGTCCTCAGCAACACCACTAGACTCCCGCTTCTTCTTAAGTTTGGGAGGCTCGGGCGTTTGCCATAATTTGGGGATTTTGCCTTGTAAATCAGTTACCCAGGCGTCGCAGTCCCACTCGACCCAATAGTCAATAACGTCACCCCATGAACTCTCTGGGGGCTTGGTGTAGTTAACGAAGACAACTTTACCACCTTTTGCGTGGACTGCCTTGGCGAATTCTCTGACCATAACCTTCAGCCCATGGACTCGTAAACTAGTACCAAGGATTAATAGGAGGTCGGGGCATAGAGCCAAGTCGTGCGTAACAATGGGGCTGATCAGGTGCGCGTTGGGATGCTCCTCGCCGTAAAGCACAATGTCGGGCCTTAGTTTTCCGACACCTAATGCTCGTTTGCCACGTTCTTCTCGAGCAACTGTAGCGCCTACACAGTGAGGGCATTCGGGCTGCTGGCCTGACATTGTCTCTAGCTGGCGTTCGTCATCGTCCCATGAGCACACTCGACCACACAAGAAGCATCGCAGAAGCTGCAATGATCCGTGGAGGAAAACACATTCCACGCCTGACTTTGGAAGGTCGCGGCGCAGATTTCTTACTGCGGTCAGGGCTTCATCTGTCGCACATTGGTCGGATTCTGCTTGAGAAGTAGGCACCGTGCTTTCAAATTTCGGCTGACTGCATTGAGACTGCTGGCTAGCTTCGTTATCCGACGACTGCTGGGATTTGTCTGAAGAATTTGTGTCCGTCATGGCATTTACCTCATCAACCATCCTGTTGAGCTGGTTTATGTTGGCTGTCGACTTCCTCGAAAAGCGCCCACGACTTCCAGGGCCATCGAGGAGACATGTCGATAATCCAACCTTTTCTTCGATCTGATCAATATTTTGAGTGTAGCAGCGCACGAGCTTGCCACGGTCTCTCAAATGACTGATGAAACGATGTGAGCTTGTAGGTTCTACGTCCCTGACCTTCTGGCGTAGCGTAGTCGCGAATGTGTAGAAAACGGATGTTCGGAGAGGATCTGACCATATTGACGCGTCAAACATATCCTTTCCTTTCATATTTGGCAGTGTATTCTTGCCAGAGCCAAAACTTGCTTGCGATAAGTTGATTAGATTTGAGGGCGGGGTATCGTCGACTTCCGATGGCGATGTGCTGCTGCGCCGACTTGGGGCGTCTTCTGAGGATGTGCCGGATGAGAATGGGTCAAACAAGACGGGCGGAGGTGATGATAGAGGTGAAGAGCTTGGTGGAATTATAGAATCGGCCAGGAGACTGCGTCGTGTCCTCCGGAAAACTGACGGTGGTGGAATATTTAGACCCTCAGGCGGAGGCGAAGACAGAGGAGAACTCGGAGGCTGCGCCACAGCTATTGTTGAACGGGTCGTCCTGGGATTGACCACGGGCATTCCATCTGAGCGGACCTGCTCCTCTTCATCGTCTGGGTGGCCTTCGACCTGAATTGTGTCTGCGATCTTTTCGTGTTCCGGCTCGGGATCTTCTAGTTGAACTTCTATTTCTTCCTTCATAACCACCGGGCCCTCCTCAACCTTGGTAGATAGATCATGGACTATTCTTCTCCTCTTGGCTGGTCGGCGAAGGTCCAAGTCGGTGGATTTATCATCGCTCGAGCCTTCGTTCAGACGCGCCTGTTGCGCTGCCGCGTCGAATTGAGCGCTAATTAGGGAGTAGAGACCGTTTTCAGAACGAAAATCCTAGTCCGATTAGCTATTACGGACAATTGAGTGTACCAAGAAGTCACTCCAAAGCGCATCTGGCAAGCGCTTGAGTGTTTGAGAGAGCTCACAGGAATACCCGAATTTGTACTGATCCCAGCACCGGTTACAACGATGACCTTGCGAGCTTTTAGCAGGCCATTGGCGATGTCTTGTAGCTCGTCCTGGGAGTCTCTGGAGACGTGTATAGTTGGCATTGTGGGCAATGTGAACAGGGAAAGTCGGCCGCGTCGCGATACAGTTGCCGGCGGGTCTAAGCCGCGATCGCGTGAAGCCGACGACGAGATTCGCAGGTGAAGCTTATAGTAGAGAAGTTCGAGAGAAGCCTTTCGTCATTATGGTGCGGGTACGGTTGTATCGTCGGCAACGTGGTTGTCTGTGAGGCTGCTTGTGGTGTGAGGTCAAAGTTCACTTAGTAAGGTTGTGGCGGGCGAGTGACTTGGAGTTAAAGAGGTCCAGAGCTGGGGTCGCGACCGGGAGGGGACCGCGCGAAGTCGAGTGATCGTCAATGGTCGGTATAAGCAATGATAACAACAAGATTATTGTGATTCAATTTGGACCTGAACCGTGCCTTTTTGTGCTTCTTATTCAACCTGCAAGTGCCAGAGCAAAGAATAAGATATCCAGAAAATTGCCAGAACGCGAGTGCAAGACTTTGTGTCCTAGTCCCTGTTAATTGTGACGCGCTCTTCCAGAAGGCTGGGTTGAGGGACCTATAGATGGGTCTCTCTACCTTTGATAGGTAGGTAGTTCAAGGGCCCTTAGGGAACTGGGGAACTGCTGACGGTAGACGCGGGAATGCCGCTAGACCGCTGAACTGCCCATCACACGGCATTGGTTCCACTGATCCAGACATCCATGATTGACAGTGAGTTTCGAAAAACACGCGACAATACGTATTAATCAATGCACTTAATGTAAGCACCCGACTTTCACCTAAACTGAGCTACTAATTCTATTACAAAATACACTTTTAAGAATCGAAAATGGATAGTTGATCCCCCTTCAGATATCGACCAACACGTCAAGCAGCTTCTGGAAATCAGACGGAACCCCCAGGCCTGTGATGGCATCCCAGCCCTGTGCTGCCGGCCAGCCTCCTGGGCTACCACCCTTTCTGAAATCGCACGACCGGCTCTCTCCTTTGGTAACATCCTGAAGAGCTGCTTGCACTTCCTCCGAATATAGGACTTCATTAAGCCAGCCCAACACCTCTTTGCCCTTTCGGACACGCGCGTCGTTAATGAGCGCAAGCATAGCTGCGACGACAGGCGCACTTGCGCTGGTGCCCCTAAGACCAACTGCCTGTCCTTTCAAGCGAGTGATGAAGCTGGTGGCCGAAATCGAAATGTCGGGTACTCCTCGGTTGCTGGCATTATAGTAACCGCTGAGATGGCCATCAAGAGTCTTGACATAGCTCTTAATGGAAGAATCCTGCCACTTCTCGCGAGGGAAGTACTGAGAGAAACCACCTCCACTGAACTCAGCACCTTCAAAGGGTTCGACCCCAGAACTGACACCGCCAACGCTTGTGACCCATGGGCAAGTTGCGGGGAATACAGACATGGTAACGTCCTTGTCGCTGCCGTCATTGGTTCGACAGGTTGAGTTGCTTGCTCCCTTTGCACCTCCATCACCAGACCCTGCCACGATGGTTGTACCACGTGCTGTCAGAAGACCGAACAAGGAGCAAACACGCTCGGCGTACTTGCGGGGAACTGAGACTTCGTTATCGCCATAAGAGATGGAGAGGACATGAGGGATCTCGTCATCAGAGAGGTCAAGGAGGTAATCGAGGAATTCGAGGTAGGGTTCATTGTCGTTGTACTCCTCGGACAGTTCTTTACCGTCATCATCCAAAGTAGGTCCACGACCATCGGCTAGATAGTAAGTGATGTTAGTCGGATAGCCCAGGGCCATGCCATATTGAACATCGAGAGCCGCCTCGTTTCCTGAGTCGAAAAGCTCTTGCGAGTTGTTAGCACCATTGATCAACTGAACCGAAAAGTTGTAACGGGCTTCGTAAAGGGACTTCGCATAGATTCTGAGAAAGTCGTTGCTGTCTTCATAATTCGCGTTCTCCTCCAGGAAACCCGCAATACCGAAGCGAATCCGAGAGCTACCATTATAAGCAGGGTAGCTAATATTGTATTGCTCACGGAGGCAGCCCGGGGTAACAGCCTGACTGCAAGGAGTGGCACGCTTCTCGAGCTGTAGGGTTTCAAGCATGCTTGGTGTCAGAGCTGGATCGGGAGTGGTGAGTTCCTTCTTGGGTCGCATGAAGTTGGCAATCGGGTGAATGAAGCTGACAGCATTGGCAACAGAATCAGGTACCGAATATTGATTTGTCCGAAGAACAGGCTTTTGGTCCTCAAACTTGTAAAAGCCAATCTTGGTATCGAGGAGATCTTCTGCAGCTTTGACAGTTGTCTTGACATGAATCCAATCCTTGTCTGGCGTTGCCTTTGCTGCGACTCCTTTACTCTTCAGCCATCCCAGTACCTGGTCGACATCTTTTTGATCCGGATCTCGGAGGGCGAGTGCCTCTTTTTGGGTGAGGTGGTTCTGTGTGTATTTCCCAGTTGTGCAATCGCGTCTTCGTAGGTTTGTCTTGAGGTTGTCGATATCAGGCTGTCGCAAAGCAATAGAGAGCCGCAACGTATGGCTAGGATCGACAGCCCGGTCGATCTTTTCCCATCCGACTGGAAGGACAGAAGTGTCTTCGACTGTGACGGATTTGGCCGTACTGAAACCAGCCAGGGACAAGGCAGTAAAGAATATCATAGGAATCATGGTCCTACTTAACACAACCAGTGTGTGGGAAAAGTATTAAAGCAAGAAGTAGATATTGTAATGGTTTGGAAAAACTGATCAGAAGATTATTGTGTAGGTGCAAAGACGGGAGATGCCGTCTGTCGAATGAAGTGATTGATATCCCTTCTTCCAAGTTCCCAGTAACAACTGTACGCAAGAACCCTTCCTTCCGATCGACAAAACAAACAGAACATGATCTGTGAAACGACGCGGCATTGTCTATAATATGTATGCTACCAACAACTCCACTGCCATAGGGGGATCGCTGTAATGCCGTCATATTAACGGGGTCCGACAGCTAAAAATGGCGGATCTGAAACTTCATTTCTTCACATTAAAGCGGGTTTATAATAAAGGGAGGCGTTTTCTCGTGTTGCTTGCACATCACAATATGAAGCTTTGAACGCCAAACAAGGCAATTAAATCGCAGATTGAGCATTTGAAAGCGAGAAATTCGCTAAGCGAAGGAAAGAGAGTTTATAGCTGAGTCGTGTAGGCAACTTGTTTGTCCAGTTATAGCTTTATCTAAGAGGTTGTCGGGTTAATAGTCTGGAGTATGATGCCATGAAATGGATCTTTTCAACAGACAGAGTTGATGCTAACGGCTTCCGGTATCGGCTCCACCAAGTTTCTTTTGATCCCACTCTTGCCTGTGGATCACACGTGCTTGATCACCTGATGATAGTCGCTGGCGTTTTCAGGCGGGGCAGCACCAGCGGGGAGTACCATCGAGCCTCAAAATTTCCAGATGGGCCGATGAACTCCCCGCTACACAACGTCACGCCTTGTAATGATGTCTTGTTATCCACAGAAGTCGAGGTTGAGCAGAGACTCCTATTTGCATTTGCAACTCAATGTTCCATGAAAATCCCGCACAACTTCGGGCTTAACTGTCTTGCAAACTCCGAAGTCTCCCAGTCTTGATCGACCATGGATGAATAGAGACTACTGCACCTTTAGGGGCTGGCTCAACTATCCGCTTTGATCTCAGCCTAGAGACTTCAACTGTCTTGACAGGGCGAGGAGAGCCAAGACTCAGAACGCTCACTCAACTCCGCCTTGTTCGCCCCAATCAGCCGCTAGCTTCAAGTGATGATGCTCAAGAAGCTGTGATTTGTTCTCTTGCTGTCAAAGGGTGCAACTCATCGTTCTCGAGTCACCTCAGACCCATTTGTGCGCAGTCAAGTCCACCAACCAATATCCACCATGTTGCAGGATTCTTTGGCCTTTCAAGCTCCACAGCCGATGGTCCGAACAAAGTGACGACGACCCGAAGACGCTAGTGATTCTCGTCAAGACTCCTCTCACTGTATTGGTCAACAAGTTTCTTCATCCTGGTCTCGGGTCCCTGGTGGCTTCATCGTGGGGTTTACAATTGGTCAAAGAAACTACATACCGCAATTCTTATGCACCTTAACCCAGCTGTTTCATTTGAGCTTACACGCTGCGTGCGTGGGATTAACTGCTACCCGCGGCTTCACGCCAATTAAGATGGACGTTGGTTTATCGTGCACGCTCTCCCCGGAGTTGCTCAAGCATTCAGGCTAGGGGAGGAAAGAAAACTCAGGACCTTGATCCTAAATGACAAAAAGGCTTAGGTAAAGTAGCATAAGTTTAGCATATCTTTTGCTGAGTGTATTTTTGACACCCTATATTCAGGCCCGAGTTTTCTTGCCTCCCGAGGTCAGGTCACCCAGAACTCAGTAGTGGATGTGACATCTCCGCTGTTTGACCCAGAGAATCATGGGCGCAAGACCAGGAGGGTTTTATTTCAGCAGCTCGTTTCGATAGTTATGTATGTTTAAAAACTTAGGCCTTTGCTTGAATTCTTGACCCAACTTTTCTCTTTCTTCCTTCCTCAACTATCTCCCGTCTGCTTCTGTGTCTTACAACAACAGACTTTGAGTGACATATTCATATTCGCAGTATTTATTTGTTATTATTGATCCTTGCAGACCATACGTGACCTCTCGACATGACTGCTTCTGAACATCTAAACGTTTTCAAGGGCCCCGAGTCGGTTCGCGACTATTTCGACCCTGAACAATCACCACCTTTGCCCCTTGTTGAAATCCCTGATAGCCTCAACCCATACCGTCAAGATGGTGTCCGAATCTATGCTAAGATGATGACCATGCACCCTGCAACAAATGTCAAGGTGATGCCCGGTTAGTGTTTCAATCTCACACAAAACAACACCAAACCATCGAGCATGTAGCTGATTCCCGCAGCTATGAACTTGTTAGAAAAGGGCGTGGAGCCCGGCAAGACAAAGACAATCGTCGAGAGCAGCTCGGGTTCAACTGTCATCTCAATGGCTATGGTTGCTCGCGCTTTTCACGGCGTCGACGACGTTCACGCTTATCTCAGCAACAAGACAAGTGAGACAAAGTTGCGCATGATGCAGTTCTTTGGCCTTAACGTGTAAGCAACCCAAAAGCTTTGACCTCCGAAAAAAGTACTAACCATGAGAAGTACTCTCTTTGGTGGACCCGCT
Organism: Fusarium sp. NRRL 52700; assembly: GCA_013396095.1. Taxonomy (NCBI): domain Eukaryota; kingdom Fungi; phylum Ascomycota; class Sordariomycetes; order Hypocreales; family Nectriaceae; genus Fusarium; species Fusarium sp. NRRL 52700. The sequence goes on along the minus strand of JAAQRM010000213.1, from coordinate 123,944 downwards.
CAGCCTACTCCTGTTGATGAGCGAGGTGGTATCCGAGCTGCAGCTCGAAAGGACGCAGAATCCGAGTCTGTATGCAGCCCAAACCAATACATCAACGACGATGTGAGTTCTGTGCTGCAATTTGGATCATTTGAAACCAGAACTAACAGCTTGTAGAATTGGAAAGCTCATGTGCGATGGACTGGCCCTCAGATTCACCGTCAGCTCCCCGAGATCAATGTAATTGCTGCGTCTATGGGCACAGCTGGTAAGGTCCCTGTCACCTTAAAGCAGTATGTTAGTTAACATCGGTAAAGGCACTATGACCGGACTGGGCACCTATTTCAAACAAGCCAAGCCTTCTGTGTATAGAATTGCGTAAGTCCACTGCACTGGGCGGACAAGCATCAGAACTAATGTTTATAGCGTATGCACCAACGCTGGAGAGCGTGTCCCTGGCCCTCGAGAATACTCGCTAATGAGTGAGGTTGAGTTCCCATACCTCGCATCTCACGATGCACTCGAGGAGGTTGGCGCACCAGACTCATACTCGCTTTCATTGGATCTTACTCGACAGGGGATCGTTTGTGGCCCCTCATCAGGCTTCACTCTGAAGGGGCTGTTCCAACGGATTGAGAAGCACAAGCAAGAGGGCACACTGTCAAACCTTGCTGGCCCTGATAATGAGATTCACTGTGTTTTTATGTGTTGCGATCTGCCCTTCCAATACTTGAATGAGTATTTCCAGAACTTGGGCCCTGAGAAGTTCAGCCCTCTTCGCAATGAGGTACGTCGGATTGTTTCATTATGGGGAGGATTAAGCTAACAGACTCAGTGTTTGAGGAACGTTGATCTTTACCGATATGACGATGCTTGGGAGCTCGACTCTTTAACTGCTTTATCTAACTACTTCACCATTCACCCTCTGGGTACTCATGACACCGTTTTGTCACTCGCAGACCAAATCGACAAGGCCTTGACACCTTCGGTCAATACCCAGATTCTCGATTTCCGATGTTCCTCGGATTATGATGCTTTCCATCTCCCCAACTCAGTCAACATGCCCCTTGATGCACTTCGCAATGGACTTTCTAGTGGCAGTCCTTTCGCCAATCCGGCCGATGACTGCGCCATGCTCGAGGAGCTCTGGCTAGAGCTTGAGAGCCTCTTCAACGTGAAGGACAAGGGCGGCAACCGAAATGCTAGTGCCGAGGCTCTCATGTCTATTCTTCGAGGAAAGAGGGTATTGACACTGTGTTACGATGGAGACAGCTCTCGTGTTGCCAACAGTGTCCTTCGTGCCAAGGGCGTTGAGTCAGAGTGCATCCGCGGTGGCTACAGTGCTCTCGCCAAGTTGCAGATGCCATGTAATGACACCTGCGAGGTTGTGTCTGTTCCCGTTTCTGTTGAGGTCTGAGCTGGGGTATCTTCAACCTGCTTCCCACTATTCATCCATTCCTTTCACACATGAGATTCCGCCGGACGTGCAGTGGGCGTCCGGGACCGGCCGGTGTCAACAAGACATTGGAGTTGACCTATACAGGAGTTGTTCTTTCTTTTTGCCTGATTACGATTTATGACCGAGATGTAAAAGAGTATAGTCGCTGGTTAGTGCAAGCTTCGACGCTACAACGCCATGCGAATGGACAGGTCAAAACCAGAAGTGCAGTGGGTTTCTGGGTTTTACTATGGGGTTTCTTGAGTACAAAATATACGAAATCGCAGAGAACCGTGGCTCTATTACCTTTGACAATGTTGACAAGGACCCCCTATAATAATGCCCTCAGTGACGTTCATGATGCTGACAGTTATTGGGCGAGGAGTGGCCGAGCTTGAGAGATCAACCATCCTTTTACCAAAGTTCTAGAAGGATTATGGAATGATTCTAGAATGGATGGGTTGATCCCGCGGAGGTTGCTGGCGTTCCGCGAAGCGTGTGGCGTTAATGACTTACGCATTCCTCACAGGCATAGCCATCGCTGGAATAGGTAATTCAAGCTTCGGCGCGCCAACTTCTAGGCTTATACCGTCAGTGTGTGTGTGTGTCAAAGATAGTGTGCTTTGGGAGGAATGTAGACGGAAGAGTCTTGTCTCAGACATCACAAATAACCTACAGACGGACGCGGGATATTGAGTCGAACAGAACTCTTACGTAGAGGAAGGCATGTGGAAAGGTAATCTGACATGTGTCAAAATACGCAATTGTATCTCATCCTCGAACCACTTTACTCGGTTGTAGAAGATCAGTAGATCATCACGAATCTACGACAGCACCAACACCGGCATTGCTTCACTTTGACACATCAGAGGCAAAGGAAGAACAACTTCCATTATTCAGTCCATAGCTGCAATTTCGAACAGTTAAAGTTCCCGTTCCTGCATCCATTTCCTAGGCCACAATTCGTAAACTCCAGTAGTGCAGGTTACAAAGTCTCGACTTGGCGATAGCAGGCCATCGAGGATGCAATGAATGAGGGACCGGTGAGCCGGTCTCCTAGCGTAAAACGACAAACCGGTAACTAAACGCCAGGCACAGGTCATATGATCTGCAGTGACAGCACGTCTTATCTTTAACGCCGCTGGATACAGCCTTATTGTTGGTAAGCTTATACTGTAAGGGATGGGCTTATGTGAGACGCCTCTGCGAGGGTGTATCTGAGTCAGTTTGTTCAGGGTCGCTGAAGGAGAAGAGACATGTTCTAAGAGAATGAAGATGGACAATGAAAATTTGAGGACTATGATCACAACGGCCAACTCACATTCCATAATAGAACGGTTTACAGATATTTCGGAAAGATGGATAATATTGGCTAGTCCATCAAAAAGCTTGATAGTCTCCTAAAACACATTTTTCTTGGACCGCATTATTCCCTTTTCAGTCTCCAAATCGCCTCCACACCAAAAGCGTCAATAGTTTCACTTCCGCATTCGACCATGCGGCGTCAACCTCGATATCCACAGTGAATAGTTCTTCACGGGCCTCTTTTCTATGTCCGATTAATGTTCTTCTCATCGAAGGCTTGGAGCTAGAAGAACTCAGGAGAATTGTCGCCGAATTTAGGACATTGATACAGCGTTTACCGGTTCATGCTGAATGATTTGCATTATCGTCATACAAGCGACGACATGGCGGAGGCTGTTTCAATCAACACCCTTGCTTCCAGATCGTCGGGATGAGGTGTCACACCTGTCTCAGAAGTTTCAGGGTCTAAGCGAACCAACAAACCAACGACGCCTGTCATTTCTGTATCCGAAACATTCAGCAGCCCTGCATCGAATCATATCACCAATAGAATCGCTGAACGTAACGCAAAATCATCTGTTTAATACCACCTCATAATTAGAAACAATATAGACGCTTCAAGGCGCCTAATAAAACCCTTAACTCTAAACCAGGCACGAACAAATATCCCGCCATAGAACAGGCCATGGCGTCGGTCGGTCGAAGCCGTATCACCTCCCCCATCCAAAGAGTCTAGCCTAAAGCTTATATCCTCCCTCTCAAACCAAATATTGAAATGGGGGGCTAGGGTTGCGTACTGCGTAGGATATGGGAAAAATACAGGGGCCTTGTGGATATAAACTCGAGCCTTGCCCATCCCGTTCTCAAGAAGGAAGAAGAGAAGACGGAGTGCGGTTGATAGTGTCTCACTTTGATACACATCACGTTTAACATTCTTTCATTTTTCTTTCTCTTTTTCAACTTGTATACCACATCACACTCTTTTTCTTCAATTTCAATCATTCATCCATCGCCATGATGAAGTCTCGACGAACTCAACGATCCAAGTCTCTCCCTAACAATCAATCGCCCAAGAGATCACTCTTTTCTATCATTTCTCGCCGGCTTTCTCTTAGCTCCAGACGACGCGCCAACTCTGTTCGCTTATATGATGACAGTGAAGATGATGACACCGTCCGAGTGATTCCTCAAGAGGTAATACGCCCCCGGTTCCCATTTGAATGCCCCCTTCTCACATACCTCATAGATTCAGCCACCCACTCAATCTCGCTTTTCTAGACGAGCCTCACGCTTCTGGTCTACATCAGCTGCCAACCAATTTGACGATGATGACTCTTCGTCTCAATCTCCCACATATCCCGCCTATGGGGGCGCTTATGTTCCCCGACACGCCGCAAGCGACTTCTCAAAGACAGCTTCCAACCGTCTCACAATGATGGCGGAGGCAGATGAGACAACCCTCTGCTCATACAACCTTCGCACCAACAGGACTACCAGAAGCTTCGGCACAGACGATGAGCTCGACGTGGACCATCGGGAACGAGCCTTCAATGCCCTGACTGCCAGACGTAGTATCGCTCTCTCTAGCGAATCAAGCAGTGAGAGCACCAACGACTATACCATCTTCTTGGCCGACGCTGCAACCAGCTCAGATGCCCGACGCCGGAGGTCTGCTGCTGCATGGGCTGAGCTCGAGCACAGAGCAATAGCTACCAGTCGAAGGACCAGCGGCACGGATTTCCTCATGGGTCGACCAGGGCGCATGCAGAGTAGTTATCCGGGCTTGCCTGGTAGTGCATATGACTCTTCCAGGCCAGCAAGCTCAGTTGCTGTGAGCATCACCGAGTATATCAGGCCAGCACAGACTGGCAGGGTCTGGTGATGGTCCTATTCCCAGAGTACAACAACTAAGTTTGAGATGTGACATATGACTGGGTGACAATCTTCGTTAGGCGTTCTTGGGTAGGCGTTATATGCAATATCAGAGTGAGTCTGGCTAGGGTTATCCAGGTGAAACCCAAATGGCTTGTAACCACGAGCGCGGCAGCGCACACTTAAGACCAAAATAAACCACGTTCTCTTTTGATCAGTCAGTTCGTGATTCGGCCCAGCTCAAGCGATCAAATATCGGTATTCGTTGTGCATGTATCCACGACCTGGGAAAAGTCTTCAGTGAAGTGAGTCGGACCACGGATGCAATGTGGTATTGATAGATGCCACAGCCCTATATATATGAAACCAATTGCCTCGAACGCCAATTTTCTCATGGCGATATTCGAGATATCGCGGGATACATGATGTCTTCATGCAAGCAGCTCTGATATCCCATTATACACAAATGAATATCCAACCATGGTCAGATACACCATACCGTAGTTCAACATGCTGGCTGGTCTGTAGCAAACACGGACCGATATAATATTCCAAGGTCACGAGTGCCCTCCCGCTCCGTAACTCCTCTGATGCAATTCTACACCAACAGCGACAAGCTCTTAACACTCTTGTAACTTGGCTCTCACAAGGGTATAATATGACAAGTCGCGCGGTCCAAGCGCGGCATTAAGATACCTGAGAAACAAGCCCCTATGTGGTAAGGCAATCCGAACGAGCGGCGCCTACTCTGACCACACATATATATCATCCCTTATGACTGCATGACACCCGCGACAGCCCGTCTTGGGATTAATATCTCCTCATCATCAGAGCTGTCGGCTGCCTCAACGCTCGCCTTGTCCAGCATCCTTTCTATATCCTCATCTCTCAATGGTTTTCTTGTTTTCCCGCTCCCTAGCCCAATACCACTTGGCAACGAGAGCGTCCCTCTTAATTGACTTCGACTACCAATGGTTCGCCTTCTGGGTGCCGCCCTGTTCTGTGCAGCATAATGTTGCTGTGGTGAGTCCAGGTCCATTGGAGATCCAGGCGGCGGGGCCATGGGCGATTTATCATAAGGAGCTTTCCGGCTTTGCTGTGGTTGCCGCTGTGATGTGGGAAGCGGTTTTCTTGGCCCTGAAGGCAACGCGTGTCGTGGAGGAGGAGGTCGAGCCATACCCACGTTAGGCCCTGGTGATCCTGTAGGGGAGAAAGCGTGCTTCAGATTGGCAGAGTTGCCTGGACTGCTCATGAACAACAAAGTCTCAATAGCATCCTGTTCCCTAACATTTTGATGCGGTGACATGAGAACTGGGTCGCCCATGACGCGTGATTTGGGCCCATGCGGCATAGTTGAGGGTTGACCGGGCGTGTGAGGCGAAGCGGAATGAGAGTGTGTCAACATATTCGGAGTTCGATTGGGGTGGGAGTTGCGGCGTGGGTTCGCATGGGAGTTAGGCACGAGAACTGAAGGCCGGATGGGTGCTGGAGGTGCAAGCGAGGGCTTGTTCCACGATGAACTTGGAGGTGTATTTGATTTTCGACGTTGGCTAGCAGAGCCGTATGGTTGTGGTAGAGGAGCTGACGAGGACGGTGGCTTGCTCATGGGTATTCGAGGGCTTGCCGAGGAACCCTGTCGGTTATGTGCTGTCGATGTGCTCGAGACGGGAGATGCGGCCTGGGATGCCATGTTCTCGACTTCTTCAAGTGAGTTTGACTGCCAACCCTTATTGACCTTGATCATGGCATATGACAGACGCGTCTTTAACTCGTTAGACAACTAGAATAAGTGTTAGTCGTGGCTTCACCAGCGATCGATCACGTCGCTGAGCGGAGACGCGCTTCTCGGGAGATCGCATTCGACATACCTCTCCAATATGGCCACCTGCTGCCGATGTCTTGCTCACAGCGCTCGGATTTCTAGAATGGCCCTTCACGGGACTTTGGCTATCCGTCCGGCTTTTAACCTCTCCATCGGCCATTCGCTTCCGTGAATTTGTGGGATCTGTTGCGATTCTGTGCTGAGCAGCAGCAATCTCTGACAGTTGTAACAACTGGCTATCCTGACTTGACGGGCCAGGTGCGCAGTTGCTGGCATCGCTGGCTGGGGGTGTAAATGCGGGATCTGTAGAAGTGGTTATGGTGGTCTCTTGCGAATCGGTGTTAGAGTGAGGATGGCTCTGTGTAGAGCCATCGTCGCGGTCGACAGAGGATTTGCGCTGCATTTTGGCGATAGCTGCGACAACAACAGCATGGGCGGTCGTAGTTCCCGCTGTTGAAACAACAGCAATATCGCTGGCAGGCGCAGCAGTTGGGGTTGGCGTAGGCGTTATCGATGCAATCGGGTTTGAGTGGGAGGCTCGCGAGAGCGCGTCGGTCTGGGGTGGTACCGCGAAATCCCCACCTTGTCGCGCTCCCGTAACCGTCGCCTGTGCTGTCTCAGTGGGAGCGTCCAGTCGGATATCTGCCGTCTTGAACGGGCGAGGAGGCGCGATGCGATTGTTATCCAGCGCAATTTCAACCAGAGGCTGATTTGGACTCATGACAGGAATACGAAGCCTCCAAGTTTGGAGTTGTGAACGTTGTTAGGGCGAAGATAAAGTCGCTGGAAGAGGGACCACAATTGGAGGGATTCCAGAACGTGTAAGCCTAGGTAGTTAGGACGTAGATCCGCTGTACAAGTGAACCCTCATTTTTAGTTACCTTAGGTGCTGGATAGTGCAGACCGACAACTGAAGTGGAGGGCGACGGACACGTTAGAGGGCCCCAGAGAATCTAGGGTCTAGACAGATGCTGAGACTGACCACGCGGCGGGAAATCCGGGCACCAAGGGAGCTAGGGAATAATTGGGTTTTGACGATTTGATACGATATTCCAATGTTGTCTTGTTTATTTACGATTATTCGACTGGGAGCAGTAATTAGAAGAATTTGAAATGATAGAGTAAAAATTTAGCCAGAAGCCCAAAAAGATAGTAGATATAAGCTGTAGGTAGCTAGTAACTAAACCTACAGAGTTAGGTTGCCATTTAACACCTGCCTACACTGGTGTTCTGTGGTTTGGCATGGTCTCAACGCGGTCTGATACGCGACTTGACTTGACTCGAGCACAGAAAATACCTTAAACTGTGCGCCTGCATGGGGACCCAACAGGCCAAGCCCAGACCCGAAATCTGCTAAAGATACACTAAGCTTTAGTGGCTGCAGGGTTGTCCTCGGGCAACTTGCAGGGCGTTCATCCGCTGAAGCTACAGCACTGACTTTCCCATCTACTTACCTCCCCAGGTAGTTACACAAGCCAGTCGGGTCGCGTGCTCTAACAATGTGACAACAGAAAGATATACGATAATGATACTGTAGGCATGGGAGCGTCTAGTCTAACGAGAACTTAACGGTGCGATGGCAAAAAAACAAGAGGGCCATGGTCTGAGGTGTCCATTAAAGACCTCATTCCCACTCATGCACCATGAAAATACAAAAAAGCCGCGTGGCGCTGCAAGGTTTTGAGAGGACTTTTGAGAAATGATGGAACAATGAGCTTGCGCAACGCGCGTAGGAATCAGTAAAAACACCCACAACATGATTGTTGGAGTAGAACAGCACATGACACTGTAGCAAATCATTTTCTACATCATACCTCAGCTTGAATGCAGACAAACGAGTACGACAGCAATGACCTCACCCCTGTAACCCCAACTTCGCCTGTCCCCCTCATTCAATGGGACCCCATGACACGCTTGGGCCAGCCAGAGACGTTGATGACGCGAGATCACGTGGCAATAGTAGAGCATCATGATTGTGTGTAATAAACATTGACCACCTTATTACTTATGGATATAATGACAACTAGGTAGGCACCGGTTGGGACATGACATTGATATTGACGGGAGAATTTTGCGAAAATGCCACGGTTTTGAATATCTTCTTTCAATGTCAATTGATCGGCTTTTTCACTGTTAGTCTATCATGATATAGAAAATGTCTATCTCCCCCAGGCATGAGTTGCATCATGGCCACCCAATTACCCACAAGCTGGCTCATCACTTCTATTATGCCCTTGAACGCCTCCATCCAAAATCACTTCCTCGTTGTTGTTCAGATCATGCTGGACCCTCTGCCATCCCTTCTTCTTTCTCGATTCTCGTCCCTCAACCTCCACACCCTTGCCCTTCGCATCAAACACAGGCTTGATCAGCGCTCCCAGTAGAGGATTGCCGCTGAAAGCTCCGCCGCCTCTTCCACTGTTCTTGTTTGCTGATGTCTCTCCTAGTGCGCCATTGTCGACAGGGTCCTCATCGGACTCAGGAGTCACAGGTCTTTCGACTGCTGCCATCTTGCGAACAACCTTGCCGCCAACCACGTCAATACTCACGACCTGCTTTCGCTTCTCGTAGTCGGGCCGCGCGTTCCACTCCATTTCTCGAAGCACTTTCTGTTGACGCTTTAATTCTCTTGCTCTCTCCTCAGGGGTTGCCCACATGCTGCCTGTCCCTGTAAGCGCTCCACCAACATCAAAGTCAGCAGCCTCATCGCGGACTGTCGTTCGCCTGGCATTTTGAGCTTGGAAATTGAGAAGCTTGTCGCGATGCGCACGAGCCTTGGCTTCAGCGTCGCTTAGTGAAGCGCCGTCGTTGCCGCGTGGTTGAGTAAACGGCGCCGGGGTCTTGGCAACGTCAGCACGACGATTGGCGTCTCGGTTAGCTGCCATTCGCTCGCGGCCTCGCTCATCCTTGAGTTCTCGGACCATGGCTTGGACATCGTCTGGCGTCAACAAAGGGCTGCCACAGAATGTGCAAGGTCCGAGACCTTCCTTCATGCATACCACCTTGCCGCATGAGAGACAATTTGGCGCAGCGCCTTGAAGAGGGTGTCGTGTAGCGACACAATTGCACTTCCTAGACTTGGAATTCTCCAGTGTGGGATTTGTTGAGATCTCCAGCGCCCTGATAGCAGCGTCGAGATCAGAAATAGCAGTCGAAGCTCCAGCCATCGGCATGCCTCCAGCTATAGATATCTTTGTACTTGTAGCTGGCTTTGGCGTAGAACTTCGTGATACAGGCGTAGATTTAGGTTTGGGTTTCGATGGTCCTTCCCCTATAAGATAACCAGCTGAGGCATGCTGCTTAGGTGGAGGCTTTGCGACAGGCTTAGGGTCTGGTTTCGGGGTGTTCGATCGCGAAGCATTGTTACTGCTGGGTGCACTTGAACGCTGAGGAATGTAGTCAAGGCTCAGATCCTTCTTGCTGTAAGTTGTGCCTGCAGGTGCAGCATAGTCGTTGACTTGTCTTGCCTGCGGTGTGTGAATATTTGCCTTCTTCTTTTTTGGTTGCCGTTTCGTCTTGGGCACGGCCTCGATGTTCTGTGATTCGGGTTGAGGCGGTGCGGCGGCATTAGAGTACGACGAGCTCCCAGGCGCCGAAGTTTGCCGTCGGGCATTAAACGACGATATAAATTCGATGGCTTGTGGAGAGTCTCCTAGAAGATTTCCAAAATGCTCTGCAGCTTCTGTTGTAGAGAGGGTCGAGCCGTAATCTAGGACCTGCTTGAGCTCCTCGTCGGGAAGCGGTAACAGCTGCGACAGCTGTGCGATAGACATGGTTCGTTATTCTCGTGAGAGAAGGAGTTCCTTAAAGCTTCCCGGATCTTCAAGGTGGCTAAGCGACTGAATTCTTTTCGTTGGCAGTGAATATTGAAAGATGTCAAAAATGAAATGTTGACGTCGTTGAAGAATATTAGTACCTGGGTAGCTTGAAGCTCCCCCGCCAAACTTCTTCTAGGTAGCCCCTCCAAAGGTTTAAGAGCGTTCTGTTTGCTGACTCACACGCCGACTTTTACCTTTCGGTCCCTTCCATACCTAAAGGTGTCCCTCCATATTGACGGATTTTCCATTACATAGGTACCTAGTAGCAAAGCAGTAGCGTTTGTCCATTCGAAGTCTTTCTTTGATCCAACCAAGGGGCTGCAGTAAATTTAGGACCTTGATCCTAAGTGACAAAAAGCCGTAGGTATACTTACTTTAATTTAGAATAGATTTAGAGGATTTTAGACTAAGTATTTTTAGTACCTGCCTCAGTTTAACGTCAGACGTCTTCTTTCACCTCGTGGCCAACCTGTGCCCGGAGAAATAACTTTTCTGTCAGCTTTGACTGGCTTTGATAGTTTTTTACCTTGCTGATTTAGTTGACAAATAATGACACTATGAATGTAATACGCTATTGGTGCTCGGTTCTTTTGTCGTATGCCGTACACGTGCAATTGGTTTATGTTTCTTCCGAGGCAGCCGTAGAAATCTGATATATGATGGTTCTGCGAGCCTACATACAGCCATTGATCCGCTTTATGCTGGATATTCACGGGGCATGGATCCATAAGCCCAGCAATTCGGTGTAAGTCGAAGGAAGCTTCGTACAGTGCCGGATGAATGGATAAGTGAATGATGTCGAAGCGAGCCAACCAGACAGCCAGGATGCTCAACTAATGCAGTCTCGGGCTGCTTGATTTACTAACATATTGCATGAGATCTAGTGATCAAATGGCCTAAACAAAGTGGTTTTCAGCACATCAACCTTGGGACTTCTATTTGAGTCTGAACCTTCGCATGTTATGATATTCAAGAGATTTACGAGATGATCATAAAAGGTACTTCATCATACAAGAGGCTCTTGTCTGGTCTTCCTTCCGTGTCTTCTCAAAAATACAAATTCCGAGCCTCCTCCGCTCCGGCCCCTCAGCTCGATACGCTAAACCTGAAAGGGCATAATATGCCTTGAATTGCGTCGCACTGGAGCTTCCCCATCCTCCTCCTTCCGGGTTTCCCTCCCCGTATTTAAAGTGCTCATCGCCAACTTCTTCTCCTTTCCACCCGCATCCCGTCCTTTTTTACCCTTTTCTCCAATTGAAGAGTTAATCAATCGTAAAAATGTTCGCCGCTTCTCGTATCCAACGCCGTGCTTTCTCGGCCACCGCCCGTGACGTAAGTTAATGCCCTCACTCATGAGTGCACCAATTTGTGTCTTTTGTGGTTTTTTTCCTCTTCACCGACCGACACCGGCCCGGCTGTTGAGAAGCCATCATGAGATCAAATTTGAGCTTCAGAGCAGCTAAACCCGTTTCAATACTTCCAACAAGTACTGACATGTCTTCTACAGCTCTCCAAGGTTACCGTTCTCGGTGCTGCCGGTGGCATTGGCCAGCCCCTCTCTCTTCTCCTCAAGATGAACCCCCGCGTCACTGACCTCGCTCTCTACGATATCCGTGGCGGACCCGGTACGTGACGATATCAGCACATTCTCTCGGTCAAGGTCAAAACAATTGCGAATTGGCATCAAAGGGAATTGAACAATAGTCATGTTGACCACGTTTGCTCTAACTCGATTCGCATTTGTTGCCACCTCGCCAGATTTGGAACACCAGCTAACAAGTGAAATGCAGGTGTTGCTGCTGACATCTCCCATGTCAACACCAAGTCCACCGTCAAGGGCTACGAGCCCAACGCTGCCGGCCTCAAGGAGGCTCTCTCCGGTGCCGAGGTTGTCCTCATCCCCGCTGGTGTTCCCCGCAAGCCCGGTATGACCCGTGACGATCTCTTCAACACCAACGCCTCTATCGTCCGCGACCTCGCCAAGGCCGCTGCTCAGGCTGCTCCCAAGGCCAAGCTCCTGATCATCTCCAACCCTGTCAACTCAACCGTCCCCATCGTCAAGGAGGTTTTCAAGGCTGAGGGTGTCTACAACCCCAAGACCCTCTTTGGTGTCACCACCCTCGATGTTGTCCGTGCCTCCCGATTCGTTTCCGAGATCAAGGGCACCGACCCTAAGGACGAGAACATCACCGTTGTCGGTGGCCACTCCGGTGTCACCATCGTCCCTCTCTTCTCTCAGTCCAACCACCCCGACCTCTCTTCCAACGCTGAGCTCGTCAAGCGTGTCCAGTTCGGTGGTGATGAGGTTGTCAAGGCCAAGGACGGTGCTGGCTCTGCCACTCTTTCCATGGCCATGGCTGGTGCCCGCATGGCTGACTCCATCCTCCGTGCCGTCCAGGGCGAGAAGGGTGTCATCGAGCCCTCTTTCGTCGAGTCTCCTCTCTACAAGGACCAGGGTATTGAGTTCTTCAGCTCCAAGGTCGAGCTCGGCCCCGAGGGTGTTGAGAAGATTCACCCTCTCGGCAAGCTCGATGCCAATGAGGAGAAGCTCGTTGAGGCTGCTCTCACTGACCTCAAGAAGAACATCGAGAAGGGCGTTGCCTTCGTTGCCTCCAACCCTCCCAAATAAATGATCTCTGGGCTCACTTCGAGCTTCTAGAGAACGACCTAGCTTAAGAGAACTGGGTATTGTGGCGAAAAGGGGAAAAAAGGATAGAGATAAACTCTCAGTACGGATGTCTTTCGTGTGAGGATCGGGAATAAGAGCCGGGGTGTATGAGTGATTGATATACCCATGCTTGTCTTCCTACTGTTCTACCACCTCTATAGACTTGGAAATCCGGTCTGTCTGTACTATAGCAATGAATGAAACAAATACCCAAAGATATTGTTACTTAGTGGCTGAATTTAACCAGCAAGTGAATGTTGTTACTACAATTAGAAGCACACCATAGTCATCTGAACTTGGTCTATTGACTGCAGCGTTTCAATTAATCTGGCATTTGGCAAACCAATGGTCACTTTGAGCCTCGAGTGCAATCAAAATAGTAGGTTGTGTTCATGATCAAGTCTACCCATCAATAGTATACACCTTCAAATTAGCAGGCTCCGAACTTCTCCAGCCTACCCATCCATCCCTGATAAAATTCCTCCTGTCTATGATAGAGTGCTTACTCTCAAGCCTCCCGTGAGATCTAAACCAAAATCTCAATCGTCTCATTATGATTGAGTAAGACTACTAAGTCCTTCCAGCTCGCCACTCCTGAATCTTTCTTCGTCGTTCCTCGACTTTACGCTCAAACTCGGCAACCTTCTCGAGTCTCTTCTGCTCCTCTTCCTCGTCCTTCTTCTTCTGGGCGGCGGCGCGGCGAACGGCCTCTCTCTCCAGCTGCTCGGGTCGTCGCTCGGCAATATCGCGCGGTCGGTAATCGCTGAAGAACTTCTTCAAGCTAACCTCGATGATCCAGCAAGCAGCGTAGTCGATGACCATGACGGCTGTCATGTTGGTCTTGAACTCGTCCGAGAAAGGAACAAGCTTCATACCCTCATTGATATCGGGGAAGAGCTCGAGAGCACAGGCAAAAGCAAGTCCGGAGACACCAACAATGCCGTAGAACATACCCTTGTTCTCGGAGAGAGACTCGCGGAAGGGACGGCCTTGATAGTTGATGGCGAAGGTGGAGATTTGCTGGATAAGCTGAAGAAGGTAGACGGCAGAGTTGAGCAGGGATGGAGCAAACTCAGCCTCAAGATCAACATCCTCAGAGCGACTAGAATGTGTTAGCTATTATATCAGGGTCATGCAATATGGAGTGTTAACTTACGGAGCAAGTCTATCGCAGAGTCGGGCGATGTAGATCAGAGTGACGATGTGAACAGCAAACTGTCCCAGAATAGAGCCGATGATATAAACGTTGAAGATGTTTGGCTGAGGACGTTCCTTGCTGAGGCCCTCGACGACACGAGCGCGAGAGATGCTGAGGAAGCAAACCGACATAAGCATACCACTGATGGTGTACTGTGTGTCACCAAACTTGATACCCTCAAGATATAAGACGGACAAGGAGTAAGCGGTAATAAGACAGTTGAGAGCGAGAATCTTGTACATCTGGATCGTGGCGACGAGAGTGCAGCGACCCTGGCGGATGATGTTGGGGACAGCAACGACATTTCGGAGTTTGGATGTGAACGGGGCAGCGACTGAGGCATCGCCGAGCTTGAGAGTAGGGGGCTCGTCGTCTCCCAATTCAGCCTCCATCATACCAGACGCAAGCTTGTCAGCGAAACCAGCGGCCTTCTTAGCAGCCTCGCCTTGACGGTTAGCGTGAGGGCCAGCATCCATAAGAGCCTGAGCGCCAGGAGAAGTGATGGTTTCGTAATCGAAGCCTTGCGACTTGGCGTATTCCTCAGGGGTAACGTTCTTCTTCTGAGCTTCACGCTCAATAGCCTTCTGAAATTGAGGGTTCTGAGGTCCAGGGGGGTAAAGGTGGGCAATCATAGCAGGGACAGGAGGATTGGGTTGGTTGAAACGCTTCATGAGATCACATTGCTTCTGATACATCTCCTTCATCTTGGTGTTCCGGGCATGTTCGGCAATACGAGTAAGATCGTCGGGTGTTCCGTTTAACAGAGCAATACCAATGTGAGCTTGCTTCAAAGCACCAACATCGTTGGTACCATCACCAGCCATCAGAGTGTAGTAACCCATATCCTTGAGACCAAGAAGAATATCCTCCTTTTGCTTAGGGGAAACACGAGCGTAGACCCAGGTATGACGCAGGATCTCATTCCAGGCAACTTGTCCCTTGAACTTGGCAAGAGCGTAACCAGTAACGCAGATATCCTTAGAGCGGATGATCTCGGGGTCAATGGGCTTTGTGGGGTCGACCTTGATGCTGACCTTATCATCAACACTCTTCCAGACGAGCTTGTCGCCGTTTGAGTTATCTTCAGGGGCATCAAGGATGAGAACGTCACGGTCGACGATTTCAACCTCACGAGCGACATGGACAGCGGTAAGGGGGTTGTCTCCAGTAATCATGACCACGCGATGGCTGCTCTCGTTCAACATCTGGACAGCCTCTTTGGCATCATCCTTGAGAGGGCAGTGCAGGACGAGGAAACCGGCGAACGTCAAATCAGACTCAACCTTCTCTCGTTTCAGATCATTGATCTTTCCAGAACCGAGCTCGGTATCGATGGTAAGCTGCTTGTAAGCGAGAGCCAGAACACGAGAACCCTTGCGAGTGAAATATTTGTAAGTCTCTTCGTAGTCATCGGGGATAACCTTGAGCATCTTCTGGATGGTCTCGGGCGCACCCTTGACACCAGCGAAAGTACCCTTGATCTTGCGACCATTCTTGATATCGTTTCCGTGAACCATAGCAACAGAACTTTGGCGCTTGAGGGCAGAAGAGAATTGGAATCGACGCTTGATCTGAACGGTACCATGTGTGCTGCCAGCCTTGTTGGTGCTCATAAGGGTATCGTTGCGACCAAGAGTCCAGCCAAGAGAGGTCAGAGTAGCCTTCTCCATGGGGTCACCAACAATGTCTCCCTCGTCAAGCTTGACAAGGGCGTGAGCGGTGGCAAGAACCAGCTTAGTCTCGAGAGAAGCCTCTGTAACGGCAGTCATGGTAGAGTGAGCACCATCCTCCTCCTTGGTGTCTTTGATCTCATCTTCGTGTCCAAGAGCCAGACCAGCAATACCCTCGACGACGAGATCCTCGCCAGTCAGGGTACCTGTTTTGTCAAAGCAAGCCACATCAACACGACCAGCGAAAGGAATTCGGAAGGGTTCAGTACAGAAGATAGCTAGCTTAGCCAGAGCTGCCAAACTGGTGTTGACGGCAAGACTAAGTTCCATAGGGAGCTCAGGGGGAACGACGCTGGTAACAATCAAAACACAGTCAAGCATAAGCTTGGAGCGCTTGCGATCCTTGCGAACACCCTCATCCCAAACATACCAAGCGGCAGCAATGGCGAAAATCAGAAGGAACAGAATGAAGAAGAGAGCCTCGGCATTGTTGGCAGATACTCGTTCAGTGGAGTAGATCATAGTTCGAACCAGGTTGCCCTGGGAAGTCTCGAAACCAGTCTTCATGACGATGGCCATAGCGCCGTTATCCGGGGGAGGTGGAACACCAGAGGAAAGCTTGGGCTTCTCCTGGTCGGGGTTTCCGTGCGTGATCTGGAGAACCTTGGTACCGCCCCACAAGAAGGCGTTCTTATCAAGACCTTCAGCATCCAGAGGAACATCAGAGGGCCGAAGTTGGATGGAGTCCTTGAGGAGAGGAGTGCTCTCGCCGGAAAGCATAGCCTCATTAACAATAGCGGTACCTTCGACTAAGAGCATATCACAAGCAACACCACTATCCTCCTTGGTTCGGTTGACAGAGGCAAGGTCGCCAGGGAGAAGCTCGTCGCTTTGTATCTCGGTCCACTTGCCCAGACGGAACACCCACATATCGTAGGGCTTGATGCTCATACCACGGAACTCGTTCAGAGTGCGCTGACGCTGCCAGACGACAGTGCTCTCGAACACGACGAGCATGAAGAGAGTAAAGAGTGAATAATACCAGTACTCATCAAGCATCCAAAGTCCAACACAGAAGATCTGGAAGACGAAGAACGGGGCGACTGCGTGCTCCTTGAAGAGCTCGGTGAAGGTGGGGACGGGAATATCGAAAGCATTCTTGCCATAATGTTGCTCGATTCGCGATAACTCGGTCTGGGTCTGGATGCCCTTAGAAGTCTGGAAGTGGCCGATAGAAGGCTTGGGCTCGACGTCGATATCGTACTTGAGAGTAGTAAAAGACTTGGTAGTGCTATCGTAGAGGAATCGTCGCTTCTGGAAGAGGAACGAAGTGTTGAGCTTACCACCAGCCTGCAACGACGATGTTAGTAATTTGAGCTGTTTCTGAAAATCAAAATCTCCCCACCTTATCGCGAACCAGCTTGCAAATCTCGGCGGAACCGGCGTTCGCAATAGGAATAACCTTGATCAATTCGGCATCCTCGATATCCTTAGCCTTGGAGGCCTTGAATTTGCCCTCAAGATCAACACTCCAATGTGTGCTGAGCCAGACGAGAGACTGCAGAGTGACGATGGTTCCAACCCACACGACAGTCCATTCCTCGGCGCCAATGTACTTTTCATAGAGCTCGGGGCTCAAGTAGAATGCGAAGAAGATGGGCCATATAACAGTAAAGGGCCAGATGTATGCGTGGAAATGAAATGACAACGGGCGCAGCAGCTCGGCGTGCTTGATCTGGGGGTTGTCGACGAGGGGTGCCATGATGGGCGAAAGGGGTTGAGATAGGCGTTATCTCGATCTTGGGAGTATTTTCGAGTTTGAATTATATCATTAGATGAAGTATTGAACTCTTTTCGAGTGTTTGCGGTTGTCTGCCGGGTAGTGGCTAAATTTCCCAATTTCTTGGTTGCAACCTGCAAGTCGCGATCTGTACTTTTCGTCGAGGTAATCGATGGGTTTGGCCCACGCCACGCTTAGTACTGTGTAAGGACCGGCGTCTCGGAGCTTATCATCCACCGATAGCATCACGTGATGCCTCACGGCGCGCCATTTTGGTTCCAAAAGTCTCCATTACCTTCTCAATAATAGCTGTCTAAGAACATTCTCAGCGGGTGACTTGATTTAGGCTTAATACGCGTCAGGAGGCGAGAGGCGAGAGGCGAATGAAGAATTAATGTTTTCGAAGACGCAGCAACAGCTTTTGGACCCCTCATCAAACATCAGAGGACATTACAGTAAAAGGGAAGACACTTAAAGAAATGTCTCAGACTCAAATCTGAATAAAGGCACTACTCTTGGATCTAATCTTATCAACTCATTATCTACTTAGGTAGGTATATACAGCCAATAACTGTGATGTAGCAAGCGCTACAAGCATCCTTGACATCTTTCGCTACAGTAAGCTTGTCCAAACGAGAAACCGTACGAACCAGCCAATCATGCAAACATCTCTGACATCTTCAACCTCAACCTTGTGTACCGCGAACTCATTTTTCTCATGATGAAAAGGTCGCTCGGGTCAATGGTTCCGATGGGTGATGTTATTCCCCCTTTACCGACCTTAGGCAAGCAATGTCAAAGTTGAATTTGTTCGTACCCCTCACAGCAGCTCATCCTTCAGCCTCGGTATACTTTGTAGACTACCTAGTTGTGTATATAAAGGCCTGAGCGACCATACATGTTCTTTCAAGCCAAAGAGGAAACTCAACAGTTCACGGTTATTTACATACCTTCTACGTCATCATGCCTGTTCAATTTGATACTGAATTCGCCGAGGCGCTGGCCCTTATCAAATCCGGCCGCCCTCCAGCCCCCCCTGAGACAGCCCTCGAGATGCGTCACAATAATCACGCTCTATTTTCAAAAGTGTTTCCCAAACCACCGTCTCTTGATATCGTTGAACAGACAGATTATACGGTTGAGAGCTATGATGGCGAACAGATACTCCTTCGCCGATATGCAACACCAAAGGTTCTGAGAGCGAAAGAACCGCAACCTGCACTTCTTGTGATTCACGGCGGTGGTTTTGTCTCGGGTACTGTGGATATATGCGGCGGAACTAATGCCGCTATGGCGCTCGAAATCGAAAGGCCAGTGTTCGCGGTTGACTATCGCCTTGCACCTGAGTATCCCTATCCTGCAGCCATGGAAGATAGCTTTGCGAGTCTCAAGTATCTTATGGATCACGCGAAAGAGTTAAATATCGACCCGTACCGGATATGTGTCAAAGGCAATAGTGCCGGCGGAGGCATAGCTGTCGGGACTGTACTCATGGCCAGGGACAAAAAGCTCGATCCACCAGTTGCAAAGCTAGTGGCTATTTATCCTGAGCTTGACGACAGGACCTACCACCCTCCTGATACCGAGTTTCTTAAATTCGCTACTTGGACCTCACAGCACAATCAGCTCGCATGGAAGGCTTATGTTGGTGAAGATACGGCTGGGAAACCAGATGCAGATGTTTCGCCATATGCCGCACCAGCGAGGGCCCAGAACTACAAGGGGTTGCCATCTACATACGTGGATGTCGGAACGCTCGACTTATTCAGGGATGAAGATCTGGAGTTTGTGAGAAGACTGTTGGAAGACGATGTCGAAGTTGAGTTTCACCTTTGGCCTGGAGTGCCACACGTATTCGAGTTCCTTGCGCCTGGCACGAGATGGCATCAACGTGCTAGAGAAGCACAAAACGACGCCTTAAGAAGATTCTGAGTTAACATGGAGGAAAGGCATAGAGAGAGAATAAAAAGCTGCTTCAATTATGTCAAGTTCAGCCATCTAGTCTGATCAGTACATATTGACATCAATGTTTTCCTAGAAAGCTGATAAGAAGCTCCGATATCTTCTCCGGTTGATCCTCAGGAGAGAAGTGGCCAGCATCCTCCACGATTATCAGTTCTGATCCAGGAATAGCATCGTGGAGTTTGTGGGCCCAGTCAACCACCTGCCACGCATCATCGGCACCCCAGATCAACTGTACAGGTAGTTTCTCGAGTTCACCGAGACGGGGCGCAACTTCTAGCGTGTGCTTCGGATCATAATGTCGAACTTGATGCTCAAACAGACTAGGTTGTCCAATGGGTCCCGAGATATAGTCCAGATATGTATTGAGACTTGACTTCTCAAGCTTTTCTGGGTTCTTGACGGCAGACAACAGCCATTCTTTGAAGTGAGCTCTGTGCTGGTAGCTGTCTGTTTTGATTAAGACTTCAAGGCCATTCTGCATTTGCTGTTTGGTCCGCTTCGAAGGATAGCTATCGAAGCTTACAGCGTCGATGAGAGTCAGAGATATGACCCTCTCAGGCGAGGATACAGAGAAGCGCTGTGCGATACCGCCCCCAATATCATGGGCAATGATATGGATCTTCTCCAAGCGCCAAAGCTCCAACAGGCCCTCCAAAATTGCGACCTGGCCAGTCATTGAAGTATCAACAGAGGAGTCCCATGGGCGTTCTGAAAGGCCGAAGCCTAGAAGGTCAAATACGTGGACCTTGTAGCCACCATCGACAAGCTTTGGGACAATGCTACGCCAAATGAGGGATGAGGACGGCGTGCCGTGGATAAGGACGGCTGGGTTTCCAGTGCCGTAAACCCCATAAGCGATACGGCTTCCCTTGACCAGGGTGTTCTCTGTGACAATTGGTTTCACCATCGTGGTTACTTGAATGTGTATGCTTTGAAAGATGATCGAAAAGCCCTCTCGTCGGTACTTATGGAAACATATTAATAATGCGGAGTATGTCGACTAAAGGGCGCGACTGGAGACAGATGACAGGTGTGATGTAGCGGGTGCCGGCAACCCCTCCAGACAGACATCATAGATAAACAATAAACCCTAAAGCTCAAACACTCATTGTTCATCTGATGACACATGACACCCCTGTGTCTCGTTCAATGAAGCGGGCTTTGACTCCTATTAACATTGACAAGAAATACGAGCGATTCTTGTCTTCGGGAGGCAAGTCGACGTCGATTCTAAACTCCTTCACCAAAGCGGGCACGACTTTGAAGACTACCAGCTCTGCTAAATGTCGTCCCGGACATGATCTAGAGCCGCCGCCCCAGCTGAGATTGACACGTTCCATTGCACGTGCTGCGTCAGGATCTGCAGTCAACCAACGGGCTGGGTTGAACATATCCGAATCAGAACCAAAGATATCTGGGTTCCGATGAAGAGCTACCGGGTTACAGCCCACGGTTGTGTTTGGTGGGAAATAGTAGCCATGAAGATGAAGGCCTTCTGAAGGAACCTTGCGCGGCAATGACATACTTATGACGGGATACAGCCGCTTGGCTTCTTTGATGAGTGATTGCGTCTCTGACAAGCGTGTTGCAGTGGAGTATTCGGCAGGATTGCTTGCCCCAAGGATCTCAAGAGATACCCGTGCTTGAGCATCATGGTTTGAGCCTAGTAGCGCAAAAATCGAGGTAAGTGTTGATGCCATGGTCTCATGCCCAGCACCGAAGTTGGTCACAGCCATCTTGCGAAGGTAAAGTTCTGTAAAGTTAGGCTTTGTTCTATGAAGCTGAATTAGATCCGCGAGGAGATCTTTTCGAACATCTTTATTGAGCTTGGATTTCGTGGCTGCGTTTACACGTCTTGAGACTCTTTTACCGACATCCTGTGTCAATCAGCACCGCAACATTTAACGATGTCAGCCAGAATATCTCACCGGAAAGAATGGCCGGAAGTCCTTTGGTGGTTGGAAATTTACGCCCCAAATCGTACTGAAGAGTCGCCCGATCGACTTGTGTAAGAACTCTAACTTAGCAGCCATCGGGAACAAACCAAAAACGCTCTTTCGTCTCCAGCCATGGTATGCGTGAGCACCAGAACCATTATCAGTGCCATTCTTTAGCATTCCTGGCGACCAGGATAGCACGACAGCACCAAGACATTCGACGGCGATGATGTGCATCCACTCGTTGAGTTCAACCTGAGCACCGTTCAATGTCTTTAGCTTGGCGATGGAGCGTTCAAGAACCTCATCAATTGCAGCTTCATACTGGATGAGATTGGAAGTCTGGTATACAGGCCCAATGAGTCGGCGCTGCAGACGGTAGCGTCTCACATCTCGCTCTGATAGAAGATCGAGACTATCTTGGAATTCGGGGTTAAGATGCCAATCGATGTGAGGTTTGCTCAAGGCAGTTGCCACTATACATGGATGTCAGTCGGTTCCCGTCTTGCTATTTTATGTGAATAATTTGGTATTACAGTAAAAGTCAGACTTTTCATAGCCACTCCCACTACCTGGTGAAACTGTTAGTTGACAGTCGTGAATGAGGTCAGACACGAACTGTAAATGGCATGAAAAGCCTCTTTGCTATTGAACCACACTTCATTAGGACCGACACGCACAACAGGTCCGTATCGTCTGTGAAGTGTCTTCCCAAGAAATGCCATACGCCCCATTCGAGCATTATATGCATGCCAGAAGCTCGAAATCGCCGCCAATCTCGGTCCTGGAACACGGGCCAGAGGATGAAAAGATACCCTGTAGATGGCGATAGTGATCGCCAAGATGAACAACGAGAAAAATATTCGCGAGAGGACCTGGGCTAACAAATTACGCAGAGATTCAATTCCTGTGGGGGAAAAAGAGAAAGTCATTTTGTTAAGGCCAAGTCATCACAAAGGACGAGATCTGGTGTGACACCATTCAGTTGGAAGGTCAAATTTTCCAGGTGTGAAGAGACAAACATCAAAGAGGTGATCCCCACATTCACATTCACAGCACTGATAGATTACCTCAACGCTCTCAATACCGGCAAACCAGTTGACCCTTAGAAATTAAAATTAATTATTCTATTACAATTTGTTCTCATGTTCCTAACCATTCTGATCGAGACTCTACCTTATTGTTGTATCGGATCCCTGCATCTTAGTAAACTCTATTCGACCTCACTCTTGGGCTTCCTTGGCCTTTTGTTTCTTCTCTTCTTTCACCCTCAACTCCTCGCGCCATTTAACTCCACGAAACATGACAGTGATCAAAATAGGGCACCCAAGAACATAGAGTCCTCCAATGAGGGTGAAAGCCCAGCCAGTGCCCATAGCATCAATCATGGGCACAATTGCTGCACTGGCTCCAGCACCAACCAAGCAGCGCGTCAGGTTATTAGCTGCGCTTGCCGTGCCAGCCTTCCTGGGATGGATATCAATCAGCAGCGAATTGACTGTATTGTTGAAACCAACGACTCCTACGCCCAGGATTCCACTCAGCACACACGGGACGGCAATATGAGCCCGGGCGTGAACGGCCCATCCCCAGCAAACGAGCGTAGCAGCCGCGAGCATGAGGAGAGGG
The DNA here is from genome assembly GCA_013396095.1 of Fusarium sp. NRRL 52700. Lineage (NCBI taxonomy): Eukaryota > Fungi > Ascomycota > Sordariomycetes > Hypocreales > Nectriaceae > Fusarium > Fusarium sp. NRRL 52700. Next base: position 100,863 of record JAAQRM010000213.1, on the reverse strand, counting down.
AAGCCGATTTCCAGACGAGCACGCTCAATTGGAAAACCTGATAGATCTTGTTGCTTACTTCGCTCGTACGGTATGCCCTGTTTCTCGCAATGTCGCTTGAAGTTGCGATTTGTAAAAGTACCCACGATGAACGCTGCAATGACTGATCCTGCTGCCATGGGCAGGAATGTCAGTCCAACCTCAAGTTCGTTGTAGCCATATATCTCCTTGAATAGGGTGGGCATCGCAGTGGCTATGCAGTAGAAGCCTGCGAAGCAGATACTGCTGAAGCCGAGAAGGAAACCGGTTTCTTTCTCGAACAGCATCAAAATCGAGTCGAGGACATTGGGGAACTTGAACTTGAACTTCTTGACGGTCGAAGCTCGTGAGGCTTGCCGACTCAAGCTATTCTTCTCCGATTCAGACCGCTTCCGCCGGGATACCAGAATCTGCCATACTGAACGGTACACCAGAGGCGCTTTGATACTCCCATCTCCGACAATCTCACGGCATGTTTCTGGGTAGAACAAAGCGAGAAGAACGATGGTTACACCGGCGAATATGGCGAGGAACCAGAAAATTGACCTCCAGCCTAGATACTGGGCGAGCACGCCGCCTATAATTGGACCTAGCGATGGACCCAGCACAGATGGAACAGCTGTCAAACCGATGTACTGACCTCTTTCGGCCGAGGTGACAACATCAGCCACAACAGCGAAGCATAGCGCAACAGTGCTAGCAGACCCAGCGGATTGAAGACATCGAAGGCCTAGCAGAGCACCATAGCTAGGAGCCAGGGCGAGACCAATGTTGGCTGCTATGTAAATGGTAAAGCATACCAGGTACGCAGGTCTTCTTCCGCCACTGTCAGCTAGTGAGCCAATGAACATGGGTGTTATACCCTGGAAGATCATGTAAGTCGTGACAGTAAGGTTGATCTGGGATGTGGTCACGTCCAAGTCGTTGGCTATAGCTGGTAGGGCAGGGAAGTATATCTGGGCTGTCATTGGTGAAAAGATGGCCGTCGAAGCAGCTGCCAGAACAATGAGACGCTTCTGCCATAGTGAGAAACTTGAGTAAGGAGCATCTGGAACCTGGATTTCCGTATTGGATTGCTTTTCGGGATCTTGGCTTGATGTGCGAGTGTGAGTACTCTCGCTATCTCCAATATGATCGTCCTCTTGCTTCGGTGCACTCATCTTCCAATACTCTTTTAAGTTTTACTGAAGAGACAAAACAATGTCATTTTGGACATTAGAAGAACGAAGTAGCAATGAGATCAACAAGAAATAAATAACGATTTGAGAAGCAGGGTAAAATGCTAGAATTCGATTCTGTTTGGATCGCAAGTGCTAGAATCCACATCTTTCGGTGCCGAGTCGGCACCAGGCGTTGAGGGTGTGCACTGCAGCAAATCAACCACTTCTTTGCAGCATAACTTGCCTCACGATTGGCCGGAGAAATCGATTTGGAGACTCGCTAATGGAGATTGACGGCATTGTTTCCGGTATAAGTTGTGTCAGTTGACGGCTGGTTGTAAGACGGCACTCTTCTCCGACTCCGACTACGGGATGACTCAACTTGTTCAATAAGTATCGAAGCTGCAATTCTTTTAGAAATTTGAACTGTTGATCTGGAGTATGAACACATGACATTGATGCCAGAAACTCCAGACCGTTGGCCAAACTTCAAGCCATGCATGGTCTTCACTGTGCTTGGTCGGCGCAGGCGGTGTAGCGAGCTGATCGAACGACTATTTTACCTCTGTACCAAGCCAATGCTCCAGTCTGATAATAGTTTATATGTATCTTGATGATGTTTCAACCAACGTGACCTTGTACTGCATTGGAATTAGGCACGAGTGATGCACGTCATACCTAACCTAGGTCTAAGTTCTGAGCGTGACCATTGCAATAATCTTGGGGCTTTCAGCATGCCATGAAGCGCGACGAGTATCTTATCTAGGCCTCCATTCCCATTCAAAGACACAAGATTCTTTGAGCTTCCATAAATTATGAAAACTGAGATATTGGTGGTCCGTACCTCTCCAGAGGAGGCAAAACTTCCAACTAGTAGGTACTCAATATCCAAATAGCACAAGATGTAGGTAAGTGTAGCAAAATCTAGGAGAATTTATAATAGACCCAAAGACTTTAGACTACAGTGTTGTCTTTGACACCTTGATCTACTGTTAGAAGTTTTCTTGCTCCCTGATGCGGCATGCCTCATTCTTGACGATCGCAGGGTTCCACTTTGATAAGCCAGATGGTGTTGAGATAAGTTGACGAATCAGACATAGCATGATTTTCAGAACCCTGGCGGATCTGTGTGGTCAACCGATACAGGGCCAAGGAAGTCGATAGTAGGATGCAGAATTGAGAACTCTTCAGGTTTGTACGTGGACCTTCATGTCGATGCTGAGGCATATCGTCAATTTTGTTAGTAATTGCCCGCGGGAAACTATCGGCGCTAGAACTTTAACCCGCCGCGGAAACGAGCTTGACTACCTACCATTTATACTCAAATTGTAAGGTCGCCATCACTGTAAATACCGCTCATCAGTGAAATAATACCTCAGGTCCGTGATTCAGCTGAAGTCGAATAAGTATAAAGTCGAGCAGACTCTTCTCAGTGTGCTCGATATCGCTTTCCGCAACCTTCGACTTGTCTCACGTTAAACACTTTGATCAACCAGCCAAAGCAACCCAGACAGCTCTTCAAGATGGACTATTCACTGGAGAATCATAAAAATTATATCGGAAAGCACGTCTCAGAGCTTCCTACACCATCGCTGGTTGTCAATCTGTCTGTTCTCAAGACGAACGTAGAGACGTTACATCGCGATGTTGAGAAACTCGGCATTGGCTTCAGACCTCATGTAAAGACTTTGAAGGTATGTTGCGCCTATACGATCTGAGGTATCATGGACTAACTCGGTGTTCTACAGTCTCTTGAGGTGACGCGGTTAATGATGGCGGATGGAAAATACAAGGGGATCATTGCCTCCACCATCCCTGAGATCCAAGGTGCTTTGCCCCTTGTAAAGGAGGGCCTGTTGGAAGAGGTGAGTTTCACCGGAGATTTATGAAGATGAGAAGTACTGAACGTTCCGCAGTGTTTGTACGGTCTACCTGTCTATCCTGGTATCCTGCCCAGGCTGATTGAGTTGCGAAAATCGCTGCGTATCATGCTCATGGTCGATAATGAGCAACAGGTCGAGTTTCTCGAAGAGTCGGCTTCAAGCCAGCAGCCCTGGGATGTATTTATCAAGCTCGATGTTGGATCGCGCCGAGCTGGCGTTGAAGCCAACAGCGCTGCTCTGAACCGCTTGGTAGAGCGTGCGCGGAAGTCGCCGGCTATTAGTATCTACGGATTCTATTGTCACGCGGGTCATTCGTATGGAGGTCGATCGCGGGATGAGGCCGAGAAGACGCTCGACATAGAGGTCTCGAGCGTCTTAGCTGCAGCCAAGCTTCTACCCTCTGATCAACAGCTTGTCATCTCTGTCGGCAGTACACCAACAGCGCATGTCGTCGAAAGCCTGAAGGCATCAATGCCAGAGAACATCAAGCTTGAGCTCCACGCAGGCAACTTCCCCTGCAACGATCTCCAGCAAGTGTCAACTGGTCTTGTGGCAGAGACACAACAATCCGTCTCTGTAGCCGCAGAAGTATGTAGCGTGTACCCGGAGAGGAACGAAGCACTCGTCAACGCAGGTGTGATCGCGCTGTCGCGTGAGGCCAGCGCCTTTAGCGGATTCGGCCGCGTGGTGGGCAGTCCGGCGTGGGGTGTGGTCCGATTGTCGCAGGAGCATGGGATCCTGGGGACGAGCGAGGGACGAAAGGTCGATGAGGACTTCAAGGTTGGACAAAAAGTTCAGCTGTGGTGCAATCACGCTTGTATAGCTGCTGCTGCGTTTTACGTGTATTATGTTGTTGATGAGCAGGGCATTGTGAGGGACACATGGATTCCTTGGAAGGGGTGGTAGGGGATCTAGGGAATAAGCAAGTCATCAATTAATTGACTGTCACTGAAACTTGATCAGCATCAGCAAAGAATTGACTCTTCTGATTCGCCACCCCAGGTCCTGTTCCTGACTCCAATTTCTTCCGAACCAAGGGAAATCCTGCTTCCTTGTTGAAGGAGAGCGTCGAGGTGGGTCTCGAGCCGCATACGTCATCGGCGAATTGCGGAAGTTCAGGTTCAAAAGGTGCGGGCTTCGTGATCTGCGTCACATGAAGAGCCATCTTCTCTCCTCCATCTTTTCCTCGGTCACGATACTTTTGGTTTCTCTCGATCAAATTTGCCCTTTGCGACAAACACAACAGGATCACACATCCCCAGCAACTCGAGTCTGCTCTCTTATTCCCCTCTCTACCCCGCCTTACCATCAGTAAGTATACACGTCACTGTAGCGTATTTGTGCCCAACATCAGATCACTGACTCTATCACAGTGTCTTACGCCGACGTTGCTGCCAGTGGCCCTAAGCAGAGCCCCGAGGAGGTGAGTTGCTTCATGTCTCTGCGACCACTCTTGCTAACCCCTCCAGGCTGCTGCCCCTCAACCTCCTCAGGTCATCACTGACGAGTCCGCCTCCACCGCCTCTTTGGTCGATGTTGATCTGCCTAGCGTGCACACCGTCCCCAACGACTTCCTTGAGCAGGAGATCAAGACAGAGACCCAGGCCGCTCGCATAGAGCGAGAAGAGGAGGCCCGCGAGGAGAAGCGAAAGCGTGACGAGGCTGCCGCTAAGGCCAAGAGCGCCGACAACTGGCTCATCCAACAATTCTCTCGCCTGTCGGACGGAAGTGCTACTGGCCTCGTTATTGCCAACTTTGCTACCGTTGTCGGCTTGGGCGCATACCTCGGCTACAAGGGTTGGGGGCTCTACAAGAAGGGCAAGCTTGACTGGAAGGCCGTCACTCTCGGTGCTGGTATCCTCGCTGGTGTGACAGCTGCCGAGGGTGCTGTTGGACGATATCTGTACAAGGGCAAGAAGGGCGGCAAATAGGAGTCGAGCGGCAATGATACCCTACAACGAAGCAAATGCCGATGTACTTGACGGTCTTCTTGAGGCCTAAAGTAGTCCTACAAGCAAACCCTTGCCTTGCAATTTTTGAATGTTAAGAGGAACGAACACTGTTGATGGATGATATGATATAGTTTCTTGTTTTACTGCATTTTCACTTTGTTTCATAATTCTCTACTCTGGCTGATACCAAGCTACTACTCATCTCTTACGTTTGGGGGCATAAGAATTGATACCTATATTCAACAATCCTATTCTCAAACCCAACTTTGCAAAACTTTTTCGGAAATACAGAATACCGAAACATTGAGATGTGATCGTGTCTATTAATTTCGTGGCTTTTGTCCCTTCTCATCATACAGCATTGGTACAGTTGGACAACCTCGTCCATATCAACATCCTAAATATTTTACAAAATACAGTTCTTCACCTTAACAGCGTCAATATTTTACACCTTCTACTGCTTCTTCTCAGCCTTCTTCTTGGCTTCCCTCTCCTGCTCAATAATCTTGATCTCAGCATTAGCAGCCGTGGCATCATGCGCTTGCGAAGGCTCGACGAAAACCTCCTTTACGGGAACCTCGGCCTTGTGCATATCCTGCCACATCTCTGGGTTGTGTGGCTTCTCTATGGGGGTAGCAACATCCTGAACCTTTCGAGATCCGTTGACGAGGGCGTCCTTCTCGGCTTCGTTGGAAGTCGCTCGGGGAGGGGCTTGTTGATCGGACTCGGCTACGGCAGAGGAATCTTCGGGGAGGGACTTGGAGTCGGTGGCAGGAGCCTTGCGAGCGTCGGGGGCGGGCTGCTCATCGCCAAAATCGGGAGTGGGAGCACCCTCCTCGTCGTCGGCGAGTTCAGCGCCGTAGATTTCTGGGTATTTCTTGAAGCACTCTTGCATGCCCCTGTTTATGAATTAGCAAGCTATAAACGAAGACCATTGTTTGATATGACGTACTGGAACTTCTCGATACAGTCCATACCCTTGGGCTCCTCGGTCGAGTACACAAAGCAGCTGAACGCAGTCTTGAACTCCTCGCCGCAGGGGCCATGGGCCATACCACCCAAGCAAGGGCAGTCCCAGTTGATCTCTCCAGTCTCAGGGTTGAAAGCACCTTGCTGGTCAGCCTCCTCTTCTAAGGCAGCAGGCGATCCATCGGCGGCAGCGGCTTGAGTATTGGACTGTTGAGGTTCAGAGGGCTTTGAGGACCCGGCGGGCTTCTCGCTCTTAGCCTTGATCTGTTTGCGCTTCTCCTCGAGAACGGAGTCGACGGTGGGGAGGTCATTATCGGAGAAGGCAGCGGGTGCGGGAACCGTTTTTGCTGTTCTATATTAGTCGCACAATCTCGAATCCTGAGCATCAATTGTAACGCACAGATAGCCTCATCAGCGAAGATAGGACTTGTGTTGTAGTAATAGACAGCACCGAAAGCTAGACCCAATCGTGCCACAGAGCTCTTCCATGATCGGGACTTGTCGGCGGGAGTAGCTGTCGAGTTAAACCGTCGAGGGGCTGCGCGGATCGTGTTGGAGCGTAAACCGGCAATTACAGGCCTCGAGGCTGATCGCATAGTGGTACGATACATTTTGAATTACAGAAGTGAACAAAAGAACGAAGGTCAATGCAGGAAAACAAGAATACAAGAGGAATTGGTCAGCAGTGGTGGAGCATGGAAATCTTGAAGTATGATGCTTGGAAATACTTGGCCCTGGTCTCCGAGATGCCGGCCGATTGCGTGAAAAAAGTGTAACCGTAATTTAACCGTCCGTGCTCTTTATCTGATAACAGCCTTATCACACCATGACGTTCCCCCACCATCGATCGGCTGCTACCTATTGGATCCAGGCAGTGTGCATTCATTCCTGATCATATGAGCTGCTTCTATATCCTCATAGGGCTTAACGTGCAGACTGCGTCTAGATCTCTTTTTGACTTTCGACCTAGATTGTGGCTGTTACAGTAGACCCAAAGTTTGTTTTGTCAAACACTTTGGTTCAAGTGATCAGCAGAAGACAAAGGAAAGCAAGGGAGGGAGCTGTCACACAGGAATCGAGGGGAAGTTTCTCGAGCTAGACATTGTCTCGCCATTTCTCAGGAAGAGGAAAAAGCAAAATCATTCTTGATTTGACAACTTGCAAATATCACGCAAGGGACACAAGTATTTAGATCGCATCTACTTCATCTTTTTCTACTCATTGCAAGTCGCATACTAACCAAAGACATCCTCAATCATGGCGTCCAAATCTTTCGAATGGCGACCGGCAAAGCTGCTTCAGGACTACAACATAAGCCAGGACTTTGCGCTGCTCATTCTAAACCAGCCGTTGAAGAACGGCGTCAATTTGCGCAAGCTCTGGAAGAACTGTACGTAGCTTGACTTGCTGCTCTTGCGGTCTCAGTGCCTAACGTCCATTTCACAGCTTCTGTGAGAGTAGCCGCAGATGGTGGAGCGAATCGTCTACACAAGCTGTCGTCTTTCCACGGAAAATACGTACGTTGCGATACTGCCCGTGGATGATAATATTCTATGGTTGCTAATCCTATAGTCCAACCTCCAACTCATCATTGGCGACCTTGATTCTCTCACCCCCCAAGTTCGCGATTTCTACTCGTCGCAACCCTCCCCTGCGACAGTCATCCACGACGCTGACCAAGAGTCGACCGACTTTGCAAAGGCTATCAACTGGATTCGCAAAGAATACCCCGAAGGCATCGACATCGTCGCACTTGGAGGCATCGGGGGTCGTGTCGACCAGGGCCTTTCTCAGCTTCACCACCTGTATCTCTTCCAAAACGACCCCGATTATGCGACCGGTCGACTGTTTCTTCTTTCTGGCTCAAGCTTGACATTTTTGCTCAAGGCTGGTAGTCATCAGATCCAGGTTCGAGAGGAGGGAGAGGAGGATGCCTTCGGCAAGCATGTTGGTATCATTCCTCTCAAAGAGGCTGCCAACATCACGACAAAGGGCTTCGAGTGGGATGTCGAGAACTGGCATACTGAGATCGGTGGCAAGTTGAGTACTAGCAATCATATCCTGCCCGAGTCCCAGGTCGTGTCAGTGACGACGGACAAGGATGTACTGTTCACGGTAGCACTCAAAGAAGGTGACGGCGACGACGAATAGCATAGTGCTTCAGCAAAGAACATGTTGACTTGGCGTGGTATGATACAAGCAAAAAGACAACACAAGACACTCAAAAACTCCAAGCGCCGCGCTGATACCCCTAAGCGTACATTTCTGTGACATTTCTCTTCCAAATACTTGAAGCCCAGTTCGGGTTCGTTTCTACCGCAAGAAATGGAGCACCAGCCAACAAAACAGGAAGAATATCAAGACGCCCGCAAAGAAGATCCATTTGTCCTCCTTCGCCCGTCTTTCTACCATACGGATCGTATCGCCGCTTACGCCAAGGGTGTTAGCGACGTTGTAGAGTCGCTTCTGGGTGCTCTTGAGCATCTCCCGTTGTTGGCCCAGATCACCTAGTACAGCCTGTCCGCGCGCAATATAGTCATCCAGGGCTTGGTTTGTGTTTGCGAAGAAGTTCTGCTCCCTGAATGCGTGTGCCTCGCGCATCTCGTCTGGTGAGCCCGTTGTCAAGGCGCTGGCTTGAGGTGGGTGTCGAGGCTGGAACGCGGAGTGCGTGTTTGTTGTTGTAGCGTTCGCATAGGGGTTTTCGGGTGTGGCATTATAAGGTCTTCGGCCAAGAAGTTCTGTGCGATTTGCCTGGTGTTGAGCATCATCGCGAACTTTCTTCAGCGAATCGACTTGGGTTCGAAAGTCGGAGAGATCTTCGCGGAACCTTTTTACTCGTTCGAGGCCCTCTTCTTGCTTCTTGGGAACGATCTCCTGGCGAGCGAGGGATTGGTATTCATCGAGGGTTTTGGTGAAGGAAGCGATTGAGGCGGACACGTTGCCAATTTCGGAGGGAGATGCTTGAGGTTTGCTGTTGAGGTTGGAGAGCTCTGCGCGGAGAGACTTGCTTTGCCGCAAGGCGGAGTTGTAGGCGATGTTCTAAGTTGAGGAGTCAGCGTATGTATTTTTGAGTGTTTGTTCAATCTAGCCTACCATGGCGACTGGCTTAAGGTAAGAAGCTTGAGGTTGTCGAGCAATGCAACGACAACTTTCATCATGATTTCTAGGTGTTCAGGTACATGATAAGGCCAGATCTCGCGGAACGGATCAATGACACACCGTCTAAGACAGTCCGAAGCAGGCTACCTACCCTGCATCTTTTGCACGTCCACCGGGGTCAGGGGGCAAGATTTTGACGAGAGAGGTTTCCCATGCCAATATTATCTGGGCTTTATCTCCCTAATCTCGTGGGCTCTACTATGGATTCTGTCCAATAAACTCTATGTCCATACGGAGTAAGCTCTCGCAATTCCATGGCAGGAATGTGTCGCCATTTTAGTCGAGGGTAGTCACAAGCTTTGTCCCAAAATGCTGCCGTTACAATTAAAGCTGAAGTCCATGATTACGATATACCGTTAGAATGCTTTGGAAATAGAGCAATATGGGACAAGACTGATGTTCCCCCTTCTCGATTACAAGGTTTATATGCTTGTTCTTCCGCCTAAACTAAACCAGGTGATAATTCGATTCTCTCAGTCCATTTCGTTGGTCTCCCCATAGTGACAATCGCTTGTCTCTTGGCCAGGTCCATATTGATGGTGAAAAGTGTTGCTTTACCATTACCGGGTGAGAATACATCACGGTTGATTGCCGTTGGATAACCTTGCTCGTCTTTAAAAAAGTCAAAGAACGAAGAATGGTCGATAGTTGAAGTTGCCAATCTCTCAGCAAGAAGCTGGGCGATGCGCTTGATGCGGTCCGTTGAATCTGGTATCCAGCCGGGTTCATCTACTCCAGGATGGTCCAGCAGCAGATGGTTCGTATGAATGAGCGTTCCATTGCCGTCAAAGTTGATCTCCTTAATCCCTATGCTGGTGCATTCCAAGCCTATAGCTTCAGATGGATCTGACACGAGAATATGCCCACTTCCAGCCGTACCCGTTTCATGAAGCTTATCAGCTGCTTCGCGTGCCGAATGCGATTCTAAAGCTATTCGTAGGGCGAGATGAATGGGAATTTTGGTGTTGTCAACGCCCCGAGCTCGGATTGCGTTTAGACAGGTTCCAACACCAGAGGAGTTAATACCAATCTTGCCGATTACACCTCCTTCAGTCACCATGGAGATATCGGGTATATCTGTTCCAGGCTGGGATATATGGCAGATAAAAAGGTTTGGTGCCTGTTCAGGCTGCCAATCCCAGTTCTGCGCGAGGAGAACGTCCCCGTTAGGCTGACGATAAGCAGCACTCGTGCAGCCATCGGTCTGGATAGGTGCACTCGGGACTCGAGTATATAAGCCGAAAGTGATTTCTGTTCGAACGTTTAGAGCGACGATATCAACCAGCTCGAAGCCAGCGCCGTCTGCTAAGCCTCGAAGCTCCTCGATATAGCGTGGAGATAGCTTCTGCAGAGGCTGGATGTATTGCTGAGCCTCTTGACGTACTGCTTCCCAGTTCATGGCGCATGATTCTTGGAACAGATCTTTGTAAAAGGCGATAGACCCTACAACCTTGTCTTTCGCAGCTGTGCCATGTTGATGGCCGATCTGTATTTGAACAGTAAGTTATCCCTTCAGCTTGGACTACGACAGTCCTGAAATGGGGTTTATCTACCTCATAGGGCGTGCCTGAGCAGTGGACTTCTAGCATGGTGAGTTGTTTGGAGAGTATGAATTGATAGTGCCGGAGTCAGAAGTGAGCCCGCTCCCTTACCCCAACATGAGGATTATATCCCCATCAATGCCACGTTACCTCAAGAGTGGGGGTTAGCTCAAGTAATGCTACTGATGTCCTGGTGGTCCTTTGTCGTATTCAATCACTGTTTCTAGCATAGCATTGCATTTGCAGTTGACGTGATCATCGTGAGTTTGTAAGGCTGAGCTTTGACAGCTGTACAAATGTTTTCCCCTGGATGCACCGCAACTTAGTCGAACTAAGTGATTGAATATCAGAAGTCTGATGATAAACAAATTTCAAACTCTTTGTAATATTACAGCGTGGTCTAGCATTTGATAGCAGCTTCAGAGTTCGGAGGGTTATAGCCGGTTTAGCTCGGCCGAGTCTGCCGATAACAGGCACTTCGGGTGGACACCACAAAAGGTAATGATAGATCATGATTGGAGGTCTGATGAACCTCTTATTAATCCCCGGTATCCATCTCCGTTGTGTAGTTTCGGATGCGACCCGACTTCAAAAATAGCCAAACTTGTAAAACCCAGCTTCAACGATACTGAACTTCCTCTACTAGACTTATCGAAGTCTGAAAACATACAATCAAGATGGGAGATTTGCGACACTTGAGTGATCGTATTGGAAGCTTTAGCTTATCATCTATTCACCCTGCTGATCCAGCTTACACTCCGCTTCTCTATCGGCTCCGCGAAGAAACCTTCCAGAACCGAACAACTCAAGTCAGACATGGTTCATATCTAAGACGCTTTACTCGAGATATTTCTTTCAGTCTAGCTGGAGCCATCAAGGAAAACTCTGGGATTGATCTCGACAATTTCATGCGTCGATGTGGACTGACTGGCTGCGTTGTTGTTCAGAATGGAACCATAAAACTCGAAGAATACAGACACGGAAACTCCCAAGCATCTCGTAACGACGTTCAATCAGTCACAAAGTCTTTTGTTGCAACCGCCCTCGCAATTGCGCAGCAAGAAGGAAAACTATCCGTCAACGACCCAGTATCTCGCCATGTCGAAGAGCTGAAAGGAACTGCTTGGGCGGATGTGCCACTTCTTGCTCTATCCAGCATGTCTTCAGGGGTAGTTGAACAATCAGAAGAAGAACGACCCGCAGATGTGCCCAATCCCATGTATGCCACTGAGCTTTATCCCCAAACGGACCCCAAAGCTGTTATCGACTGGCTCAAGACCTCGAGGAAAGTGGCTGAGCCTTGGGAAGAGTTTCACTATTACAACCCTAACTATTACGTGCTGTCGACGGCGATCTCACGTGCAACTGGAGAGCCCCTGAACGAATACATCTCGCGGACGATATGGGATCCTGCTGGAATGCAATACGATGGGTACATACGAACAACAGGCGCAGGACACGTGGACGGCCATGGAGGTCTCTCGATAACTTTGACAGATATGGCGCGTTTCGGGTGTTTTATCCTCGAAAGCTTCAGAGACGGAGGGAAAGGCCCCAATGTGCCACCTGGTTGGTTCCAAGACATCTCTGATGCCAAGAACAGTGTCGGGGCGAGGGCTCTCCAACCGGATAACTTTGTCTCCAACTTTGGCTACGAAAGTGGTTGGTGGACGACAGGCAGGGGGGACAAGGAGTATAAGATGGGAGACGATGGTGCGTTTGCGGCGATTGGTATGTATGGCCAGTCTATCTACATAGTTCCAAAGTTGGATGCTGTGATCGCTATTCAATCTGGGTACCCAGAGCACGAGTTGGACTTATTCACAAGAAACGCAGAGTTGGCGACTGCGATACTCAAGGCACTGAGGGGACGGTGATATGTTATAAAAGTTAGACACGACTAAGTTTATCCCAGTAAAGCATTTTACACTTTGGCTTTGGTATGCCATCTATTAAACATCACAAGGTTTACTTTCTACAACAGTAGCCTATCAGAGTTGAGAAATTTGGCAGAACATCGTGACGGTTTTATTTTTTGCTTCGGGTCAAGATGTGCCAGCAAAGGTAACTTTCCCGTTCTGCCATTCTTGTTGGCTCCTGGTACCTATGCTGTTCGGAGTCATCAAGATGTTTATGCTTAATTGCTTATTGTCTTTGCCAAACCGCAAGATGATTTCGATCGGGTCTGTGAAAAATTAAACCTATCTATGCCATAGTAAAAGCTTCCAAGAGTGACTATAAGATGAACCCTTTGAACATTCGAGCGGAGAAACTTCTTCATTTACAATCTCTCCGGAAACTCCAACCCCACGTTTAAGTGTACGATAGACAATTTATATACCTACTATCCCTATTATCTTTTCTTTTTTCCCTCTATCCTTTTGTTTCTAAAATAACGAGACATCTGCAAAGAATAACTTGAACTTGTATCTCCAAGTCTTCACCATTCCCCCATCAATCAAGATGCAACTTGGTAAGCCTTGGTGCAGCACCTGCTGCGTCCACTTCAACACTTTTGAGGAGCACCGAGAGCACTCAAAGTCAGATGAACAGTAAGTTTTCTATCTCTTGCTCGCTTGATTACACACGCTAACATACTTTCAGTGTTTTCAAGATCCAAATTCGATATAGTGGCCCCTGTATTCCTCGTTATGTCATGGAGAAAGCCATGGAAAACTGGGATCGAGTCAAGGAATCATGGACTGGGTGCGCAGACGAAAATTCAGGAGACGGGTCAGAGATCTGTGAGGTAGAGACCCCAGAATTCCATGAAGAACTCTGCCTCTTTTGCCGCCATACGAGCCCGACCTTCGACGAGAACATGACTCACATGAAGACATGCCACAGCTTCACCATCCCAACCCTGAAAGGTCATGCTATTGAGCCTATAACTGCTGTAAGATGCCTCTATAGCATTATATTCGGTTGCTATGAGTGTATATCTTGTGGCAAGCAACGTGGCACGTTGGAAGGGATTCAACATCACATGGTTGCCAAGAACCACTGTCATTTCCAGATGACATACGAAATCTCGAGATTCTTTAAGGAGCAAGAAAGTTTGGACGCTCAGAAAACTCGAGCAAGTCAAGATGCTCAGCTTATACTATCAACTCAGGCTTCTCATAACGACGGGACCATCATTCAGCGCCCCTACTGAAACGCATGCCGAAGTTTCTAGGGCGTGAAAGCACCAGAGATGTCCATCATATGTACGAAGAGAAGTAACGGTAATGCTATGCTTTCGGCAACTAGCAGGCATCTACCACCAAGATGGAACGCACTGGGAGGGGATCATGTCGAGGCGACTTAACAGCCACATAGAGCTTTCCACAAAGTGGCCCGAAGGGCGAGGGCTCTGTTAAGATATCTGATTTGAGAGAATAGCCTTATAGCAAGAGTAATGAGCTGATGAATATTATGGATTGTAATATGGAGGAATTGGATGAAGTATTACTGAGCTCTGGAAAGCAGAGTTATGGAGTATGTATTTGTTATTTGAAGTAAATGTTGGCTTGGAAATAGTCTGGTATTTCGATTTATTTGATTATTCAGTTTCTGGGGTTAGATTGAATATATAACCCGTGGCTTTTAGAAATATACTGTATTGCTATATGTGTAAAACTGTGATTCCCTTAGGGTAAAATAGTGCTTCCATAACGATCTTCTCGGCTTTTACATAATATCGTCGGACAAAACTCTACTCATATGTGGTCCAGTATGTTACGAAACGAAAAAATACTTTTCTAGGCACTTTGACTTGTGATGGACATAAATCAACTAAAGAATAAAAGGAATAAAGCGAGCTGTTCTTGCATGCCAACTCTCCCATTCCTTTCCAAAAGCCCTCTTGAGCATCTTCTCCTCTTCAGAAACTCTAGTCCAGATTACAAACAGGATCCCTGATATAGTGAAAGGAAGCAATCTTACAGCCCAGGAACAGAAGTTCTCATAGACATTCGGAGGGATCCAGCAGCTCAGAACACCATCTAGCCTACCAAGAAGTGCCACGTTGGATACCATGAGAATAGAAAGTCCAGTATAACTCGGGTGTTGGAGATATTGATAAATACCGGTAGTTTTCAATCGATCCGGCTCTTTCAGAGCAAATGTGAAGTTTTTGCCCAGTGATGCATACGGTACCAAACGCAGAGGAACGCCGGCACAGAGAATCAGAGCTAAAGGAATTGTCGTTGCAGCAGACCATGTAATCAGGTTTGGATTGAGCCCATTTTGAATTCCATGATGAATAAGAGATGGAGGGATATTGGGGCAGCGGAGAGCTAGGCTAGCAGTGTGCAGCGATAGCAACCCAAGAGGGGCCAGAACGACCTTTGTTGTGTGTTTTCTCGTCAAGAATAGCCATCGAACTGAGTCGCCTGTTGATGGTGTTGAATGTTCGCTAGGATTGGGAGGAGAAAGAGCCAGGTAGGTTCCGTAAGTTGAACCTAGGATGGCTGCTGCTAGAGAAGCCTGAGCAAAGAAGAATTGAAGAGCCATTGTGATCTCAGTGGAAGTCAGAGTTCAGCGAGAAATCTGGTCTTGCGCTTTTGCGGTACATGAGGATGAAATAGGTTAACTCCAGCCATCGGAGAGATGCAGTTCAATGATACAGAAGCTCAACCGAGGTTCAGTCTAAAACATCGGAAGCTAGCAGGTTCACGTGACACACGTTCGAGACGAAAATAAGGAAAGGCATTTGATGTTGTCGAACTGGTTGGGAAACGCAATGACGTTGATAGAGGGTCACGAGAGAGTCCATGACATGTTGATAGGGCGTTTACGCTCTGTTTACGCAGACATGTAAGCATAATTTCGTATCTCGTACGTACAAAACCAGACAGCGTTGCAATCCGAATGTATGTAAGCCACAGCCAGGGGTCTGATCTCTGGTTCTTTTCAAAGCGCTATCTGTCAATGTCGGAACCGTCAGCTAACCGCACAAGCTAAGTGCGATGGTAGCATTTCTTGACAGTTTGACAGATAGCAGTAATTCATTAGTTATTTGTTGTTTTATGGAAAGATTATAGAAACGGTAGTCATCCCGATGATCCGCAGAAACGGGTAAACCTGTTACGATCGACAGCCCGTATCGTGGCTCTGTAGCGGAGCAGCAGCCACCAATCTAAAGCTGAAGATATTAACCAAAGGGAGGAACAGAGTGCCTCTAACGCCAATTATGACATGATTCTCCACTTGGACTGAGACTCGCGTCCCCAGCTCACCCGCAGATTTGTCGATCGCCGCTCTGTGGCGATTCCAGCATAATCGCCGAGTCTAGACTCACCCTAACTAAACTCTACCTTGCAGGCTTGCAGCCTCCCGGTCTTCGGCGTCGTCTGGCCCCTAGCGGCAAGCCCTAGGAACCCAACCTTCAATGCTCTTCTTCTGTCTTTTGCCAATGGTGAGAATGACCGTTGGGGGAAACCGTTGAAGAAGATCCCTTTCGAATGTGCACACACTGCTGAGAATGGCCAGCCCAGCTTGTGTAAAGGTGCCCAAGAAAAGCATCGTTTCTGAAGCTACTCGGGAGCGCGAGACGTTCAGGTAAACGAGGCAATTTCACCCTAGAAATGTTGAGTTGTGTTGCTGAGATCCAATTAGATATGACGACTCGCTTTTCACAAATGTGCGCTTCAACGATACTGGATTGCCTGTTCCGAGCAATGAGCTCTCCACGTGTCCCGATGTCATATTGACGGCTCTGGCTCGTCTAGCGGCCTCTCAAACGGGTGCAGCGCGCTCAATGATCTCATTGTTTGACCAGACTCATCAGTATATCATCGCGGAAGCTTCATCGATAACCCCGCTGATTCCAAGCCTGGGACAGGATGGCCACTCGGAAACTCTTTGGCATTGTGGAACGGCAATCCCGCGATCACATAGTGCTTGTGAAAGCACATTGTGTTCCGATGAAATCCAATCAGATGGAGATGGCAACGGCCTGCCCGTGATTGTAGTTGACGATGTGACGCTCAATCCCGAGTACGCATGCAAGCCGTACTGTCGACCCGGAGGCGCTGCAAGATTCTATGCCGCAGTCCCAATTCGCACAGATCGAGGTGTCAATATCGGTGTCATCTGTGTAATTCATACCGAACCTTCGTTGCCATGGGATGATAGTCATGCAAGACTTATGCGGGAGCTTTCAAGAGCCGTCACTGAACATCTTGAGACCATCAGCCTGAAAAGCAACCAACGACGGAGCGAAAGGAAGAGCTGGGGTTTGACAAGTTTTATCGAAGGGAATACAACACCTTTGAGCCAAGTCTCTTCCACCGGACGAGAGTATGCAGAGCACGAGACGAGAGGTGATGGCATTGCCAGGTCGCAAAGACCAAGAATCGACGACCTGCAGCAAGCTTTAGGAGGAATGAGTGTCAGAAACTCAACTGCCACAGTCGACTCCCGCACAACGAACGCTCTTCACGCCAAAGAGGTTATCATGTGCGATCCTCAGGCCAGATCAAAGTTTGCCCATGACCCAAGTCAGCTTCTCGAAACTCCAAAGCAAATCTTCTCAAAAGCAGCGTCAATTGTCAAGGATTCTATTGAAACTGATGGCTGTTTATTCCTCAATGCAGACATGCTTGAGTTTTCAAGTGCAGGCTCTTCCACCGAATGGATAGACGAGGACCTGGCGACTCGACGGCCTTCAACATTCAGCTTCAACGAAAGTGAGGATGCTTACACAACTGGATCTTCTGATGACCGTCTAAGACCCTCTTGTCAGGCACTCGGCTCTTCCGAACACGGAGTAACTCATATTGCTCTCCCACAAGCCCTTCTCGCCAGAATGATTCGACAATACCCCAGGGGCCATGTGTTCAACTACGACACCGATGGAAATCTACTTCAAGAAGAACTGCCTGATGATTCAACTCGTCATCTCACAAACAGCAGTGACTGGGGAAACCTACATAATAGACAAGACCACAGGTTCCGAGTTCAGCAGAGAGAAGCAAGTATTCTCCTCGAAACGTTCCCTGGTGCTCGAAGCATTGCATTCGTTCCTGTCTGGGACCTCAGGAAGAAACGATGGTCTGCTGGTGGCTTTATTCACACCTACAATATCAAACGTACCTTTACGATCGACCTTGACTTGAGCTACCTCAGAGCACTTGGTATGCTCGCAGCGGCCGAGGCCTTCAAGTTGGAAACTCTAGCTTCAGACAAGGCCAAGACTGATGCACTTGGCTCACTATCTCATGAGCTGAGGTCGCCGCTTCATGGTGCTGTCCTGAGCGTCGAGTTGCTCAACGATACAGAGCTTACTATTCCACAACAAAATATTGTTAGAACCATTGAAACATGCTGCCGAACACTCTCGGACACGATCGACCATTTGCTCGAATATTCCAAAATCAATAAGGCTTTGCCTCAAGAGGCGACTCGAGAGATCCAGACAGATGGAAGTGGCATCAACAGGTCCTCATCCGTCAGCATAGCCTCGAAGCCATCGAGAAAAGTCGTACAGCTGGATGTTCTGGCTGAAGAGGTTCTCGAGAGTGTCTACGCTGGTTTCAACTTTCAACAGGTCACTCTTGCCCAATCATCCAGCCAAACACCTCGACGGCCTGGCCACACGTCTATCCGCCGAATGGATACCATGCAAGCCATGGAGGAGCTTCAAGCTTCATCGAAAAAGAAAGGGAATCTTTCAACGAAGATCGGAGACGTAGACGTTTTCCTTGTCATCGACTCACGACCATCGTGGAGTTTCTACACCCAGCCAGGTCCCGTGCGTCGAATCATTATGAATCTGTTCGGCAACTCGCTCAAGTACACTCAGTCTGGAATTATCAGGGTCTCTTTAGAGCAGACAAGCGCTTTTGGTGCCGATGACAATGACTGCTGGGTAACTATCAAGGTCTCCGATACTGGTGTAGGCATTAGCGAGGACTTTCTACAAAATGGCTTGTTCAAGCCATTCTCGCAGGAGAACCACTTATCTCCTGGCACGGGTCTCGGACTTAGCTTCGTGAAGCAGATTACTGCACAGTTTGGAGGTCACATCTCGGTCGACAGCCGAGTTAGCGTCGGTACTACAGTAACAGTGAGAATACCAATGAAGCTTGGTGATGACTGCCATCACAACGCCTGTGAAATTCGACAACGAGAAGAAGAGTTTGACACGCAGACAGAAAAGCTTCGAGGTCTTCGAGTCAAGCTGGTTGATTTCAGCAAAGAATCCGTCACGGGAGGCGGTTCCGTACAAAGAACGATCGAATCTCCAGACCAGCTTGTGCAGGATATGTGCAAGGAATGGTTAAACATGCAGGTCAACAACAGCTCAGAAACACCTTGCTTCATGCCAGATCTTGCAATTTGGTCTGAGGAAGGGTTTGAAAGATCCCATGTTCCACAAGATTCAGTCCCGGATATTCCAAACATTGTGCTCTGTGCCAATGCTGTTACTGCACATCAGTATGCGACTGGCGCAAAGGCAATACCACGTCCCGGAGTGTTTGAGTTCATTTCACAACCGTAAGTAATCTTATATGATACCTCCCGTATTCCGCGCTCTGCGCTAACTGCAAATCAAGACTCGGTCCTCGAAAACTGGCCAAGGCATGCTCACTGGCCTTGTATCGTTGGACAGTTATGCAAACATCTACCCAATCTCCAACCACGACATCAACAGAGCCCGAATCTCTGAGCATAGTCACCACTATTGCCCCTTCACTAACAAACCCAAGCTCACCCTTCCCCGCGAGCGAAGATGAAACCCCAACACGACTAAAAGACTGTTTCCGGGCACCAGAGTTCCTTCTCGTCGACGACAACTTCATCAACCTCAAGATCCTCTCCTCGTACATGAAGAAGCTCAAGCAACCATATCAAACAGCTTCAGACGGTTTAGAAGCCGTCACAGCATATGAAGCGGACCCTGGTCGATATAGCTGTATCTTGATGGATATTTCGATGCCGGTCATGGATGGGTTTGAAGCAACGAGGAGGATTCGTGCTTTTGAGTCACAACGGGGGCTGAGGCCTGCTCTGATCCTTGCTCTGACAGGGTTGGCTTCCGAGGAGGCGCAGAGGGAGGCTACTGTCAGCGGATTGGATCTGTTCTTGACGAAGCCTGTGAGGTTGAAAGAGTTAGGATCTATTTTAAGAGCTAAAGGGGTCTTGGAGGAAGAGTCGAACTTGGGCTAAGTATCATGGTCTATAGGAAGGAAAATAAGGTGTATGGGATCGGAAAGAACTAGTCACTACGGGACAAAATAATGGATAGATACAGAATAATGATACCAATGAGATGAGCTGAATGTCTTGTGAGTATTGATGGACAAATATATGGCATCGGTTGATATCATGAGCTGCCGTTCAAAGGTTTATTTTTTGATCCAAGCGAACAGTAACGTCGGAGGTAGTTATGTAGGAAGTACAAAGCTTGCATGAGCCAACTCTAGAGTAAGATTTCAGCCAGTGTCTTGTGTTAATATAGTAAGTGACGGAAGAGTATCGATAGCTCAGTCCTCTCTCAACTTCATCGTCTCTATATGGCTACGCCATGATGTTCATGAAGCCCCCAAAAGTCCACACTCCCTCTTCTATCATGGACACAGAGTAGCGAGAGGTGAGAATTATATATATTAGGTATCAACAATAAAGGACACGACAAAGCACGCTTCATCAACCAACCATCAGCTCCATAACCCCTGACAATCCCATCCTTTCACATAACGATCACCAGTTCCTAAATGTCCCGCTAAATGCAACTCCTCAAACATGAAAAAAGCAGAAACAAAAAGCAAGAAAACAGATGGATGTTTTTGCCCAAATAGAACGCCTTGTCGCTTTCATATCCGTAACCCTTGGTATCTTCAACACGACCCAATAAGCGCCAGACCATACTCTCTTGGATTTTTTTTTATCACTCCTGCCCTGATTGCTGTAGATATGTGTCTTTCGTTTCCTTAGATTGTTGTGTTTGGTGTTGATGCCTCGAGGTCCATCTTCCATCACCCTCGTCCTTGATGCTTCACAGGTATCGGTCTATAGATACCTGAGCAACAGGATGTAAGGCCCGACATACTACTGCCGAAGGGGAGTGTCCTTAAAACGTTTTACCCAGTGCTGTCGCACGCGGCTGGGCATCTTGCAAAACACCATAGCTTTGCACTCGTTGATGAGCACGCCCTCAGAGATCTTGACCTGCAGATCAAGATCCTCGTCTGCAAAGTCACGGAAGAATATGTCCAGCGCTTCCTCTTGCCAGCGCAGAGTATTTCGAGATCGCACAGCCTCGGCAATCTCCTCCATAACGGGGCCGTTGGTATTCTGGCTATCCGCCTGGGAAGGAGACCCAGCACTCGGGCCATCACGCACAGCCAACGGCAGCATGGAGGAGTTGAGAACAGACGCTGAGAGAGCACGAGAACCATCATTGGACGAAGTACGGCGACGCTTGCCAGGAGATTCGGGGGCCGACTGACCCATAGGAATAGTTGTAGCAGGTGGTGTTGATTCGAACATGTTCACGTTGCTTGTGGTGGGCAGCTGTCGCTTGCGGCTCTGCGTGATAGTCTCGTCGGGCGGGGTGAGAGCATTAGCATTTGCTACAGTCGGCGGTCCGCGTGGAGGAATTGCAGTAGACGTCGGTCGTGGCTGGGTCGCCGACCCAGCGGAGGATGTAGTGGGAGTTTGAGTCAACATGGGTCGCGAGTTCGGGCTCTCGAGGCCAGGAGGTCGAGGAGGAGGAGGATCGCTTGTCAAATTGAGTATACCAGTGCCCGGCATATCGGGGTCATCGGCTATAGGGCCATCTGTTCGTCTCCGTGGTTTCATTATGCGTTTTGGAGCGCCACCCGAGCCGATGACGTCTGGATAAAGGACTTCCATAAAGTCTTCATGATCAAAGGGTCGGCCGCGCAACGCCCTAGAAAGCGGTTCCCTCTATTTGAGAGTCAGCACGTGCTTGGCACAGTCGTTTCGTATGCGCGAGGCTCTAGCAGGCAGGCCTCGTCGGTCGCGTGATGGCAATTCCCGAACATTGCATCGTCATGGTACAAGGAATGTTTACCTCGATGTGGGCAGTCCACGCCTCTTCCGTAGCAGTGACCGTTCTCTTAACTGGATTATAAACAAACTCGGGGTTCTCACGAAGACCTCTCCATAAACGGAACCGTTTTCTCGCGTTGTCACTCTTGTTGATCAGATGACTTTTCGCCGGATAGGCGCCATGACTTTCCTGCAGAGCCAGAGCCGCGCGCTCCCAGGCCTCTGCTTTGAAGGAGGAGTTTTCGCGGAGACCAAGCTGAACACTCTCGCAGAGACTTCGGAAGAAGGTTGCTTCGTATGCGGGAGTCCAGCTGAAGCGCGGAGCTCTTCGATCGCGGTCGACTCGAGCTGGGGGCTGGCCGTCTGGGCCGAGGACATCGACGTCTTCGTCGGACATTGTTCTAGAAGAGGAGGGGAGGGGAATAAAGGAAGAAAGAATAATAAAGAAAAAGCCCCCTCGTGACTTTTCGGCGGGAGGCTGAGGCTGAAGCCGAAGCAAATGCTCCAACAACAAAGTCGTGTGTTGGTACAGTCTTGACAAGACCTGACCTGGAACAAAAACGATGGGAACCAAATCTAAACCAAACCTTAGTGCTAGCTCCCCCAGTCGGGACTCGGCCGGGCGGTGAGTTTTTGGGTGGGGATCAGAGGTCACCTGGGCCACTGGGAATTTCACTATGCGTTATCACGTGCGACCGCTGGAAAAGGGGAATAGAGGTCAACTGTTGCTTGGAACAGCGATTAATTTGAGCTGGACGTTCAGAATCGACGGTAGAATGCTGATATCACATCGACGTTTATGATCCTGATGCATTGTCTATCGAGATGCAACTCACCGGAACTTTTGCTCCTGGGCCTCGATCCAGGGCCACGGACAGGGATTGGTGAGAGCTGAGGCTTAACTCCCCGACAAAAGTCCATCTCATTGGTCTGATTGAGCCTGTGACAGGTCAAGGTCAATACGACATAACGTTTCTGTGTCAAGGATTAATCTCACCAAAAGATATCAATGTACAATGCGCCAGCACTTGCATATTTCCTTGGTCATCTTGATCGCACATGAGTAACTTTTCTTTATGATAGACTCTTTTTTTATTATGGAGATGTCCCACCTTCAAATGGAGCATCTTGCCCGGTATAGCCGCGGTTACCGCCCGTAGCATTCACATTACGTCGATGCCTATAATCTGGGCCTTGACAATCCTTACTCCGTTTAGTAGGCCAAGGGACACTTGTTGCGTCACTCAGGGACTCCGATATCGATGAGAAATGCAATTGAGTTTGCAGTTCCAGAATAGTGAAATTATTCTACCCACCAAAGATATCTTGGCTCATGACTTGGAAAAATGTAAGAGTAAAATGTCGTCAGACTAAATGTCATCAGTGAACTTTCAAGAGAAAGCTCAGAGAAACAAGAATTGAATAAGAGCAAAGAATGCAATGCCAGCACCAGCCAGTCCCAAATGTTGACTCATGGCGCCAGATACGATAACAGGGTGATCGGTGGACTCTCCTGCTCGGTCGTTAGTTTTCATACCTACCACGAAATCAATAGTGAACTTACCGGGAGAAGCACTCTCGGTGGAATTGGCGACTGCGCTGGGCTTGACGCTTGATCGGAAACCATTGTCATCTCCAGTGACCTTGGGCGCAGCGTTTCCTTGCTCCTTGGGCTGCTCCTTGCTGGGTTCCTCCTTGCCGGGCTGTTCATTACCAGACTTCTCACTGCCGGGCTGCTCCTTGCCAGGCTTTGCCATTGGCATTTCAGTTGGTGCAACTTCATTCATGTAATGACCCGAAACAGGGTGCGTGATGGTTGCGGTAACAGGCTCAGGGCCACAAGTAGTACACGTCTGAACCTCACACGTGAATCCATACGGAAGATCATGCTCGTTCTTGGTAGGCTTTGCCTCCATGCCACTGTACGTCTCCGTGATGACATACTCTTGCTCAAACAGACCAGTAGAGCAGAAGGCAGGGTACTTGGTAGTATACTCAAGGGTATGGACACAAGTTGGGCAGCCGCAGTGACAGTCGGGAGCTTGGACTTCGACAATGATGGCCTCCCCTGTGATGGCCGGCTTGTGAACTACGCAGGTCGGGCCAGGCACGGTAACGGTTGCTGGAGGATGTAGGCCATCGCGGGTGAAGCATTGAGTTATCGTTGCTGTGCGGGTCTCGTACTGGACATCTTGAGCGACTCCGACGGCAGCGAAGAGCGCAGGGATAGCGAGTGACTTGGAATACATGATTAACGAGGGTGAAGAGCAAAAATGCACCAAACGAATGACTGCAGCTGGGAATCACAGCCTGGGCGAAAAAGCAGAGAACGAGCGTTTTGAATGAAAATAGAGGGGACTTGTCGCTTTAATGCCTCATGCTAGTAATGCGGAAATGTTACTCTCCATACCTCAACGTCCATCTAATTACCCAAAAGCTGTGGCTTACCGGCGACATGAATAGTTGCACGCCAGAATATAATAGTGTCATGTTAGAATATGCCACAGAAGACCCATGTAGCGCGTGACGCCAGGCTCTATTTGCTCTTAGCGGCCACTGTGGTACTCGTGTTGGTTCTAAATTTCGGTTCTCATAGTTAGCTTGACAGTGGCTGACTGAAAGGCCAAACTCGTTACTGTTTTTTGTTTTGATTCTGTTGGTACTAAAAATCTGTGTTATTAAAGCTCTGGTATGCAAGGGATGGACTCAAGGGGGTCTTGGTGACTAGCTAGTTTAGTGCCAAGGTTGTTGTCTTGACCTGGATACGATGACCTCGCGTATTAAACTCATATTCTAGACCAACGCCTCACTAACTAGATTAAGACATTGTCCACTTGTTGCTCGCCACCAAATTTTATCATCTTGAGATATTGGCAGCAACCAACAGATGTCTTATACTTCATAGATTCAGTGTATGCAGGGCTGAGCTGAACATTTGAGTGTAGAGTAGTTAAGAGTCGTAGAAATTCATGGTATTGGACAAGTCCCTTATCTCCATCTTCCCAATGCTTTCACTCATTCCTCATGATGTCTACTGCTCGCTTGTTCCCTTTCTTACTTGCATGTCTCTTTGGTGCATCTATTTCTCTTCAACATGACCAAATACAGACTGATTCTTGGTGCATAACCTACCTATCGACTTATCTGGTCCCTGTATCAGAGGGTCACACTCGCTCAACAACTTCTTTCGCCGACGAAGGCTTTTTCCCAGAGACCTCTGAATCAGCTTTGACATTTTATACAGATCAAGCTATCCCCTCAACTTTCACTGTTCCTGATAACTTAGTTACTACCACTTCGACCCCAAGTCTAACTACTGGAACTTCAGTCCCGGATGCTAGTGGCCGATCAGTGATATTCCGCGTCGTCCCGGAACCACAGGACACAAAACGAGCTCTTCAGGTCAGGGCACTAGGCGGTTTTGTTGGTAGTCAGGCACAAATCTGTTCTGCTGCCGCTATCTTCAACCTTGGGCAAGGTCGTTTGCTGGATGGTACCTTGCCCATCTACTACAACGGCGAGAGTTTCAAGGAGCTACGTGGCTACCCCGGAGCGCTGCCTCGAGATGCTATTACTGAGACCTTTGCCGACGAAGATGGATTCCTACAGTTTTTCAGCTCAGCCCTACCAACTGGTGAGGCAGGTTTCTGCCAAGACACTGAGAGTGGCCAAGTCTACATCACTTTCACTGCATCACCCCCAAGCTGCCAATCTATAAGACTTTCTATTACTGGAGGTATGGGCATCTTTTCGTGCCATTGATTCTATGCTGACTTATCCTCTTCTAGTTGACGAATGTCGAGATGGCGATGTATCCTCTGGCCCTTCTTTTCGACCTTCCAGTACACCTCCGCTGGCAGAGTCTACATCAGCATTGCCCGGAACAACGTCTCCCTTCCCCGTAGTAGCTTCTATGACCACAAGGGATATCCAGAGGAGCTCTTCCGCTGTCCCAACTTTCACTTCTCCGGTCAAACATGTGTATACGAGCTCTGTTCGATATTATAACAGCTCTTCGTCTATCATATTTCCAACACACCTCCCCCCTACTCGGACATCTTCTATGTTGGACATTTCAATCCCCGTCACAGATCTCCCATTTACATCTCAGCTGAGCTCCTGGTCCTCATATCCAGAGAATCTATCCACAGATGCACTAGCCACGGATATCTTGACAACAACGGAAGAACCACCTTCTGTCTTTGAGTCCACTGCAACTGCCACGTTGACTACTACGGACGCTCAAATTACAATGGGCACTAGCTCTGAGGCTGTCTCCACGGCAAGCTTTGTTACTAGCTCTTCTACCACGCCTGGACCATCGTACAGTTTCGAGACTGATACTAGCACACTATCCAATCTGTCATTGGACGCCAGTTCGTCTTTTGACTCGAGCCTCTCAACAGCTGATACTGAACTTTCCACCACAACTGTCGACACCACAACTTCAATCACGACAAGCTCTGAAGCAACGGGCACACGTGCGTGTGCAGAGGGCCTGTCTGAACCACTGACACTATTCAATGGCCAGATGCCATCTGACAATGGTGTCGAGTTGGTGGTACTCCCTTTTCCGATGACGCTCTACGGCCAATCTAGTGATGTGCTCTATATCAGTCCAAACGGACTTGTCACACTCAGAGACTCCTTAGGGGCCGATTCGGCCCCTTATCTGGCCTTCCTACCAGATGAAAATATTGAGTCGCTGGCTGTTTTTCCATACTGGATTGACATGATAGTTCCAGAAGATTCAGGGGCCGAAGTTACATACCAGACTGAGGACATTCCCAACCAGCCAGGGGTCTTGACCATAGACTGGTGTGTTTTCTCTATGTCGGATACAACTGAGCCATACCACTTTCAAATGGTAGTCTCAGAGGAAGAGCAAACCCCAATCACCTTCTACTACTATACCATCCAGCCCGGGGGGAGTCTTGCTACCATCGGTGCACAAAATCGTGACTCGGATCAGTGGGTGCAGTATTACGGTCCAATCCCAGATAGAACGTTCATGGAGATCGATACGTTCGGTGACGGGGATATAAGGACTGGTCAGTTCTAAGACCCTTCGAATTCTTAATGGACACTTCATTAATTCCTTATTCTTCTTGATTTGTTTCCTTTCCTTTGATCCCTGGGTTAGCTAGGCTTTTGGGCTATGTGAAGGTTGGTTTAATATATTGACTACACGTGGCCCTCTTTATATCCATATAAGATGTTGGTAGACAGGAACATGAGAGCTTAGGGCAACAGTGCAAAGTCAATTGCCTTCAAACCTTGACTGTATTAACTACACTACAATATCATCTCAGTCTTAGTTATCCTTCGGTTCAATCCTTCAAAGAGTCACACTGAGCATCCACGATCCCGTGCTGAGTAAAAGACCAGAGATATAAAGCTGGAACCTCCAAAGAATATAAGCAGAGCATTTTTTAACCAACCCATTAAAGACCGGATCCAACAAGCTGCAAAAAAGGCGCAAAGAAAATCAAGATTCGGTCAGAATACCTCATCAATGAACGTAAGGTCATCTCTATGTACACCAACGATGTGAAGTGAAAAGAAGAAAAAGCGCTATGTTGAGCTCTGAATAAAATCCAAGTTAAGGCTCCTCCAATCCCAAAGCTGCGAGAAGTCCCCGAGGTCAACGTCGGTGATGTTGCCTAGACCGTAATCAATATTAAGATCCTGGGGATGATAATCAACGTATGCTGGAGGAACCATGCCACCTCCAGTGTGATCAGCATGCGGCATGCCATAAAGGCCTCCTTGGACAATACCATCGATACCGGCGCTTGGTGATGGGACTTGCTGAGGTGGCATGTGGCCGGGCGCGACACCCATGTTGTAAGCAACCTGGGGTTTCGCATATCCTTCGGCAGGAACTTGGCTGTTCATGGCATAACCAGTGTTCTCATGGTTGTCATAAGAAGAGTGAGTGCTCTGCGGTGTCGATCCTGAAGGCGCGCCTTCAGAACTAGCGTAGTAGCTCGGTGAGCTTTCCTGTGACACTTGCTCTGGATTATATCCATCCTCAGGCTTGATGAAGACGTCATGACTGGTATTTGTGGCTGGTGCTGCTGGAGAAACTGGAGCGACTCGTTGTTTCTTACGATTCACAGTTTCCCGTGGCGGTGGCGATCGTCTGGGCATCTTCTGAACCATTTTGACGAGAATGTCATGAGATGTCTTTGCTGTCTTCGATAAAGCCTTAAGACGCTTCAACAATTTGATCGCAGTATCCACTGAATCGACGATCTCATGCTTTCTAGGGATTGTGTCATCCTGATCTTTGATAACAGCAGTGGAAAGAACAGCGGCAGTATCGAAGAGCGAGAAGATAATAAAATGGAATCTTGCGTCTCGATAAGAAGCATGATCAGCCCACCGAGTAGTTGTGTCCAGATTCTTGAGGGAATAGAAAACTGCATCTTCTCGGACAGCTAGTAGATCCGCAGGTGAGTTTTTGGTGTAAATTTGCGCCATGAACGCTCGCATAGGGTTCAGGATCATAAGATATGCCATCGTATGAATATAGAACCGGTGGTAGACAATCCATGGAAACTTATAATCCTTCGACGTGTCAGGGTTGTCGACATCATAAACAGCAGGGAAGCGTCGGATCCAGTCCTCAAGCATGGACTTGTACTCTTGAATATCGCTTGCTGAGGTGATATTCTTGGGAGCACCCCATCGCTGCGCGAGTTGCGTGACCAGCTCCGACTGAAGTTTCATATGCAAAAGTGGTGAAGGGGAAAAGTCTTCGAGTGAGAGACTCGGTGGCTCCACGTTGATATCACTGTGGTCAATGATGGTCGGACGGCCTAAACCAGACGCAAATTGCCTGAAAAGAGTCAGCATGTCATGCACCTAGACTTGTGTGATTTTACTTACCAATCCCAACAATCCAAGATACACCATACTCTCCGACGCATCTCGCGTTCAAATTCTGATAACCCTTCAGCAATGGCAGTGCGATGAAGGCCTAGTGCAAGAGTCAATTCACTGATATCGTACGAGATCGAAAGTACTCACCTAATTCATGTGCCTCGCGAACAGCAGCACCAATAACATGCCACGCTTCAACGAACTTTGCTTCCGATTTGTACCAGTAGATTGAGTGAAGCATCCATTGAATATTCAGCAGATGGCAGTGGCCGACCGGAATCACTCTTCCGAGTTCCGTAGCGGCCTTGTGGTATTCTACTGTGAGCTTCTCTGCAGGTTCGGAGAGCTCAACTTCGACAATGGGCTTTATCTCAACATCCAAATGCTGTGTAGCGCATGCGCAGACCATGACGAGCAGGATAGTCCATTGAAGCGAGAGCGACTGATTACGATTCCTTCGCTCCCACCATTGTTGATATTCCTGGAGGAAAGTTGGCGGATAGATGATGTAGTAGTGATAGTTCATATTGTTGAAAAAGCTCTGAACAAGAGCATCTGGCGGGTCGTCAGTCAACAATTTCTTGAGAATCTGGTTACTTTGAGTCACTATTTACCCATTTGAGGGCGGCCAGGCAAGACATCGAGGGCATGCTTGAGCTGGGCACAGGCACTGGGATGGACCCAAGTCAGTTCGCCCAGAGGCTTCTTGTCCTTCTGAGATGAATTTTAGTGTGCAATTCGACTGAGGCGGCATTGTTTGTCAGTATGAAGAGAATCTCCTTACCTTTGCATCGATAGTCAGTGACTCAAAGAGAGGGCCAGCGGCATAGCCCATCGCTCCCAGCCCAACGTCGTCGTCATCCTCATCAGGCTCAGAGTCGTCGGGTTCGACGTCATCTTCACGACTACGCGAGCGCTTCTTATCGCTATTTGGCGTGAGACCGTCAGACGGTGAGGTCGCAGTAGTCGGTTGAATGAAGCGGCATTTATCTGCGACCTTGCGCTTCTGGCAATGGTTGCAAGGCCATTCTCGATTGCACTGCTGGCAGTGAGTACAGTGGCTTCATAGGCGCCGCGGGGCGGTTGAGAGGGTCTCCAGAGGGTCTGTAGAGCATCTCTCAAGGCTATGACATACCTTTTGCTTCCTGCGATGACACTCAGCGCAAGCCGAGCGATATTGAACTGTATGCGAGCTGTTGTCCTCCATGTTAGTGTGGAGTTGACGTGTGGAGATCGACAGGGAGCGACGCGAAGAATCCAAGGATGGGCAGAGGAAAAACTTTGTCGCGTTATTCCGGAATCGTTGTAATTGACGGAATGGCTCTTGTCTGGTTGTGGTCTAGTCCAAACGGATAATGCCGCCTGTTTGTCTTAGATCACCTGGTGTTCCTTTGTTTTTGTCCAGAGCCTCGGCAGTTGATTTTCTGATGATATCTCAATGATAACTTATCTCTTGACACAGGTTTCCAAGAGTTGCAGATCTTCCAAGTAAAAACTACCCTTGAGAATTGGATATCGGCCCGGAGGTCGATCACCAAGAACGCCATCATCACCTACATCTGAGACCCCAAATCTGTTGTGGTACCTGAGACGCAGCCAGCCTCGGGCTACACGAAGTTACAGAGCCACATTTCTCACACTTGAGGCAATGCATTCCAGGTTAAGTTGAATGGCTTTTTCATCTTTGCGGGGTATTAAATGATGATAGGCTGTGATGCCAAACGCCTTTCCGACAAGGCTGAAATAGACTCGCATATTATTCGCCCAACGTCGCACAAAGAGTCCAGACTCTCAATTGCGGGTAAAGATTCCCTTGATAGGACTTAATAAGCGCACTCCAGAAAAAGTTTCAATCGGACGAACGGCTCATGTCGCTGATGTCCGAGCACGCATGTGTCGCTGTCAAATTCAACAGTGTCAAAGCTCAGACTTACGTGGCAATCCAGGTGAAACTAGTGAATAGTAATCACGAGGACGATTGTATTTGGAATTATTCCACTTTAAGGTTCGCGGCACGGCAACCCATCCAGCACTCGAGCTATGCAAAACAAAGCGACCGGCAAGCTCGACTAGGTATAGGCCCTGGGCTAACGTAGATGCTTCCACCACTCTTCCATGGTATTATTTGCCAATCCTCAAGTTGATCCTCTTCACACATTGGTATTGATGTGCCGAGAACTCTACGCAGGTTATGAGGTCAATGAAAGCATGGGCAAGTCCGATCGGCTTCGACGATGAATTGCGAGTGCAATACATGAGAATTTATAGACAAGTCAGAGCACATTTTAACCGTCTCAAATGAAGCTTTGGTAATAGAATCTACATGCCGTCATTCTATGATGTAAATCAGCTTTAAGGATACAAAGTCTTGAGTCTGCTAAGAGGCAATATCTCGATCAGGCTTATAGTTCTGTTTGTATTCCGCATTCTTCCTCTTCAGTAATTTCAGCACGGCTTCATTGTTCAAGCAAGTGCCGACTTACTTAGTCCTCTGTCAAGCTTTGTCTTATATCCTTCAAAGACTTGATCTGCTTTCCGTCAGTATCAAAGTTATCCTCGCTAAGCCAAGCCTCAAACGCCTTCTTCACAAGAGGCCACTCTTCGTCAGTAATGCTGAGCCAAGCAGTATCTCGACGCCTTCCTTTGAGAATCATGTGCTTTCTATACCAACACGTTAGCAGGGGTTCTCAAGATAGGATCTATGATAAATACCTGAAGATACCCTCAAAAACAAAGCCTAATCGCTCAGCAGCTGCGAGACTAGGTTTGTTGAGATGATTGGCTTTCCACTCGACTCTCAGATAACCAAGATCCTCAAAGGCCTGCTTGATAATCAGATAAAACGCTTCAGTGGCAGCGCGTGTCTGCTTCAACTGAGACCCAAAGATGATGCTCCCAATTTCAATCCTTCTATGGCTTGGAACGATGTTGAGATAAGACATTTGCCCAACAGGCTCAGACTTAGGGTCATCACGTGGCCCAGATAGGACAGTGAAGAATAATGGATCCTCAGACTTGCTGAATCCTTCAACAGCCTCTCTCCATTGTTGTGGTTCAAGGTAGGGTCCTCCAAACATATATGTCCAAAGATGACCGTTTTCCTCGCCGCCAAGGTGCTTCCAGCTTGGATCGGCGTGAGAGGGTTCCAGTGGGATAAGAGCAGTGTAACGTCCGTCCAGGAACCCACGAGAGGGTGCGGACGCGGTGCCCGAGGGGGTAATGGGACCAACTGGTTGTTCACTCATGGTTGTAGACGTCGAGTATCGGTCCTGGGTTCGTCTTCGAGAGTTTGGAAGTCTTGAGCTTAATAGTAGGAGCTCGGAGCTCGGATCCGAGGGCACACAAAGCTCGGGACTTAACTCCGAATGTGAGTCAGCCTATGACTACGCCCTCTGGTTGACTGTTGCAGACAGATAGTGAGTCACGCAATTTCTAAAGACCAATTATGGTTAAACCGTCGTATAGAGGGACTTGCTATTACTAGAAGCTCGATGGAGATACAAAGACCTATCAAACGGTTCAGTCAAACGTCCTGCATGACAAGGATGCATCGGGTGATCTGGTTACCATCATACCTATAGGTTTCAAGAAGCCTCCAAGCTGAGTTCTATACTATTTTTATCATCATATAGTATACCAAAAGTCTAATCAATTATATTATTCATGATCTCCTCAAGCTTCCAAAGCACTTAATTTTCGATCAATCATGATAGTCAACAAAAGCGCCTCTGGCATATATGATATACTATGGCACTCCACAAACTACTATCTCAAAAGACAAGAATGAAGTCTTCTTTATCCTTCCAAGTTTATAAGGGTTCAGTCATATTGTTATATCAACTATGTAATCTTAGGCGTTGTGAAAATTTTCTTTTTGATGTGCCTTTAAAACCCGCTTTTTAGGTAGTTCTTCGGTTTTAATTGTCGAAGCAACGTGGGTTTCATTTGTATCTGTATCTGAATATGATAATCGAAATCGAATTAAAAGTATAAAACGAGCAAAACTTCATAATTTTCTTCATCTCGGCGAGTTGATGTCCATCATTGCCAACTAATCTTCACGGCCATCATGAATCCATCTATCAAGTACAGAGTACCCTTGAGCCACTTTTTGGAACCCAAAGTGCCTTGCCTGACGATGGAAGGATTCGCCAAGCCAGCGACTCCCAATCATGCATCACAGCGCTACAAGTAACCTGTTATGGCAACGTCATGTGAGTTACTACGCCTTGTTAATAATTGTTGAACGACTGTGCAGTCCCCACGATGAGAGGAATCTAGCCTTACAGTTTACGAAGAATTAACCAAGATTTCCACTTGCCGCTCGCACAATCCTTTTTGGAATCTTTCTGGCATCTCAGATATTTTCTAAATCTCATTTGCCTTGCGCGATATCCCAGATGACAGACACGAGAGACTTTGGTAAAGCTGATCAAGAAGTAGACTCCTCTGCTTCAGTGCCAACAGAGCTTCCTCCTTCATACGACACCACTCTTTCTCAGCTTGAGTCTCAACAACAAGATCATTCACAAGCCACGGAAGACTTTCCTACTCTTGTTCTTGATGGTACAAATATATATTCCTTATACGCGCCCAACCGCATCCTATATCGACTCAGCAATGTACCATATGACGCCACTCGGAAAATATATGCCATTGAGAAACTACGGTACCGCATGACGAATGGTGGTTCTAGCCAAAAGCTAAAACACACTGTCGATCATATCTACGACTTCAGGCACGGTATCTCGATAGAATCATACAAAAAAATCACCATCCTGGGACGGACAAGTCGGAAGCGTACCTACCCCAACATGATCATGCACCGCTGTCTCAGTGGCTGCCACACGATTTGCGAAGGTGGCCAAGCGAAGCTCGCCCCAGACTTTGTACTCAAAGCAGAGTCTCCTCTGAAAGACCGGCTGAATCAAGGGAAGAACAACACCACCATATGGAAAGACGAGAAGGGAGAGATCGTTGCCATTGAGACGAAACTCCAGCGAGATGGGAATGGTAACATACACGAGCTTCCAAGGCTTGCCATTAAGGCTAGGATTGAAGAGAAGCTGTATGATTTGTTGGTCACTTCTTGGTGTGCACACGTCTGGAAAGATGCCCAGAAGGATTTGAAAGAGCCAATGAGTTGGGATAAATGTGAGCCATAATATTGTCACTCACTGAGGATCTTTACTGACCAATGATTCCAGTCAAACGGATTGCGTCGACCATGCCGAACAAAACAGCTGGTATATATGGCGGTGCTGGAACTGGTGGTTCTTCATTAGGCTTCTGATCTATCCGAAATGCCTTCATCCAAGATGTGATAATGTGACAGCGAGATTACAAGATACGAGAATTCTTCAATTACATCATTAAGTCTCCTCTTGCCCTTTTTTTTTTTTTTTTTTTTGCCCGAGCGCTTCTTATTCGCGACGTGCTTTGGCCTCGTCACACGGCTCGGCTTCATCCATAAAATTGGTTGTCTTATCACAATCAAACAGCTTTGTACTCAACAATTCTTTCTGCACTATTGGCTTAATGTGCAAATTGACGAGGCTGATAAGGTCATTTGAGTTCAATAAGTCTCTCAATCTAGCGAAAATTGATTTCGGTTAACCGCCACTGAGACTCGGCTGAGATATTTATCCTGAAGCACAAACACGGCAAATCCCGCGATTCTTCATGATACATCATTGATGCAACGCAGGCGGTGTAATTGGACCCTGAATCGGATGTCAAACACCTCTGATCGCTTGCACGGATAAAAGCTAATCGTCTAAATATGGATTGTTGATTGTTTGTGCATGGATGCATTGATAATGTTCATGATTATCGACCAGGATCCACGATTTGCATAACCACGGGCTGGCCGATATAACCTTATGCTATGCTTAATATAGCTCTCCACTCGTCAAAACAAGCAAAGAGCTCGTATTGTTTCGTGAAAGTTTGCTCAGCACCCGCCAAGATAACAGTTCCCGCGCGTCTTCAAAGCCACCCGTCGATTAACCCAAGAACTAAAAGGCTCGAACAACGGGATCATACCCAAACAAACGTTCGTGGTTCCACCGGAAATGTGCCCCTTTTAGTGTCCCCGTGGCGTGAGCTAGCCCAAAAACCAATTTCTCTTGGCTCACGCGGTGGTAATTTAAACGACCAGGGGTAGACAAGCGAACAGCTCCCCTAGGCGAGATGAATAAAATGAAGGGCCACCCCTAGCTTCTTCAGCTGGATCTCAGCTGTTCTCTTGCTGGTCTCGGTCACGCTTCTGAATGAAGTCGTAGATGGAGGGCAAAGAGTCCAATATGGCTCCGACAAGTCGCATCGCCTTTTTGGCGCTGTCATTCCTCCTTTCAGGCCATTTCGCAGCAGCTGGTAAGCAGACTAAGACAGCCCCTGAGATGAACAATGATTAACACGCGATTGAACGCGCTAGAATGCGACATTTCTGGCAATTACACAATTATCGCTGCACCTGACGACCAAGATGGAGTTCAATCCTGCAAAGATGTCGATGGCTCTTTGTCGCTCCTCTTCGATAAGGATCCCTCTTCCTGGCCATCCGACAAGGCCACGGTAGACCTCGGCGACATTAGTTCACTTACTGGTGACCTTGTCATCTACCCCCACCACGATTCGAAGAAGACGGTTGTCACAGCATCGAGTTTGAAGACGATTGAAGGATTCCTTACGATATGGAACACAGGAACCGGCAAGGACCACACGATTGGGGAGTTCGACTTGGTGTTTGACGTGTTGGAGGAAGTCGGCAAGGATTATGTTATCACGGAAGCTTTTGCCAAGCTCTCACTTGAGCACAAGGCTGA
Source organism: Fusarium sp. NRRL 52700 (assembly GCA_013396095.1). NCBI lineage: Eukaryota > Fungi > Ascomycota > Sordariomycetes > Hypocreales > Nectriaceae > Fusarium > Fusarium sp. NRRL 52700. The sequence goes on along the minus strand of JAAQRM010000213.1, from coordinate 65,462 downwards.
TATCACCGTGGGAGGTATGGCGAGAGTCTATGATACCGATGTGGAGGAATTGCAGTTGAACGGAGTGTATACCGTGAATGGAGACTTCTCAATCGACTCGAACAGCGATATGAAGGAGCTAGATGTTCCGGCTCTCACCTATGCCAACAAGGGTCTCATCGTCAAGGGCAACAATGCTCTTGAGAATGTCTCATTTGCAAAGCTGAAGGGTGTCAAAGGAAACATGCAGTTCAACCAGAATGGCGCACTACAGATGATTTATCTCGCCGCTCTCGAATCAGCTGCGACTATGTCTATCACTGCTAACGGAAATGATGCTACCGTGCTGCTCCCTTGGCTGTCGTCCATCGGAAACAGCACTACTACTGCGACCTCAGACTTCAGCGGACTTGGCAAGATTGAGTTTTCATCCCTTCGCACGGTCAATGGTTCACTGACCTTTGAGTCTAATTCGTTTGAGGATCTTACTATTCCTTTATTGAAGGAGATGAACGGTGCTATTACTGTGGAGGACAACCCTTCTCTAACGACCTTTGCTTTGCCGAGAGTTACATACGTGGATGAACTAGACATCAGCAGCAACGACAAACTCACCAATATTACCGCCAACGCTCTCGAGTCCGCTGGCACAATTGCGATCAAGGGATCGTTCACAAACGTCGAGTTCTTCAACCTGAAGAAGGTTACCGGAGATTTCAAGGTCTCCGGCGACGAGTCTATGGACTGCAGTTGGTTTGATGCTAATATCAAGAGCATTGTTGAAGGAAAGTATACCTGTGTTGGAGACCACGACAAGAAGGAGAGGAAACCTAGTACTGGAGGCATTCAGTATACTGAGGGCAATCCTAAGGATTATATGACATCCCCAGATGAGGATGGAGGCAATGGTGGTAGCGGCGGTGGCAGCAGTGGGAGCGGTAGTGGCTCGGGCAGTGGGAGTGAAAGTGGAAGTTCTGACGGGGACAAACAAGGGTCAAAGGGAGGGCTTTCAACAGGTGCAAAGGCCGGCATTGGGATCGGCGTTGCCATTATCGTTGTTCTCCTCATTGTCGGCGCCGTAATGTTCTGGCTCTGGCGCCGGCGTCAAACTGCAGCACCCGGCGAAAAGAAGCGCCTCGGCAGCAGTGGCAGCGGCTCAACCAAGAAGGGTATCTTTGATGGGCAGCAAATGGGTGTCCAGACCAAGATCGAAGCCACCAACCCCAGCCCATCTCCCAGCATCGGCACTTTGAATTTCGGCCGCAACTCGCTCATTGAGTCGACTGGTGGCTTTACCGAGAAGAGTCTCAATGCCTGGAGGACAATCCGAAGAGTTAGTGTTTCTTCGGGAGGTTCTTCGACTGTCAAGGAGGGAAATAGTATTCTCAAGGGTTGAGGAGGAGAGAACTGAACTGAACTGAACAGATAAGATGGCGAGTGTTTAAAATGCAATTCGGCGTATAGTGATACCACAGTCCTTTAATAGACATCAGCAGGAAACGGCCTGCATCTCTTTTCATAGGGTAATTTTAATATTATTAGGTTAAACAGTCTATCAGAATTCACTCACTCACCTCACTCATCAGTCCACTGTCTTAGGTAGCTTGATAGCTAGTAGGTATGTCAGAGATAAGGGAATGTCAGCTAGGACCCCAATTGAACAGCTGGACCCTTAAATTTCCAAGAAAAAGAATGGAAAAGAAGATCTGAACCACTTCAAAAGAATCCACGCAAGACATTTCATTTGATGTGGAGATCATCCCCAACTTTTCTCACTCAATCACAAAGCTTCACATGCGCATCTGAGGCTTCTGACTTGATGAACAGAGACCCACTGCTGATTACGAGAGGTAAGTGCCCCTCATCAGCAGAATCCCTTCAACAAGTGATCGTCGCGCGGTGAAAACACAAAATTTGTCATTTTCATTCATCTTGACACTCAGTCTTGTTCATTTGACTCCTTCTACTGCAATTGAACCTTTTTTTGGGCACTTTATACCAAAACCGCGTCTTAGCCTTATCGCTGCTAAAATGACGTACCCCCGTCCCGATTTCGAGCGTAACCCACTTCGTTGGGAGTCCCTCAACGGGCAATGGGATTTCCTCTTTGATGATGGCGATTCCGGCCTCAGCCAGAATTGGCAGCGTAAAGGCCTTCCAGAGAAGGTCAATGTCGATACCTCTACCAATCGCAAAGAAACCGGTCAGAATGACAGCGTGGTACAGAAGATCATGGGTGATGCCCATTCCCTCATTCAGAACAACGTCTTTGCTTCATCTACGCAGACCACCAACTTAAAAACCAAAATCAATGTTCCCTATGTTTTCCAATCTCCTGCTTCTGGTATCAATGACCGTGGAGTTCATGAGGTTATGTGGTATGAGCGTGCCATTTCAGACTTGCGCTCAGCGCCGGAGAAGGACAAGGGTCATAAGCTGGTCTTGAGATTTGGTGCCGTTGATTACGAGGCTACTGTTTGGGTCAATGGAGAATATGTCGGTGGTCATCGCGGTGGACACGTTCCCTTCGAAATTGATATCACTGATGCCGTGGATGCCGCCAAGGATGCTACCACCCACCGCGTCACCTTGCGCGTGTATGATTCGGCTTATGATCTTACACAACCTCGAGGCAAACAATACTGGGCTGCCAAGCCAGAGACTATCTTCTACACGCCCTCTGGTGGTATCTGGCAGTCCGTTTGGCTAGAGGTTGTCCCCAGTGCTCGTATTGCTGATAGCTCTTACGGCACTGTTATCAAGTCCAATGATATCCACTCTGGCCAGCTTCGAAGCACCATCGCTGTCAAGGGACGAAGAATTGGAAGAGGCTATTCTGTCGAGCTTGAATCCAGCTTTGCTGGTATCCCTGTTGCTAAGTCCGATAAGAAGGCTCTTCACCGAGAGACGAGCTCCGTTGGCGTAGAGCTGAATATGCGTCTGTCTGAGGAGCAGAGATCTAGGCTATCCAAGTCTGTCACCGAAGGTGCCCCTCTGGGCAACGACTTTGCTTGGCGTGATGGTGTTGCACTCTGGTCACCTGAGCATCCCCAACTGTATGACCTGGTTATTCGCCTTTATGATGACGCCGAGAATGTCATAGACGAAATTAAGACAACCACCGGTATGAGAAACATTAACTGGACAGCAGGAGACGGTACTTGGCGACTCAACGACAAGCCCTACTTCCAGGCTCTCTGTTTAGACCAGGGCTACTGGCCTGAGACCTTCATGACTCCTCCTAGCTCCGAGAGCCTCAAGCTGGATATTGAGCTCGCCAAGAAGATGGGTCTCAACGGCTGCAGGAAGCACCAGAAGGTTGAGGATCCTCTATTCTACTACTGGGCTGACAAGCTTGGTTTCCTCGTCTGGGGTGAGATTGCGAATGCTTATGCGTTCAGTGCTGAGTATGTCGATCGATTTAACGCCGAGTGGACTGAAGCTGTCAAGCTGGTTATCAACCGTCCATCAGTAGTCACATGGACCCCTGTGAATGAAAGCTGGGCTTATCCTAACCTTGAGGATAATGTTGATCAGCGTAACCACATTCGTCAGCTCTACTATCTCACGAAGTAGGTACATCGACTTCAGTTTCAGACTAGTACTAACAGCTCTAGGGGCCTTGATGATACACGAAGTATCAACGATAACTGCGGATGGCAGCATGTCCTTACGGACATTACCACATTCCATGACTATAGCGATGGCCCTGAGATCGAAAAGACCTGCTCTACCCTTGAGGGCATAATTGGCCCGAAAGCTGGCCGAGGCGTCTTCCTGCCTCCTATTCCTGGTACTGACGAGGGCTCCAAGCATAAGCCTGGTGCTCCAGTCATGAACACCGAGTTCGGAGGTGTCAACATTGCACCAGCCAAGAAGAAAGATGGGGATAGCCTCGACTGGGGTTACACCACTGCTACCAACGCTGATGATTTGGTGGAGAGAATTGAACGCCTCGTCAATGGTGTCGTTTTGGGAGGGCACTGCTGTGCTTTTGTCTATACCCAGTTGTAAGTGTGATTTGACTCGTGTGTTGATATGTGACTAATGATAGGTAGGGCGGACATTGAGCAAGAGGTCAATGGACTGTACACATTCAACCGAGAGGCGAAGTTGGATGCTTCCAAGGTCAAGGCTGTGATTGACAAGGCGCTCGGTGCTTATTACAGCAGGGCGAAATAAGGATCGCGCCAGATATACTAGATAGTGTGCCGAGTTGAGGCTGGCCTCTCAATACCTAGCTCCGAAATAGATATCATACGAATGATACATTCATCGCATATTTACGTGCCTGAGCCTCTTATAAATACTGAAATATGATCATAAAGATGATTCCAGGTGCTTTAGCAAGCACGCACTAGTGTTTTGAAACCTATCAAGCCGATATATGTCCATGAAATCGATCATGGGTTGATTTATCCTTTGGTATTGTTCGAATTTACAGCTATCTTCTTAGGAGATAGGCCTATACTCCTAGTAAAGATCGAACTAAGATCCATTATACTTCTTAAATACAGCTTCAGGCTCTCAAATGCAGCACCTGTACTCATGGCCCTTGAAACGATGCATAGGTCAAATGGCAAACAATCATGCTTACGGTATGAAGCTCTAGTTGAGCGACCAACCACGATGATGCCAGTACACCTACTCAGAATGAATCTTCGTGATAAAAGTACTGTTAAATTGGTTCTTAGTTGTTGCTTGCTGGGATTTTGTGTCCATGTCAAGCCTCGACAAAGAATCGGATGATGTTTGCTTTTGTAACACAGTGCTAGTCCTCGCTAAGAACGCAGCCAGTCCAAGTTTAATGATGAATTGAAAATCACCAAAACAAGACAAATTCGTTGAGTAACATGACCAAAACACTTCTCACTAATATCTTGGATATTCTCATATAAAATCAAATCATTACAATCTCGGCATTGACCATAATATGGCATCATGAGTTCATGACTGCGGGGATCGGGAAAAGAGCTGTCATATCACGTGATTTTACATGAGATCGGGTCGACTCACCAGACTAGGACCCGACGCTCCATGATGTGGCTGGGGGATCATCACCAGTTCAATCACGGCGCCAGACCCGGCTTTTGGCCCGCGGTTGGGAGCATCACTATCTTATCGCATCATCACAGTGTATCATATCAGTTCTGTTCCTTTCAATTGTATGCTGTAGTCGTGCACGCTTCCTCTTCCTCGCCTCGCCTCAGGCGCAATGCCTTCGACACGGCCACCAAACGCGCAGTCGCCCATCGTCGATGTTGACGGCGCCCTCGATAACATCGACACCATTCGCATCCCCGAACCCCACGGTACATATTTACAAACACGTGGAGCTCGCGCAGCTCGTCGAATATACAAGGCTATGGGTGTCTGGCCATGGGACATCGTTCCCGAAGCACCTCCCAAGATGTGGGCCATCAATCTGCTAGAGGATCTCGCCCTTGTCGCAGACCATGTTGCCAGAAACCCAGGCGATACGCTGCAAGATCTCCAATCAGAGCTTCGGAAGTCTCTTGCGCGCGATCGCAAACCTTCTTATGCGGGAAAATTGATGGCGCAGGATGTCCACGCTGCAAAGAAGCGATTCGTTCGAACAATGCCTCAATCGCCTGATGCTCAAGACGACACTGGTGATGATGTTGGTACTGCCGAGCGGCGATCCGGACGACGGCGAAGAACCGCAAATTATAGCGCTCCAGACTCGCCAATTGACCCATCGCGATCGCGTCGACATACCTCTTCAGAGGAGAGCGAAGAGCACATGGCCTCGTCTATCACCGTCGCCTCAGAGTTTCCTCCATCTCCCCCTGTGCCTCGCAACATCAAGCATCTAAAACGACCAGCCACAACAATACCCACGCCGATTGAGAAGCGTGTCCGTCATAGCTCGCCAGAAGGTTCGCGCCTGTCGGCTGCACAGAGCCTTATGATGTTTAGCTCTCCGATGGCTACGTTCCAAATGGCCACATCTTTCGGCCCAAATGCAACTGTCTGTTTGACGAATATGCGATGAGTCTTTATGCTGATATCTTGATAGGCCAATGCTACTCGTTCCCTCGAACCGAATAATCTCCAGGAAGCCTTAAAACCTGCGACCAATGTTTTCGTCGCAGCAATTGACGCACACGTCCGGACGATACGTTCCTCACTTGCCATTGCTCAACAGGAAATATTTCCTCATAGGTCCAGGTCTCAAGAAGCTATGAGCAAACTTCGTGCCGCCCAACTGGGCGTGCAAGCGATCCAAGACGATATAGCTGAGTCGCAAGACAGGCTGCGACGACTTGTCGAAGAATCCGTTGCCGAGGACGCTCTTGCGCCACAGCTGCATGCGCTCCAAGAAAACAACATGTCTTTACCGCCGGAAATCGCACAAGCAATACGAAGCTATGAGAGCCGTCGAGCAGCTAAGAGCGAAGAGATCAAAACCCAAGAATCAGCCATCAATGCCAAACGCGATGAGTTGAAACGAGCGGCCGAGGAACTCGACATAGCGGAGACGAACTCGAGCAACATAGAAGCCGACATAAGAGATCTCCAAGCAGCGGTGACACGTGGAACAGAAGCAGCCCGGTTCGCCAACATGCTCAGCGTGATGGTGCAGCTGGGGCCGGAGGGATTGGCGAACATTGAACAGATATACCCAGAGATTGGCTCTCTACTTGAGTCCCTGCTCGCGTCGAGGAATAGTCCTTCGCAGCAGAACCATAACAACAATCATCATGTGCATAATGCGGTGGACGGAGACGAGGCTAATGGATTGTAGGGATTGGGCACGAGACTAACGTTAGTATAGCGATTTGAGTATTCCTTATATGGCGAGAATAGAATTCCGCATTATCTGAAATTTATTTGATGTTAGCATCAGTTGAGTGCATCAGTCGCATATGATGTCAATTTGGCCAATCTTCCCTGATTGAGTTCAGGGTAGCGCCCAAGTCCAGTGCTGGGGCCAACTCAATTCCGTGCCGCTCAACAGCTGCGTATGAGCTGCTACTATTTTGACTCTCTCATCCAATTAGCTCGGTTCGTGGTCTAGTTGGTTATGATGGCATCTCGTTAACACCGAGAAGGTCCCCGGTTCGATCCCGGGCGGAACCACGTCTTTTTTGGCCGTAACTCTTTCCATTCTTTCTACTTCCACGACCTCAACGACCTCAACGACCTCAACGGATGATCTTTTAATTGACTTCTTTTCGTGGCTGCATCGTGGCAATTCGACACAACTGGCCTTTTTTTGTTGGTAATTATAGCCTGGACTAATGTCAAGTAGTCTCAAGCGTCGACAAACAGTGTCCTATTTGCTCTTATACTGCGACCTTTTTGTTCCCCAGGCCTTACCTATCGTGGTCTATTAGTACATGCCACTGGAGTCACCTACGCATCTACAACCTTACTGTGATGGCTGAAAAGTTTCTTCCACACGCTTGGTTCCCTCGTCTTCGACTCTGACTCGGTTTGGGTAGCGGCTCTCCTGGGAGTAGTGAGCGACGACACCAGGCTTGTTGAAGACTGGTTCGCCGCCAAGAAGCATCTGGGTGGCAATACCGCAGGTCAAACTGTCAGACTTGGCCATGGCCGAGTAGCCTTCAGGCCCTATAAAGAGTTTGAGGGTAGACGGGATTGTATTCTATCACAGGTAATATCAGCTAGTCTTCCCTTTGGACAAGAACAGTCGATCGAAATTCACTTTAGCTCCGTTCTCCCACTCGATAACGAACTTGTGTTGAAACATTAACAGATCTCACATATCGGTCTAGAAGCTGCATAGCTTGTCCAGTTAATAAGAAAGGGTCTCGACGGGGAGCTTGCAAACGGCAGCGACTTCATCTGAGAATAGCCCCATCGACTTGAGGCTGTCTAAGATCTTCATAGGTTCCTCTCTGGAGCGGAAACTGCATATCTCATCTACCTTGGCCAGAGGATCAACCTTGGCGGCATAATACACGCCTGTAAGCTTCTGCTGAATGTGCGACAATTTGATACCCTCCTTCAACCAGGCTTTGGAGCCTGTATCAAGTCAGCCCAGGCTAATCAGAGCCTTCACCAGAGAAGGGTTACCATCGTATCTCAGTGAACACTGGATGAAGGTGCGAGCTTCGGTGATTCCATACGCTTGAAGAACTGGTACGGAATCTCGATTGAAATATGCAAAGAACGAGTATCCATCAAGAACGTGGCATGTGCCTTGCTCATGAGATCTTTGATGGAAATCTCCACCACGTTTCCATCTCGAAGGAGAGTAGCAGAGTTTTGCTGCGAAAGCAAGACGCCACGGGGGGCCAAGAGAACTGGCAAGTCAGAGGCTTGCATGCAAGATCGGCTGCAGTAAGTCGACGTACCTTGAAACGTAAAGGGTTGTCAGATGCTTCAGGAGCCGGGGCCGCCACAATATGAGTAGAACTCAAGAAACTAGATCAGTCAGAATCAACAGGGACAAGGAGCTTGCATCATGCCTTTCCACCCTTTTCGTGGTCCTCACTGATAACTTAGATAGCGTAAAAGTACACGCCAGGATCGACACTTCGTTTAACATAGTGATCCCAACTGCCCTGGCTTTGTCCTCGAGTTCACTAACCGCAGGAGGATTATAGCCTGTGGTAACAAAGTTCGTATTGCGCTTCGTAGCTAATTGAACTGTAGAGGCATGGTGGACAAATAGTACAAAGGAAATGACGAGGTCGTGTTCGGCGACGTGATTGTCAACCTCCGGCGAAGTGATTGTCAACCTCCGGCGAAGTGATTGTCAACCTCCGGCGAAGTGACGTTAAGGGCGATTGCTTTAGCAGAAGGCCATCCAGCTGCCAACCTCTGGGCAGACGAAAGAATACGGCAGGCTAGGCATCGCCCAAAAAGTCTGCTCGTCAAAACCTTAAGGCGTACAAAGGCAAGGGAAGAGACACTGGCCAATTGTGAGAACATTGTTCTCATTCCGGAGCAGGTAGTCAACGCATGGCTTTGCAAACATGGCATTTCTCAGAGCAAGAATATTCTTCTCAGGAAGTATAATAAAATTCGGTGCTATGCTGGGGTAATAACTACAGGAATGTCGATTAATCGAGATAAATGGGCTAGACCATGGAGAGTAGTCGAAGGATGTATCCAGTTGACTTGAGGAAAGGGAAAAGAATACCCTTAAGTTACTTGAGGCTCTAGATAGGGCATTTCAACAAATTTAATCACCCTCAGTTACAGCAGTAAACTTCAAGAATTGAGTGTCTACACATCGAGGGGTTAGAGTTTGAACGCTTTGAACCTTTGGGTCACCCTGCAATACCAGAAGTTGGACAACCTTCGCGGGCCATTCCATACTTGTTCGATCGTCTTCAAAGTCCTGTATTTATATATCTTGTCTATATTGATGAACAAGCCCAATTCCCGAGCCACAAATAGCATCTTCCGGATACTTCTTGATCTGAGTTTTGACAGGTAAATATAAGCCTTCAACTCCAGGTCTTGACTCTAGATAATGCTTGGAGTTCATAGTTTAGATCTTATACACGATGTAAATAATCCCAGACAGCCAAAGCATGTACCTTTGTAACATGGTGAAACTCTGCAATTGACGCCGATTCATCCACAGACGCCACTGGAGAATCATTGGTAAAATAATCGGAGTTGCTTAGTAGGAATGACTCACTTGTTGCTGGACTGCAGCCAAAGATATAAGCCGGGATGTCAGCATACCGATAATGCTTACAGTCTGATCCGCCCATCGAGGGGATGGGAATAGGAGCATCAGCATCTGGTCGCAGGCTCTTGGCGTTGTCCTTGAGATGGCCAACGATAGGATGATCGATGACCGAGCAATTGAAAGGGTTACTGGCTGCAGCTTGCTTCTTGACCGCAATGCTCGCGGGCTTGTAGTGAGGAATGATTGTGTCAATGAGCTCCAGAATCGTGTCTTCTCGCATCCCCACTGGCATGCGAATATCCAGCTCAAAGATACATGTTTCTGGGATCATGTTGACTTTGAGGCCGCCCTTGATTGTGCCAACGTTGACGGTTGGTCGAGCAATGATTGTAGTAGTTCCCGGGCCAATTGCTTGATCGATAGCTCGCTTGACCTCTGGCTTTTCCAGATACTTCTCCATCTTGACTGGTAGATCAACTGGCAGTGATTCCACTGACTCGATAACCTCATTGATGAAAGCGGTTGCCGTTCGGATAGCGCCCTTGGTGAGATGAAGATATGGACCCAGCGCGCCTTTGGTCTTGACAGTACACGTCAATCGCAGCGTTCCCTTTTCTGCGAATCTGATAGTCTCGAGACCACCTGGCTCAGCACACAGCATGAGATCACCGCCCCATCTACGCTTGTCTTGTTCGATGAGATACTTTGTACCCAATTTCCCACCCGTCTCTTCGTCCGCGACAGCGCAAAGAGCAACACTACCCGACAGGAGATGGCGATGCTGGTACAAAAAGGCATATGCAATGATGAGCGAAGCAGTCCCAGACTTCATGTCTACGACTCCGCGCCCATGGAGTCTCCCTTCTACGATATCGCCCGACCAAGGATCTCGAGACCAGCCGCTACCGTCTCCAACGGGAAAAACATCGACATGGCCGTTCAGCACGACGTGCGGGCCAGCGCCTTTTCCGCCTTGAAAGTCGCTGACTACATTGACTTTGCCGTCCTCGTTGACGTCGGCCAGTTCATAAGGAATGTTCTTGCTGGATAAATATTCTCCGATGACTGCTGTTGCTTTGCTTGTGTCTATAGGTGGATTTGGGGATGCGGCTTGTACAAAAATTTGAAGAAAGCTGGTTTGGCTGTGCTCATCGGCTGCGAGAGCCTGGAGAAAAGATTGCTTATGAGGCATTGTCTACAGTAATTGATGGATGGGGAAAGATAAATTGCGTTTTCATCCCGTTTATCTTTGGTTTAAATACAATTCCATTGTCGGCGATCATCCGAGAGTTTAGAGGCGATGTCATGATTCACGCCGACTTTAGGTTGTAGAACCAATAGCTAGGTACCTTTGGATTATAAATATTAGATTGCCTTAATAAAATTTGGTTAAAAGAAAGGAATAAAATGTATTGAATCTATATTTAATCATACAGACTCATAAAATTTCCCAACTTGGTATCCTTCTTTTAAAATCTCTACCGAACGGCTGCTAATATCTTCTATTAGTTACACGAAGGGAGCCAGTTGGGGAAGTTAGCCCCTCTAATGGCTGTAACTTTAACCATGGAGTAGATTCGGGGCTGTGATGAGTGCGCCATGACCTGATACTGATTCATCCATGCGGGGAATGATTGATTTTGGGGCTTGTTCGTCTTGAGTACATCTTGTCGCATGCAAAGATGCATGGCAGTCAGTCTGTCATAGCGCATACTGGTACATACAGTCAACGGAGATCAACAGCGGCGACCGGAGAAGTAAATAGCCAAGAATGCATTGCTACATATATGCTAACAACTATGATACAGGGGTCTTGGTGGTATCTGTAGAAATTAATTAGAATCCTTTTCTGGAACATCACTCGCCCCCTCATGTACGGGCGCACTACCTTCCTGGCCCTTGAGGACCTGTACGCCCGGCTCGAAGGAAGCGTCATCATGGACTGGAGGTCCAGTAAAGTTCTTTCGAGCATAAGCAGCATACCAAACAATGGCGATAGCGGCAAAGCCAGCAAACACGGCAGAGGCGTAGTTCATGGTACCGGGTTCAACAGGGAGGGAAACCGGCATGCAAAAGATGACGATGGAGAAGACGATCCAGACGACGCAAATGCCATTGATGAGAGGGCCAAACTTGCCCAGAGGGTAAGGAGAGTGCTTGACGATCTTTCGGCCTCGCACCATGTTGACAGCGACAGGGACACCATAAGAGGAAGAGAGACAGATGGTAGCGACACCAGTGAAGGAGTTGAATGCAGCAGAGGAGCCAAAGTAGATGCACCCAAGGATGCAGTCAACGACAGTAGAGAGGATGAGAGCATTGACAGGCATGTCGAGTCGGTGGTTAACCTTACTCCAGAGCTTGTATCCGGGAATGGCACCATCTCTGGCGAAAGCATATGTGCAGCGAGACGCAGCAGTGAGGGCACCAATGCCTGCAAACATGAGAATGCCAAGAATAAGGAAGAGGAGACCGAAGCCACCAGCTGCAGAACCGGTAACAACCTTGAACAGGGTACCGATAGGCTGCGAGTTGGCGACGGAAAGAAGCATCTTGACATCGGGAAGGACGAAGAGAATAGGGATGAGGTAAATAATTCCGGTGACACCGGCGGCAGCGACGGAGAGGACGATGGCCTTGGGGACCTCACGTTCGGGGTTCTGGACCTCTTCACACATGGCGGCGACCATGCCGTAGCCAGTCAGGACATAAGCACCTATTGGTTGGGGTTGGTTAGCGACCGTTTAACTGAAAGGCTTGGCATACGTACCTTGCAGTAGTCCCACGAAGAACGACCAGCCTGTAGGCCAGCCACTTGCCGAAGCATCATAGTGGGTAAAGACGAACTCAGCAGAGCGACGCGAGGGCGCCATAACGAGCAACGTGACGATAATGATGATGACACTCGCGCCAGTCCAGTAGATGCAGACCTTGTTGATAAGGTCCAAGTACCGCGAACCAAAGGCGTTGACCAAAGCACAGACAAGCATCACAGCCCAGAAGCACAAGACCGTCTGCCATGTATTCGCGACAAAATCCTCATTGAAGATGGTAATGGCGCTAAGGATAAGCTGCGCACCAGAAAAATTGATCGAAAGTGTAACGGTCCAGTTTCCAACAAGCGTGAGCCAGCCATCGACGAAGCTGACGATAGGAGCGTAACGAGGCGTGCTGAGCATGGCGCTCCAGTAATACACGCCACCGGCCGTTGGGAACACGGCGCAGATCTCGGCGAGCGAGGCGGCGATACACATGGAGATGAGGGACACGAGGACCCAGCCCCAGAGGACGGTGACAGCTTGGCCGTTGGTCAAGGTGATGTACATTGTCGTCGAGAGACCGAAGGGGACGGCCATGATGGCGAACGACAGGCCGAGGACGCTCAGCATGCTGAGGTTTCGAGGGAGCTCAGCCTTGTAGCCCAGACGGGCGAGGGCCTGATCGGCGTCGCCGCTTTTGGTGGCAGACTCCATGATGGACAGCGATTACAGATGCAAGAGGCAATTAACAAGTAAAATGTTGTAATTATGGCGTGGTACTGCGTGTACCTTTGCTGTGTTGTCGCGTCAATTATGATCAGGGGAAAGTGGACATTATTATCTTTTTAAAAAAGCAGACGAGAAATGAGAAACAGGAAACGGGCCGTGAGGGGCCTAGACTCGGCGTCCTCCACGATCTAGGTCCTACCTACTTATCTCTGTCCTCAACGGGTTAGTCCATCTGGGGTACACGAGCATTAGTGGCTCGACATTTACGGTCATAATACCGCTGATCGCACGTATCGACGCGGCTAGATTCCGCCGTCTGCGCATGTGAAAAGAGCGCGATCGCGGCTATTCATCTTGTCCAAATACAAACATCGAAAGACTGCAACTTGAGCGATAACAAATCGACTCATCCTCACTTATATCTGATAACAGGGCAGCATCTCCACATGATAAGCATCGAGTCATTTCCCATTTCCCCAGATTGAACTGATACGGATCCCAGAATCTCCTACGTAAAGACAAGCCCGAACAAGGAATCGTTTGATAGCGACCCCACCACGAGATAACCGCGCACCGAGCTGACACAGCGCGTCAACTGACTTTACTGGGCAGAACCCGTCAACCAAGATCCTCCATTAATCTTCTCCGCATTCTACGTTTCTACGTTTCGTCGGTAGTTCCCACGCTTGGCCTCTAGCGGAGATATCCCCTGTCTGACTCGTGAACTATCGTGTGCCACGCCTCGTGGATGGCCTTGGCGGTTTAGTGATTCAGCCTTTGAGGGGTAACACCATCGTTACAAACTAATTAGACATTGCATCTGTTGATTGGGTATCGTAAAACGCCCTGTGCTCTTATAGTTGCGGTGCTGGTCAGCTGGTCATAGCTCCCCGTTAGCAGTAAAGGAGCTCAGCCGCGAGCCGCGCTCTCTATCAAGACTCCATGATAGCTGGAATATACTCGAACCAGCCATCTGCCGGTGCGTCCGGCTTGTACTTAGAAGGCGACGTTCAATTTTAATACTTATCCTTCCTAAGAGTTCCCATCATCAGTACTGTCAGCTTTATCAGGGCCAACTTCATGGCTCCTTTAGACTGGGCGCAATCGTGAGGGTGGCGAAGAGCTGCTCCGTGCAACTCAATACACGCGGCTACGATTTGTGACACTCCTATACTTGACACTACGGCAACATCACACAATGATTGCATATGCCGAGCCAGCTTCTCTTTGCAGCCATGTCTGGGACCCTTGATTCGTGAAGTGATCTGTGCCTGATGCAGCACAGATGGGCCATGGATGCACGCCCATGATGATGTCCCAGTGATGATACTAGATATTGTTTATTAACATGCAAGTACCTATCTTTTTTTTGACACTGGTGTCTCCGTGTCGACTAGCATGATAGTCAGACCCTTCCTGTTGCTATTATGTTCACTTGTAGCGTAGGAACAGCAGAAGTCAAAGGCTCAAAGCTAGTAAGCTTAGCTTTTTCTGTGATTTCGGCTCTTCTAGCCAGGCTGCTTGATTGTAAGTTAAGCTGGACAAATGCAGTTGCTTCACCCGCCTGTGCAAAATTTCAATCATCACTCCCGTGACAGTCTTAGCTGGTAAAGGATATAAATGCCGACTTGTACAACTTCCTTTCTTGCAATCGCCTTGCTATGGGATGTCACAGAACGTATATAGTTTGCCTATAGCATTAGCTGAACTGGTATCCATCCAGGCATGCTCACCTAACCTAAGTACCAAGATAGGTCTGATTTGGACAATATGTAATTATATTAACCTGTGAACAGGTGTCATTAGCATAATATTGAACTTCTATTATCTAGACATAAGGGATCAAAAGATAAATGCTTTTGCAAAGTGGTGATGATATAAATACTCAATTCTTCGCTACCTTAATGAAGAGCCTTTTTAAACATCAAGTAAGCTTACATCATACCCTAATGTAGGTAGTGTGCAAATGTTACCCTTAGCCTGTGGGCTAGATCTTATTCCCCAACAAAGCACTTACTCACATTTCAATTATCGACTTCCATACTGTATACAATCAGATCATCTTCAAAAATGTCTTCTCTTCCAACAGTAGCAATAGCCGGTGCGACCGGTAATCTCGGCGCCAAAGTTGCTGAGGGGTTTCTCCAACAGCCATTTCGCGATAGGTTCCATGACATCATAGTCCTGGCACGCTCCCGCTCACCGAAGGCCGAGAATCTCGTAAAAGACGGTGCCTCATTGCGTCTATACACCGAGGAGAATTTGGACGAGGCACTAGCTGGGGTCGATGTCCTGATAAACACGTACGTCTCCTCCAGTTCGACGGTGACATGGCCTGACAGCTCGCTCTCAAATACAGTGTAGGCCCCAGTGGCCATCACTTCAAAGAGGCACTTCTTCGCAGCATTCCTGGTTCAAGTGTGAAGCTCTATTTTCCTTCCGAGTTTGGTGTCGATCATTATGTGCACGACTTTCCACACGAAGAATGGGACACTAAGAAGGCGCATTTTCAGCTTGCGGCAGAGCTTATCCCCGACATAAGCATATGCCGCGTCTATGCTGGCCTATTCCTCGAGGACTCAATCGGTCCATGGTTTGGCTTCGATACAAAAAGGGGCAAATACGAGGCCGTTGGGGACCCTGCGCAGAAGACTTCGTACACGAGTATGTATGACGTTGGCAAGGCAGTCGCCATACTCGCAAGCCAACCAGTCGGCACCATACCGCCCGAGGTACACCTCAGCGGCGACAGAAAGTCTATGACTGAGATAGCAGAGATTATGGAAGCGAACGGGGCCGACAGTATCCAAGTGACAAGTGTGCCGCTTGAAAGCTATAAAGCCAGTGTTTTAGCAAAGCCATCGACTACGCCAGAGCGGTACCTACGTTTCTTGATGGGCGAGGGCAAGATATACCACTCTGCTGATGGGATAGGTAATCAGAATGATATAGTGCAGGTAGCAGGGGGCCTATCGACTTGGATGTCAATGTCTCAATTGGCAAGGGAGACGCATGGACGGCCCTGGGCCAAAGCGGAGTGGAAGCTCGTTAACTAGTGCCATTTTGGATATAAAGAGTAAGGCAATGGAAATAACATCTGGTATAGGATGTTAAATCATTATCACAGATGTAATAACTTGATCAGATTTAAGTCTGAAAATTGATATGCTTCTCGAGGAGAATGCCACTTCCTCTTTGCAGTCGACATTCTTAAAGCACAGTTTAGTGACTCCAACGGCGGCGTAGGTGAGGTTACTCAGGCTTGGTATTCTGTTTGGGGTGATGTGGTAACTTGTTTTCGATGCCTGTCCTTGGGTATATTTGTACTTATACATTGCAAATTGCTAATAAAAGGCTGGTTAGGAATAAAACGTCACACATTTCATTAGAGTGTCAGAAGAAACTGGTCTAAGGCTCTCCAAAGATAGTCAAAACTTTCCTAGTCTTTACTTAACTTAGGTAAGGGAAGGAGATGCATTCACAAACGAAATAGAATTGTGTGATGACGCTGTTGTATTGATATTTATAAAGATGTATGCAACATCTTTACCGCTTGGATAATGATATATCCGGCGACCAACAGCACGACCCCGATGACTGCCACAGCCCCAACCCAACCCACTTGTAATGTCATATCCCCTCCCCACGTCTCACGACTCCCGCTGTCAGGGGCGGTCGAGGCCGTTGATTCTTGCCTACCGACGGCGGTCCCCAGGGGTGCTCCCGCTGAGCTACTAAATGAAGCAGGGCAGTTAGCATCTCGCTGGGTCAAACTTTGAAAAAGGCCTTCTTATAAGGAACTGGACTTACAGAGGGGCGGGCACCTGCGGGGGATCCGCCGCGGCATTGGCGGCCTGACCCGCGGGATGAGACGCATCAATGGGGAGGGGAGAATTTGACGGGGGGTCGGGGTTGGGGTGGGCAGCTTCGGGGTCTGGCTGTTGGTCCCGAAGAGCGAATGTGAATTTGTATAACGTTCTAGGTAAATAAGTTAGCACAGTGAATCAAAGTGATGATATGTGAATCAGAGCTGGGTAGAGTTGAAGGTAAACGTACAAGTTTGCCATGATGATGTTTATGAGGAAGAGAAAAGGAAAAGAAGAGGCAAAACAGCGAAGACGAGATTAAGTATATTGATGTCTATCAAAACGAGCAAGTGCGTCCTTTCCAACTCATTCAGCTAAATAAGTTCATTCAGAGCAGGTCAATCATATCGCCTTCTTCAGTTTCCCCCTTTTCTCTTTCCTGTTCCCTTTCCTTTTCCATGTCTTGAGTGAGAGGTTCTTTCCGAGGCCACGGCCATAAGCCTTCCAAAGGAGTATCGTCTAAAATGTAGTTTGCGTTGACCTCGGGCTTTTCAATCATAAAATTGTATGCCCAGCATAGGTCTCTAGAATAATCTGATGCATAACAGTGATATACTTTGTCCGCTGAAAGATGCTCGACGCGGAAGTTGGTTGCAACGGGGCAACTGAGTGTCGTGACCACCAAATTACCTTTCCAACTGGGGCCGGTAAGAGCATATTGGCGGTCATAGTAGTAGGTGTTGTTCTCCTGCCGATAGGGACGCATGGTCAAGCAGCTCTCCTCCACAATGACGTTCTTTTGAGACACGTACAGCCCTTTCCTCATCAAGCCGATAATATCTGACGTGTAAAGTACGAGGTGGGCTTGCCAGCCGGTGGTCAGGTTCACCATCGGGACTTTCTCCTTCAACATGTCGGGGTCAGATCCAAACGAGAGATCTACCTTCCATGATTTGGTCCCGAAAGATGAGCAAAGGTTCGGGAATGAAGGGGGTGAGGGAGCAGAAGCTCGGTTTATGAAATCGAAGAGGCCCATATCGTCTGCTGTCGATTCGAATTTTGTGAAGTCGGTGGTCACGATCAGGTGAAAGGAATCTCTGGTGATAAAAAAGGAAGAGATTCGCCCAGTGGAAAGAAGACTACCCCATGCTCTTATATAACGAGGCTCAGTCCACTTCAGGATAAAGTTTGTCCAGTCGAGAGAGCTTATGTCGCACACAAAACCTAATATCGTGCGCTTTCCGACATCCAACGATTTCTTTGGTCACGGTGGTCAAACTCCGTACTTCCAGTCCTGGATGATCATTGGTCCAACAACTTTATTTTCTATCGAGCCATAAAGAACTATGTAGTTGACTGCCACCTATAAGGTTAAGCTTTGGGCTGCGAACACAGGTGATGGATGAGATTGAGTCGTAAAGTGAGTTCTGTATATAAAGTATTGGAGTTAGACTCATAGCCGAAACTCATTCTCGAAAGCTTATTAGTATCCAATCATCCATTGGCAAGCTTGAAACACTAGATAAACTTCCTCTACCGAGCACATATAAATGTCAGTCTGACCGCGCACTTATGTTCACTAAAACTTTCTATATTCACCATTTGTAATCCTATCTGTCCCGAAACCTCAATACCTTACCAAGTCAGGCTCAAAAGATGCCCGCTCTTATCAAGACAAGGATTCTCATTCTGTCAGATACCCATGGATTACGCTTCGAGGAGAATAAGAAACCGCTCGCACCAGTCGACCTTGTCATCCACTGTGGTGACCTCACGGACGATTCTAAACTGGAAGGGTTCCGAGGAACGATTCGACTTCTTGAGGAAATCGATGCCCCTACCAAGATTGTTATTGCAGGAAACCATGACTTCTCGCTAGACGACGGTGTCTTCAAAGACAAGATTGCAGAAGCAAGCAGAGTAGCGCAGGAGGACCTCGAGCAAAGCATCAAGGATGAGTACGGAGATTACGGTGAGGCTAAGAAGCTGCTCATTGAAGCAGACCATGGTATCATATTCCTCGACGAAGGAACGCATGAAATTCGCCTCCAGAATGGCGCGCTGATAAAGGTCTATGCCAGTCCATATACTCCTGCAACAGCCGGTAGCACGGATTGGGGTTTTCAGTACAATGGAGCCCATGAATTTGCTATTCCAGAAGGGATCGACATTGTGGTGACACATGGCCCGCCGCACGGCATAATGGATATGACGCCAGAAAGGCAACGAATCGGTTGCCCTCAGCTATTCTCTGCCATTGCAAAATCGCAGCCCCGAATCCACTGTTTTGGACATGTTCACAGCAGCTGGGGTGCAAAGATCGTTGCTTGGCGACCACGGATTTCAGAAAATCCATCCCATTTCAGCGACATCGATAATGCAAAGTCGCGCGCTGTCGAGAGTCTGTCACGCTTACAAGGGACCGAGTGGGAGTCAGCGGAAGATACTCAAGCTCGACTAGACAGATTGGAGCGATATGAGTCTCAAAGATGTTGTGTCGCCAGTTTCTGCCATGGCGATGAAGTGCAACTGGCTCCCAGTGAGACCTTGTTTGTCAATGCGGCACTTATGGGAAGCAAAGAACTCACGCAGTATCCATGGCTTATAGAAATTGATCTTGAGGGTGGTTTCAGTGTCGGAAATTCTACATGTGTCGACTCAGCTCAAGATTCTATTACAATACCGGAAGATAATCACAAGACTCAGAAGCAAAAGACCGACGTGGCTTTCGATGAAGGCTGAGACTAATAAAATAAAACTTTATTGGTATGATAATTCTAAGACGTAGTTTCTATAGAAGAACATAAAAGTCGAAGCACACCTGAAGTATGGAGTCAGATCATAACGCATAAGTTATACTCTCTTGTAATCATGACTTACTTTAGTCCTCGTTATTCCGACCAAGACGGAGCATAGTAGTAAGCAGCCTCCACGTTTCAAACCAAAAAGGTAGGCGGGACATTGGAGACATTTTCCCTGTCCTGTAGCAATGCACTATACGTCAATGGGCATCCAGACAATCAGAGCCCAATGCACAATCCTACCTTTGCTTACAACCTGGATGACAACGTATCAGTGTCGGCCACAGCCTGAATGCACATGCACATGCACATGCATATGTTTCAGATTACTACTCCGGTGTGATTCGCACACCGGCTTCCTATAATAGATGTGAGTCCTCTTATCATGCGCGTAAGATAATTTAAAAGGCGGCCCCCTCTCGCAGTCTGACGATAAAATTGTCGCCATCACCTTCACCGGTAAAATCCGAACATTTGAAGCCAAACACGCCAGGACAAGGTTCCATCCTCACAAAATGCCTATGAAAGTAAGATACGATCACCACAGACGCATACTACCGACATCGACGATAGACTATGTCAGGGACTTGCGACAGTATTCCATGAACTTTTGGCTCTGCACGCTTCTGTTGTTTCTCGTGGAGCTGGGTTGTGCGATCCTTGCTGCCCCTTCGCCAATGCTTCTAGAGACAGCCGTTTGTCGGCACCATTTTGAGAAAGATAGACAGCTCCTTAATGGAGAGCCAAAAGATGAGTTTTGCAGGAGCAAGGAGGTACAAGTGCATTTCGCATTCGTGATAACTGTGCTGTCAACACTATCAACATTAGCTGGTATGTAAAATCACAACAGCCTCCGAAGCAAAAGCTGACGGTGCAAAGCGACGATGATGCAAGTCCCCATGGGAATGCTTGGGGACAAAGGCTGCATTCGGCTTGCTTTCATGCTAAATACAATCAGTACTATTCTCTACTGGGGAAGCATAGCAATAGTAGGTACGGCGTCCCTCATCGCACTTGGAGTAGGTCTACTAATCTTGATGACAGGGTCGCAGCAAAACTTTCCACTCTGGGGCTTCTATTTTTCACCAGTGTTCATACTCATAGGAGGAGGACCATGGGTAACTGGCACCCTCGTTTTCACTGCTGTTAGCGACAGTGTCAAGCCAGAACAAAGGTAACCGCAATTTCCATCATTTCCAACCTCGGAACTGACATGGCCGTCGTAGAACAGCGGCGTTCTCGATCATAGAGGCGACATCAGGGATCGCGGACCTTCTCGGGCCAATTATTGGCACAATGACGATGAGCGTTCACCTTGGGATTCCATTTTCTCTTGCACTCGTGGTCTTCTTCTTGATGTTCTTTCCAGCGAGCCATCTTCGCGAGAGCACAGTGGGCAACATGGAGGGTGTTGCGTCATCACAAGATGAAACCGAGTCACTTCTCAGTGTTGAAAGCGCTCCGGATCGCGAGGAGATAGACCTAGAGCACACTGCTAGGGACCTGCTCACCCCGGGAGCCGTCATATTCAGTACATGTTTTATCTGTTTCTTTTTCTTCCAGGTAGCAAGGGACTCCACGAACTATTTGATCCCTTGGGTATCTTTACGCTTTGAAGAGACCATGGCCAGGGTAGGGTAGCTCACTTGACCACAATGTTTTAAACTGACCATATCGCAGGCCGGGCTTCTGTTATCACTACGCGCCATCATGTCATCTCTTCTATATTTTGTTATCTTGCCGCTTGCAACTTCTTGGATAGACCATACTTGGTCAAGTGCAAACAGAGATCTTACACTCTCTGCATCCGGTGCTTTTTGCTGCACATTGGGCACTCTCGTTGTTGCAGCCGCACCAAACCTAGCGACAGTTGCTTTTGGATTTGCACTATCGGTTCTGGGATCAAGCATGACCGTTACATTACGATCTTTTCTTGCTTCATACGTAGAGAATGCCTTTTCAGGACGGTTGTTCGCGGGTATCTCTATGACAGGGACGATTGGTAGCCTCATTGGCATGCCCATAATGGGAGCTGCCTATTCTTTGAGCATCAACTGCAATATTGGGCTTCCTTTCTTGGTTTCAGCAGTAAGTTACACCGAACACGTATGCAATACAGTCGATGCGGGCTAACATTGCATCAGCTATCGTATTTCCTTGTACTTGGACTCCTTGTATGGCTTGTATCGAAAATCTGATATGGCGAGGGAGACAGGGCACCCCGACGCGAAAGGATTGCAAGCGTCGAGAAAACTTTATTTGAACATAAAACAACTATTGACTGAAATAAAGTTCATCTCGAAGCTGTATGGATATATTCGGACTGCCCGAACTAGCTACACTCATACTTCTCATAGCACGACTACACGTGCTTTGGACAAACCCAACAAGCCCGCGCAAGCTTGATAGTAGAATCATTCAGACCACTCTTGCAATCGAACGACCAGACCGACGGACTATGGGTTGGGGTGAGGTCAACACTAAGGTCCTCAGGCCTAGAAGCAGGTACAGTGAAGTTGACACGGCCTCGATTCTTCTCGATGCGTCCAACGATTTCATCTTCACCAATGACACAGATTCCCAAGACATCCAGGAGATTTGTGTCAGCTAAAAAGGCACGAAGCCGTTCCACAAAACCGGCAGGCAAAGGGACGTCCTTGTACTCTTCTTGGCCAGGGTGATTGAAGCCAAACTCGTATGGCTCCAGCATATTATCCCAAAAGCGCCAGGACCGTGGAACCAGGTAGCCTCCAGCCATTCTACCATCTGGGGGAACCGGCCATGGGGTTGAAACGTGGCCGAATTCCACAACACGTTCACCTTCTTCAATAGAGAAGTGTTTGTGAAGCAGGGCGAGGCCAACCGTGTCAGTGACCTCAAACTGCTGAAAGATATCTCTGTATTGACAGTGAGAAGGAAGGTCAGGCAAAAGAAAAACTGGAGGGCCTCACCTCAGTTCTGCCAGGTCAGCTCTGTCTCCAAGCTTGGCCAACCGTTCATTGAGTAGTCTGTTGGACTCGCCCAGGGTGGACAAGCTGTTGAATACGTCAATGTGCCACATGTTGGTAAGCTATTGTGAAAATAGAAAACGCGGTGACTGTTATGAACCCTGAAGTTGGCAGTTGATTCGGTTTAGCTAATGTCGAGACTCTCCGATAGCGTTAGAATGAGGGCCTCGATACATCATATTTTATGGCCTCATCCTATGAGGCTCTCAGCCTGAACTGTCCTTGCATCCATTGCATGCCCCGTATAATTGTTCTGCACATCAGCATTCGCCCATCCAACTCTGTTGACTGCCTACCATTCATCAATAATTTGTGGGTTATTTGTAACGCGACCACTCATATCCATCAGTTATATCCGAAGTCATACTTGAGGCCTGCCCTCCTCATGCCCTGTATGACATCAAGCCCCATGCGGAGCCTCAACTTCATTGATAGGCATTATATCCGGGACTGGGAAAGTGGTCACAGATGGATGTGACTTGGCCGCTTGACCTCGGGTCATGGGGCTCCGAGACCAGTTTATGTATGCAGCGTGTATCCTACCCTCGGGAGTACATTAGTTTCCAATAATAAAACAAAGTGCCAGAATAAGCTGACCTAAAGCCGGCAAAGGTCTACTAAAATTGTCCAAATATTTTCGTCACATACACTAGGGATACTCGGACCAGCGGATACATGTACAAAAGACCGATAGGGTGATTGGCATGCCATTTATCCTGATTCCAGGCTAATCCATGTAGCGTTTCCCTGCACACCGACTTCAAAAAATGTGCCCGCGTCAGCTTTTGCTGAGTGGCTTACCACAGCCTCGTTTCGGAGCGGTCAACATATGCACGCCGGCATCATTATTGTTTGAGGTCAAGACGATTTGTCATTTCCTGTACGGTCTAGTCCTGTTGCTAGAACCGTTTATCATTGAGCTCGAACCTTAAATAAAACAGATATAAGATAGTAGCTTCCAATCTTTTAGGCTTTCTCTGGTCCATGAAACCGGTCTGACACTCTCGAAAGGTGAGATGATTTCATCCTAGGTTGTGTAACACACCAAGAGAGCATATTGCTTATTCTAGCTCCTTGCAGCTACCCAACGCATTCATCCAATGTGCAAAAGCCATATCACATGCAATAAGCCGGCTTGAGACATACATGTCGTTAATCTCAACCAAACGGAGGATGTGCTCCGTTTCGATCATGTCCTGCAAGTGAGCAGCCTCCGTAGGCAGTCCGACCTGACACTGTCACGCCCTCCGTTTTCTCTGGACATCAATGAATTAAGAAGCATCACATGGCAAAAGGAAATGTTACAAGAAATCACTGAAGAATCTGCGATTCCAGTGAGTGCTACCAACCCTCGGATATGTGTAAAGCGTTCACAGGCAGTTCAATAGACTTGGTCAGGTCAAACGGTCACACAACTTTCTCATTCACACTGGCCTTCAATTAGCCATGTCATATCACTATTCGCCTAACTCTAGTATAATCTCCGGCCCCGGTGGGGATACTCGGTCTGCGAGTGACGTATGCGATGGAACTGAACCATTCAGCTACGCGAATGGCGATTTCCATCGAGATCACGTCCGCTTCGCTGCTGAATTGGGCAGCGCCGTTGAAGAAGCTGTTACATCGATTGTGACAAGACACGGAGGTGCTGGTATTGACAAGAGCCTTGCCTGGGAAGCCATTCAGAGTCTCGCAAGGTCTAAGCTTGACAGTCTCACAGGCAGCTTGATAGCACAGGGGAGCCAAGGCTTCTACACTTCTGATGTATGTATCCATTAGGTTTAGTTCATATAGAACTAATCATTTTCCAGAGTCTTATATCTGCCGCTGGATGTTCGATAATTTCTCCTGAAAATGCCGGCTCTGTGAACCACGACGTTCCTCTAATGACAGACTCGGATACGTTCTTCCAGAATGAACAGCCTCCTGGGATCGAAGATGTTCAAACTCTGGAAGTTCCAGGTTTCGGACACAGCATTTATGATGACGGGCCCTTTTCACAGGTGCCCATTCCAAGTCCCTCTTCCGGAACGATTACTCTCCCAACTAACAGTCCATCCTTACAAGAGCCATGGCCCGATGGAATTTCTGTTGAATCTTCTGCGACTGGTAGCACTCGCACCATCACAGCCAGTCCTGTCTCTAAACACCATGGTGCAGCGCCTCAAAAGATGGGACAAAGACTTGAGGTTCCTCAAGAACGGCACCACCATTCTTGGTCCCGGAGAAACTTCAAACCCTTGTCAAAGCGTTCCATGAGTCAAGCTGATCGCTTGATGCAAGGCAATGGGTCAAAACTATCTGATAAGCGACCTAGGCGCGGAAGACCGAGTGAACGACCTAGTTGTGCCCGTTGCACAATTCAAAAGAAAAAAGTGAGTGAGGAACCCTCGAAGCATGGAAGAGACCTGACAAACGAAAAGTGCCATGGCAACCCCGAGACTTGCAAGCCTTGTAGCATGTCATCTATGTATCGGGAGCTCTGTGTTCCTGCAGATTTCAAAGGGTCTCGAACTCTACTTCATAGTCAGTCATCAAGCTTATCAGAAGATTCAGTGCTAAGATATCGTAGGCTTGTACCAAACACGGATCCAATCTTTACTCGACAATATCGCTGGATGGTTCCCGATAGAACCCTCTAATACAGTAACCATTGAAATCTCAAATGGATTCATACCGATATTACAAGTGACATTGGAGCGGTACATCCCTGTCAGACAAGATGCCCTCACTCATGTTCTGTTTCGTGGGACTGAAGCTGGCATGGTTACTCCCCGCGCCGAAAGCACGGCATTTTCCCTTGAAGAGGGTGCTCTAGGGCCGGAGAAGATTGATGCTTATTGTGATAGCCTCGCATTTGATCTAGCATTGAATGAAGGAAGACAGGCAACGGACAGGAATAGACTGGCAAGTCACATCCTCATGTTTGCCACGACACAATGTGAAGGGCTTCAAGAAATGCCTAGCATAGAAGGGGTATGTAAAGGAATCGCTGGTCATCTTGACATGCTCGACCCTTCGTGGGGACAACTTGGACTAACTTTGGACATAGATAAGCTTGGTACAGCTTGCGCTACGATTCTGGGCCATGCAGGCTGTATTTTTCAAGTATCCCTGGACGATAGAGAAAGGTGCTTCGGATATAGGCATGCGTCCGCTGAATATCCCCGGATGCTGGTTTGGAAAGACACTACTCCCGCGACTCGTCAACCAACAACTTGACAAGGCCTTCGAGATCCGCATGGATGAACTTGAGCGAGAGATCCTTGAACAACTCCAAGACATGATCCTCCGCCGCGACCGAAGCACGTACTGGTGTGCCATCTTTCTAACAACATTTATTCTTTTGCATAGCCTAGAGAAAGACTCATGGAACATGCACGCCTGGGAGTACGAGAAGAATCGCACTGGGGGGACTCGCTGGCCTTTGAGAAGAGATCCGTGTGATTACTACGGTCAGAACAAGTACATCGCAGATACATTGACGACATATTTCCGTATTGTGACGAATGGGCATGCGCCGTTTGCCGCAGACTGGACAAAAGCGTCAAACCAAGGACTGCTGGGTGAGAGTTTGCATGCTCGATCACTGATTGAGGGTATCCAGAAAGACCTACAGAATCCCCAGTCCGGTGAGTAAAATATCCCTCCAACTTGAAATCCCAGAAGCTGATCAGATAGCAGACTATTGGAGGGAACTGTGTGCCCCAAGCGAGTTCCGCAGGGATGATGTTGAGAGCTTGAATTATCACTACACCAAGAGATTAATTTTGGGTTAGACCAAGATTCAGTTTTTATTCTGTAAACTATCAAATTACATACGAATAATCATCCCTAGTACTGAAGAATTTCTTGCTGCGTTGTATCTTTTCCTCATCCGCCAACCTAGTCATTCTTGTGGCGTGGTATGATGCGTTCATCTAGCCGTCATCAAAATGCTCGTGCACATAATTCCCTGTAAAGCTGCGACACTAATCATCGGGTGGATCTGCGGATAACCGATCTTAGTTTCAGGGGCAAGGCAGAATTTGCAGTTTGGCACTTACACGTACGTATACTGTATATTCACTCCGTACTCTGTAGTCTGGGTATCATTTCGCGATAAATTCAAGCCCAACCCAATTGTTTTGCCAACAATCTCTGTCCCGTACTTCTTTGCGTGAGGGGGCCTCAGCACCTCAAATGACAGCTGGTGGCTGGTGAGACAAAGCCCGTCACAGCTTCACCTTTGGCATGCTGTCATTTGTGCTTCGACGCCTCGCGTAGGGGAAAGGGTCGTCATAGTTTCGGAGCCACATCGAGATTGGAGTGTCTTTCTCCGATAGCAACTTCAGACTGTGTAACGCGACGCGTGTGATGTTTTCCTTGGAGCTCTTTGGATCAGGCTGCGAGATGGTCAGCACAAATGGCTACACAGGCGGGTGAGTGCTGCTGACCTTGTTATTAACACATTCCGTTGTCTCACCCATTTTGTGACAGATCAAGTTACAGGGAGGTATACTGGCTGGATGGGTACACACAATTTTGTTGATATCTCAGAAATGAATTGAATTATTCTTTATTACAGCTGGGAAGAGCTGCTCTCCTTATACCACTATCCATGTTCATTCTCATCGCCCTGCCAGAGTTTTATCTTCCTTAGTGTCGGAAAGTATTAAAAAATATGAGTATTCTTGTCTTTTCCGACTGAATTCCCGCCTTTTTCTTTTGAAGCTGCCTGATGGAGGTCATCACAAACTGGATTGCGGATATTCACCTGCGTGCATGAAGTCTAACACAGCCTGAAGTATCCTTTGCATCTTCTGATTCGCCTACTTCCTCACCCTGCATATTTCAATGTGACATGGGACAGCGTGATACATTGCTCCCTCTGCAGCTGAGATCCTTGTAAATAGTGAGACATCCTAGACACCCATTCTGAGCATTGTCTTTCCCGAGGTGTGCTCCCCGCCGGGAAGTGGTGGCCTCATTATCTTGGCCATCTCCGAGGTCTTTATCCAATAAACTTTCCCTTCTTCTCCTCTCTTTTCTCTAATACCAGTGCCTTCGCCCGGTAAATAAGCAAGAATGCCTTGCCATCAATTGATTCTGCGCCTTGCTAGCTCCCTCTTGTAAACATGGTGCGCTCTGAGACGAAATCTGCCTGCTTGGCATTGGTCTTCTTGGGTCTCATGACCTTGGGCGACTCCATCACCGATAACCTTCTCCCCGCTCTCGCAGATGACGCCCACACCCAATCAGGTCACTGGAATCTCGGCACTGCGGCTCTTGTGCTCAAAGGCGTGTCTGGTGAGTTGGCGCTGCTCATGTTTAGCGAGCGATTTCTCCCGTTAAATGTAGCTTGATTACTGAAACAAAGCACAGATATCATAGGCCAATTTGTCATTGGCTATGTTCTCAGTACCAAGTCCAAGCATCATGCCATGAATCTTAACGCCACGAGTATCCTTGTCGCCAGTCTCGTCACATTGTTGAGCTGTATGCGGTTACCAAGCAGTCAATTCCCACAAACTCAAAACTGATAATAGTAATAGTATGCTATGAACAGAAATGGCCTATCTTGATCGCCGTTGTAGGCCCTCTAGTAAGATGTATCGGAGGAGGGTCTCATGCCTCGGCATTTCTCATACTCGCCGTACTCCATGATCAGGCCCCTGTTCAATACCGGTTTGCTCCCTCATCCTTCAGATCCCGATGACCCTGAATTTGTACTAATCGGTTTTTAGGTTCGCAAGTTACTACTGCACAGGAGCTGTTTCGGTCGTGGCTCAGTCTTTCGGTCCATTCTTTGCCTCTGCCCTCTCTGATTCCAGCCACGCCTTGCCCGGGATACTATCCGGAGCATGTTGTCTCATCGGCTTTGGGATCGTTGATGCACTGAAATCCACGCCTTGCGAGAGAAACAGTTCTAGCCATGATGAATACACTTTCTTGCTGCCTAATCACCAAAACAATGTTGAGCTTAAGAGCCTCAACATTTCGGTTACGGAGTACTTGTCAAGATGCATTGGCAAGAAGTCTCTCATCACAAAGTCGAGCCTCATATTTCTGCCACAAGTATTTTTTCTCATGGCTATTTGCAAATCAACTCGGCCACTTTTCAAAGCATACATCCAGCATAGAGACGGTGTTAGTCCTACAGAGGTATGCATACCAAGTCGTATATCTAGTACATACGCGCCGTTACTTACCTCGATTCTGTATCTAGGCCGAGGACTTGTGGGTTCTTCGCAGTGTCATGAGTGTTGTCATTTTTGGCATCATTCTACCAGGCATTGTTCTACGCACTGCACCGAGGGTCTCACATCCTAACAGTATCAACCTTCACGCCGCCCGAATCAGCATTTTCTTCATCTCTATTGGTGCCTTCATGATAGGTCTATCAGGTTCTCTACGTTCCATCACAGCAGGTATGTCATATCCAAAAGCTAAAGATGCCACTTTCTGAGACCAATTCCAAGCCCTTGTGATAAATACTCTCGGTGTTGCAACTGATCTGAGCCTGCTTGCCTTTGCCTCAAGCAGATTCAGCAACTCCGATGCAGGTACTGTCATGATGACCTTGGCATCGATCGAAAGCGCCGGAACATTGCTCGGAATCGGTGTTTTATACCCGATCTATCAATGGAGCATTAACAAAGACCTACCGTTTCTCGTGGGAGGCGTTCCTTACTACATATGTGGGGTGAGTATATACAGTTCAAGTCTACGCAGCATAACTGCTGAATCCAACCATAGTCTCTTTACGCAGTCACTGCCCTAGTTGTGTGGTCTTCAAGAATGAGAAGCCAAGCTACTGATTTATGAGCTGAGGTACGTAGAAGCATCCTTCCAAGAACTGTGCTAAAAGGTATTTTCCCCTCTTCAGGGGATTCAATAATTCTATGCAAGCTAGGTCTTAAAGGTCATCATGAGAAACATTGATCAACAAGCCTTAACAATCACGCGTAGAATCATCGGTCCGGATTGCTCAGAAAACACTAACAAAAATAGTCAAACGATTGAGTTAGGAACAGGCTAATAATACATAAGGTGGTGTGATGGGGTACCAACTCGGCAGGGTTTACAGGACTGCAGATAGAGGTACTTGAGAGCTCGTTCCCTTTTTCATGTAAAATTACAGACGCCTGTGTCTACTCTCCGCGTCTAGTATGAAGTCACCGGTTATATGGAGTATTAGAGGGTGGATTAGCCGCCCCTAAACATTAACTAACCGGTATCATTTTGCCGCTGCTGTGCACCTAAACTGTGATGTTTTACACTTATATGCCGGCCTCGGCATCGCTTTTCTCCTAATTATGGCCCTAATATATCTCGCTAGGCCATATCGCAAACTTCTTGTCACTACCTAGATCGGCCTTGACCATACGAAGAGCCAGGAGACTGACACCAACACTTGGTCTTTCTGTCTCAGGACCCGAACAATTATCCATAGAACTGGCGTCCGTGGATGGCTCGGGCTGTACATGAAGTCCGTGGAACTTGCACATATAGACAATCGGTCGCAGGCTGCAACCCAACTTGAGACAGCTCTTATGCAGCCAACCAAGACGGGATTATTTGCAAGGCAATGCACCATGAATCATCGTATCTCAACAGCGAGTATTCTTAAACTGCTCCAGAATGTTCATTCAATATTGCCCAGCATCCTGATTTGTTCCAGTCTCTTCGCGAAGAGATCAAGAATGTGTTGACTACAGAGGGACTCAAAAAGACAGCCTTATATAATTTGAAGCTCATGGATAGTGTCATCAATGAGTCTCGGAGATTACGGCCAGTTTTGCTCGGTAAGTAGCTCACTAAGTATTCTACAATTAACATCTTGCGTCTAACCACTTTTCAAGGTTCCTTCCGGAGGCAGGCTATGGCAGATATCACTCTTCCAAATGGCGATGTGATCAAAAAGGAGAGAAGATTGTCTGCGACACAACTCATATGTGGAACGGCGATTACTATGAAGAAGCTGCAAAATTCGACGGTTATCGTTTCCTGCGAATGCGGGAGGCATCTGAGCAAGACAGGCACCCTCAACTTGTCAGCACTAGCTTTGACCACCTAGGCTTTGTTCATGGCAATCATGCGTGCCCTGGTCGATTCTTTGCGGCGAATAAGATCAAGATCGCGTTGTGCCATATGCTCTTGAAGTATGATTGGAAGTTGGCGGATGGTGTAGTTCCGAAGCCATCGGGTTTTGGAATGGTTTGTTTGCCTGATCTGCAGGCTAAGCTGCTTATCAGACGAAGGCATGAGGAGTTGGACATTGACTCCATCAATACTTAAGATAAAGGGTCGTCATCTCAAGGCCAGCTACTCATTAGGGGGATCAGCTGAGGACAAAGGCAAGAAATTGACTTGATTCTCACGGAATACTCTTTACACAAGCAATGAGTGTTCTGCACAGTTTCTGTTTA
This sequence comes from Fusarium sp. NRRL 52700, assembly GCA_013396095.1. Classification (NCBI taxonomy): domain Eukaryota; kingdom Fungi; phylum Ascomycota; class Sordariomycetes; order Hypocreales; family Nectriaceae; genus Fusarium; species Fusarium sp. NRRL 52700. Next base: position 34,332 of record JAAQRM010000213.1, on the reverse strand, counting down.
ACGGATTGTTATATTTTGGTTGATTCCATATCGTCATCAACACGGTTCTGGGTAGTCATCTCTATCATACTCTCCAGTCCGCCGTGAATAAGAACGAAACATGCGTCTGGGCTTCGAAACACTTCCTCTTTCCCCACCTTCTGCCAGTCTCGTTTGGCTGTCTAAGTCTTGAACATCTTCTAGATGATATGTCCCATTGCTAAGCCGACTCGAGAATGTGCCGTCGGCTATGATGCCGCAATGCTTGTCGCGGGCTATCTTGCCTATGAGATCCGCCATTGACATCTCGATGTGTAATTTTACAGTGTATGCAAGTGGATGAAATTGCATGTACCTGCGAACAGTTAGCACATGTTCAAGATAACAGTAAGTCGGGGACTTGGGGGCTAGGGGCGTACACAAATGTATTTCGTAAACTCATCATGGCTATAATAAGGACATCCATGCTCAAGGAAAACCCAATGATAAACATATTAAAATGCGTCAACCTCTTATACTTGGTAAGGCCATGTATAATAAGATTTTTTCGAACAATGTGGATGAAGTAGAAATTCAGACAGCCGTCGACAATGAGATAGATGACTTTTTCGCATCGATCCCACCATTCGTTGATGTGGATATATCGTTCGGATACTTGCAATCGCGCCGGAATCCATATGCAGTAGACGGAAATATTAACGGCGGTAATAAGTGTGCCGATGAGGACTTTGAGGCGGTATGCTTTCTTTTTGTTGGTGAGGAGGATGCCGCATCGGTTGACGATGATTTGGAGAAGGAATTGGACCTATCGGGAGAGGAGAGTGTTAATTTTGGCGGTTCGCGCGGATGTCTTTGAAATTCGTACCTGAAGCGCCCATGTCGTGACTGAGAAGCGGTCAGCGAATTTCATATTAAAGAGACTGGAAACTCACGAATTGTGAAATAAAATGCAAAGCTGTAGTTGATGTCTGTCAGTGAGCATGCTCTCTCATTGCCCGATATGCGACAACTGACCTTGGGGGTATAACGTCCAGTAAATGCAAGATACAAATAACCATAAAAATCGTACAGACCGTCAACTCCCCCCAGACCATTATGATATAAGCATTTCGAAACACCCGCCGGCCATGGCGCTGATACACCTGCCAAGTCTGCCTAATGGCCTTGAAGACAGTCAACCATCCAAAACCAAGCGTGAAGCCGAACGCCGTCGACGCGATGATAAGATCACCTCTTGTAACCTCTTGGGCTTTGTAGTGGGGAGAGAGGAGGGTTAACATGGCATGTCAGATGGGAAACATTTGGGCGTGATATCTCGGGTGTTGTTTTCCATGGTTTGAGGAATTGGAGATGCATAAGAGGCGGAAGAAAAATTAGAGGAAGGACATCATAGACTAGAGGTGAGAAAAGCAAAGACTTGGCCGAGGGCACATGCAGGGTGATATGTAGCGGCGGGCTAATGATTGGGAGTTGTTGAGATGCTAACTAAAGCCTCTTCATGCACGTCGGATCAGTAATGTATCATTGACGTAACTCGATCAGCAATGTCCGAGAGCGAACAAGTACCGTCTACTGTAGCATCAGCTAATGGGGAGAACCTTAAGAGTGCCTTTTTTCGCCCCTAATCTCCAAAGTATGTACATAGTTCAAGTCTTTCCCCGCGTCGGCAGATTCCAGACCCAAAGAGGCGTTTTCACTGCCGTCAGCCGTTGAGAACCGTGCTTTGCTGTAGTTTCCGAGTCGTGCTCATGACTTTGCTTTGCTATGCGCTGCTTGTCTTGGAACTTTGGGTAACAAGATCTGCGTGCCAAGTGACGTTCTGCGTTGGCTGATAAGTGACCTATCGATTAAAGGGTTGCGCATCAACCAATTGGTGGTCGTGAGTGGCTGCAGATCGGCGGTGATGTGTTGAGGCTGAGACTTTTGAACGAGTCAAGCAGGGAGAGTTTGAGGGAGCAGTGTCTAGAATGCGTCCAATTGCATTGTGGTGAATTGATTCATTTCGTTGCAATCCAGTCTCTTTGACCCCTCATATTCGAGCAGTCGACATCACTCAAACTCTATTCATCACCTCTCGTATCGTGGCATCTTCATTTCGCCTACGAAGCCACTTGTCTCACCGCCTTGAGCATATTATCTATCAACCTTCACATGAAAAAGAAAAGAAACGAACCGTAATTAGGGCTAAGGTGGGCGCAGGTCATCTGTCTTCCCAACGACTTGGTTCGTCACCCGGTTTCCTAAGGATAATCCCTCCCCGCTAGCAACCGGATCGTCAAGCCACAGTTGCCGTTCGCACAACCAAAAGATTGGGATCTTCCATTGCGATTAGGATACTGCTTTCAGCTTTGCCGCGCTGCACAGTAGCCGAATCAGGATGGAGACGAATCGGGCGCGGCTCGTGCCGAGACCCAGACTCCAAACCGAGGAGTCGACTTTGTCCCCTGAGGTGATCAATCGAATTATCGCTTTTGCTGGTGCTTGAGTATTTGAGGGCCAGGGTTGAAATGTCAGCTGGACTGCCGATGCAGCTTTTGGCGGCTGATGCGCCTCTCATGCCTTGACACCGCTCAATGTGGCTTGGGTATGGGAAAGAGTATTTCCGGCGTGATACAGTTGCCAAACGATTCCAATTAGATCAAATGAGCTCTTCAAGAGCCCTATAACATTTGCAAGGCCGCGGCAACGTATCACAAGTCGTAGCGTCAAGCCCAATCTAACGTGGCCGACACTGAAGCTAATTAATTCCATCGTTTGCTTCCCCGCAAATTCAAGCTGGGCGATCGCCCTCTAATTGAAGCCGGTGCAGATGAAACGGCACTCATAGTTCAAGAGGCTTAAGAAAAGGGTCTGTGCAAAGATCGATCATTTCGGTGCCGGTTTTAGAACTGTTAAGTGCAATGATCAGGTTTCAATGAGGCTGATGTCGACGAGAAGAATGCCATGTCGAGATAGCTGTTCGCCGATGGTGCCCAATCTGACTCAACTACCCTGAAGCTAGTGCAAATGTTGAAACTGTAATGTCGATAGGCCATAGGGCTCAATGCTGTGAAGCACTACAGCTTGTCATGTTCATGTAAAAATGACATTCGAAGGTTTGCTATTTCCTTTTACGAAAGATTGCCACATCAGGGACTGGGTTCTCAATTTCATTGACCAACTGATATCCTGTGCGTGCGTCTTTGTTCCCTAAGTAGCTATCAAGCGGAGCTGCGCGCACTTCGGGCCTCGCGATCATCAAAGATCCTGAAAAAAGGGTAACATGTACTTATTGGAAATCGTATGTACTAAGAAGTTTTTGATCTCTTTATCTGTGTCAGACCATCTTCCAACCATCCAAGCGATGTGAAAGCGGGTTTATTTGCAGTTCGTTCCGCCATGAACAAAAGTACCGTCAGAGTTCTCACAGCCACATGTTCCGTCATTAGGATCCTTGATACAGGTTGTTCCAACTCCAGAAGACTCTCCATTGTCGCTAATAATCGTCAGATCTATATCATAACCATTTATTTAGAACACTTACTTCCAGAAAAAGGTCCAGTAATCCGCATCGGAAGTGAGCTCGTCGGAGGTAGGAGCCTCACATTCGTAAGCTTCGCAGGTACCGTAGGGAGCACCGTTGTTGGCATCATATTGGTGATCGACCTTGAAGATGGCAAAGGTCTGCTGGCCAGAGACACGGGTGTTGTAGGCACATTCAGCAGCTTGGATGGCATTAGAGGTCTTGGATGCTGGTTGTAGTGTTAGTATGTGATATGGATGGGAATCAGGTTCACGCACGAGAGCATGATGGGCTCTTGGGGTATTTGCCCTTGGTGTTACTCTGAGCAGGCTCGAGAGTAGCAGTAACGGCGCCTGCAACGGCGAGGACTGAAGCGAGTGTAGTGAGAGGATACATGGTGAATAATATGCGATGTTCGAGCCTTGGCGACAAGAAGTTGATAGTCAGGTTGAGTCGAGATAAGATTGTTGCTCCAAGACATTCAGAGACCTTATATACGACCATTTCTCTCCTTTGTTTCAAAGAAATTGAAGACGTGTTTTCGAAACATGCCATAGTGGAGATACGTTTGCCCCTTGGCCAATTCTAGCAAGGATAAAGTGGCTCATGCTCAACAACAGCCGTCGTATTTATACGCGGCTTAAAACATGCATGGGTATTATCTGGGTCTGTCAGCGTTGTTTGGGTGAAACAGCCGGTTTTGAGGCTGCGACTGGTGGAGATATTTGGCTGAGCAAGCCGATAACCCGATGATGATGTTTCGGAGATATTGTAAACTGGGGTATGTTTCCTGTGTATTGCGTAGCTGAGCTGGCTTAGGTTACATATATTGCCCACATTCAGTGTGTCCGACATAAAGTGCCCCATATTTAACTTAAATCTACACTGAATCAACTTTGGAGCCTGGCCTTTGCTCAGGTCAAGTCTCGACGAAGGTGAGAAGTTGCCCTCAATCTTGGACTGTTCTCTAGACGGATCACGCATAAAAAAGAACGATCGAGAACTGGAAAACGGCATTGGACTAACTGCTAGTTTCAAGTAAGGCATGCAATTACACAGGAATTTATTAAAATGTTATCTAGTTAAGGTGAAGTATACTGATAAACTAAGCTAAAGATCCTCCACATCCGCGGCGGTATGCGGATGAAACGTCTCAAAGTTAAAAATCGCCTTCTTGGTCTCACCCTTCGGTTCATACAACACCAGCTCTGGGCAATCGCCCAAATCGCCGAATGCGCCAGAGTCAGTAAATATACCATCTTGCAGACTCCCTGTAACATTGAAGTAATACCCAATTTCCCGTATTCTTTGCCCGGCACAACGAAGTGACACGCGGGAACCATGATGATCCTCAAGTGTATCTTGGATATCAGATAGCCGATAAAACATGGAATATGAAGGAACAATGCCGTCGTCACGAAGCCACTCATAAGTCGGCAACCTCTTGTGGAGAGACATGGCTTTTTGGAAGTAGGGGGCTGCTTCTTCTGAGACTTCATAGTGGCTGAAGCACTCTGGGCTCAAGGTGCTGAAGCATGTCCCATGCTTGACCCATTGATCTTGCCAGAGCTCGTCGTTATCACTGTCGGGTGAGTCCCAGAGTTTGGTCATATCGTCAATAGTATCTTCAGCACCTGCATGGTAGAGGATTTGTGTGATGTTTGTGTATGTGCGGTTGGTGTCGCAGTGGGTAGGGAGGGAGCCGTCATTGTGGATTGGCCAGAGTCCACCGACTGTCCACGAGTCTAATGAAGAGGTCAGATACAGTCGGTTTTGTTCATGCGGGGAACAGAGACTCACCTAGAGGTCCAGTGACTGGTCGTGTATCCCAGACTTGAGTCTGAATTAGTCTTGCAGGTGATGAATAGCAGCAGGTATCGTCAGCTGCAGTATCATCATAGCATGAGCCTCTACGGCTACCGGCGTAGACATTTGGTGTCCCAGCAAGTGCTACAACAGAGGTAGCTGCTGTGATGAGAGATAAAATCTGAAACGAAGACATGTTGCTGCTTTCTCAAGGTACTGGAGTCTTCACTTGAGTTACTTTGCAACACTTGATTTTTGTACTGATATGGCCCCTGGCTTTATAATTCTCACTGGCACTTCTCTGATCTATGAGTGAATTCTGTAAAATCTAGCTCGTAAAACCAGCCGCGCGTAGTCCGTGACTGAGCATCATAGAACTTTTGGTTCTGGGGCTGATACAAATCCTCACTTGGCAAAGTTTATATCCTAATCACCAATCACAAACGGAACCGCGTCAGCTACAGTCCGAAAACGTTCAGCCTCGTCTTGGGGTGATGTAGAGTTTGTGGAAATCAACTGACACGATACCAAATGCGGACTCTGCGGGACAAACATCGAGTGATAGTCTTGCAGATCCATACCAATTCACGAATTCACTTTTGAATTTCTTGGTTTTTCGTTCATGCAAGGGACTGATATCGTTATTTGTTTTCATTCAAATCTTGATTTTCCTGGACCTGCAGGCCCGTTTGGTTTCAGTTGAAGCCACGATGATCACAATTTCTCCTCATCATGATAACACAAAACCTGGAATGCGGACCGGTCCGTGTAACTGCAGCTGCAGTGGTTGGAAGGGTGATGATGTATGCCTCTGGCCCAAGCTCCTCAGCCATGGGCTTACGTTAGAAGGAGTTGGAACTATTTGAATCGCCATTCCAGAGATTGCGAGGGAAAAGTTATTATCGGAAGATTAAGGATTGCCATACTGAGCTGCTAAGAATAGGATTGGGTTTTACGTGACTGTCAAGGCCCAAGAGATTCTGGATCATTGCTGTCATACTCATGGCTGGCTGAGCTTCATAGCTGAGAAATACATCCATCCTCGGATAGTGGTCTGCGATCGGACGGTATGTCTCAGATATGCTCAGCGGACGGGACATCTACCCGAGCTTAGTAGACCCATAAGATCGGAACTGAGATCCCAGGGTACCCCTTCTTCCGTATCACTCAACACCATCACCAATATCTTGCAGCTTTTCAGAACTTCGCAGCCTATTCTTGGCCGAACCTAATTCGTTTCCCGGCCAGTCTAGCAAAAGGACCATGAACTCTCACCATCACAGAAACCTGATTGTCGGAATGTGATAGTTAGACTTTCACCTGTCAGAGACTGGGCCACCGCCACAAAAACGAGGACAACGGTGAGAACACGGCGGAAGATATGTAAGCCTCCAACGATGAATGGCATTCGTCTTGACTCGTGCGAGAAGTGTATCCCGGCTGCGCGGACTAGGCACGGCCCCAGAATTTAGGCTATTTGAGCATGTGTGGAGAATGAAACGTCATGATGTTGATGCACTGGAATGCCGACCCATCACTCGATCAACCTGGTCTTCGGGGTGTCTCGCTGCTTGACTGATATGCCGTTGAATTCAATTCAGTTATTTTGACTTTGCAACGGTTCAGAACCATAAGATGCCCGTTGTTTTCTGGCCGATGATGGCTTCAGAAGTAAAGACTCGCCTTGCATTGCACCGAGGTCGATCAAGGATGACACTCCTGCTCGGACCGATACAGGCTACGTTACATAGTAAAGAGGGGAAAGGCGATGTCATCAAGAACAAGATAGTTTATAAAACCGTCGTTGATTACAATCTCCGCTTCTTTCCCGCATAATCTTATCATGATACTCCTGGGAAAATGAAGGTTTCCAGTATCATCGCGTGCCTTTGCGCATCCTCACTGGCTTCAAAACCGCCACAGTTTCACAATTCAGCAAATCACCCCGGCGCCGATCCTTATGTGATGTGGGACTACAAAACAAACCAATATTATGCCTATTCTACAGAGGGAGCAGATCCAGGAAGTCTCTTCGCGATTTACAGCAGTCCTGATCTGTCAACTTGGCACAAATACCCCGGTGGCGTTCTGAAAGCGTGCTACGATGATGACATGAACCGGATCAAAGGTGGCCAGGCCTGCTGGGCGCGTGACTGGTACTGGGCTCCCGAGATATACTACAACGAGCAAACCGGGTGGTACTTTTTCTTCTATGCTGGCCGGTTGCGGGAGGACTTGGCCAAGGATTACTTCCGATACTCGGACTTTGAAGAGCCGTCTAAGATTGGCGTGGCTGTCGCTCGTTATCCGACGGGGCCGTTTAGGGAAATCGAGTCTAAGCCGATTGAATACTATCCATTCGATCCCGACTATCATGATGTCAATCTCATTATGGACGAGAAGCAGATGCTGCCTCCACTGAGTCTCGCAGAGGGTCAGACAGCGCCCAAGGGAACATATATCCCCACCATCGATGTCAATATCTTTTTTGACACGGATAAGCGCATTTATCTTTACCTCTCACGGAATGCATACCGAAACTGGAACTGGGATAGCAAGCTGGGCAAGTACATCGAGGAGTCCAATATCATCGTGGTTGAGATGGAACGCGCTTGGTGGGACGATCCAAAGGCATTAACCATGCCACAAATCATCGCCACACAAAGGAACCTTCATGCCCCGAATGCACCAAAGCTTCCCTCTAACATCACTTCATATAACGGCACTGGTGAGATTGGTTCACCACCTCGCAAAGACGGCTGGAAGACTGTTATTTCCTATGGCGCTGATCCGCAAGACTGGGAGAACTTTCATGTTAACGACTATCAAAAGTTCAATGGCACGAAGAAAGATCGTCGTTGGGCTGAAGGGAGCACTCTCATCACGAGACCTGGAAAACAAGATGCAAAACCTGTTTATCTTCTATTATACAGCGCCAACAACTATGAAGCATCCAACTATGGCGTTGGCTTCGCAACTGCAAAATCTCCATTTGGTCCTTTCCGAAAATCTTCCAACAATCCTATCCTTTCGCAAAACCCCGATAATGAGATCCCAATATATTCAACTGGCCATGGTAGCATTGTTGCTTCACCTGGTAAGAATAGCAAGATAATCGGCGCTCAGGAGGTTACGCATAAAACACCTATCGGTGCTGAGCTGTTTTATGTGCATCATGGCCGTAACAGCACGGATCGAGATCGTTCCATTTACACAACTCGACTGAGTCTCATTGCAGATGCTGTCGACTTCGGGTCTAAGGATGCTTTGCGCATGAGTCTTACACCACTTGATCAACCTCTGCCAAAGAACACGTATCCCATCAAAATGTTTGCCGAATGCTCTATTTCGCACTTTCTGAACAACAAAAGAGGGCATGAATATCACGTTCGTGTTGAATCCAAGCTAGATGCGCCTTTTGATATTCTTGAACCCACGAATAGGGTTGTTGCACTGCCAGGAAATAAAGCTCCAACGTCCGTGAGAGCTGATGCGCACGATGGCTCGTTTAGCCTATCTTTTGATGACAAGATTGTGAAAGAATTGGCTTACCAGCGCCTGGGTGTGGACGGAACATGGACAACAGTCACAAAGAGCACAATTGCCTGTAAATAGTCTTCAATTAATGCTAGCGAGTTGCCTGTTGCTAGGAAGACTAAAACTTTCAAACTTCAGAGACCTTTCTCGGAAATTCGTGCAATTACGGGCGAGGGATCTATAAAAACCTCCATCTTATACGATTTCAAGTTTCCCTCCTCATCCCTCTTCATCAGCAACGTAGCAATTGCTGGGACTTTGATTTCTTGCGTTTTGGGATCGTCTCCTTTGACAAGGTAACGAACATCACAACGATGATAGATGCAGGGGCTCACAAAGTCTAGACTTGTGAGAAATTTGCAGGAGAGCATGTGATATATCATAGCTTACCAACATGTATAATATCATGTTCTAGTCCATCGAACTTGGCCCATATAGCTTTGAACATCTGGATATACCATCAGCATGTGAAAGGGAACAGGTTCTGGCTTGTGTAGTACTTCTCTAGCATCTGTGACGGAGCACGCAGGGCTATTTGCGTATTGGATTGTGGCATCTACCGTATAGAACTTGTCGAGCCATGCGTCTACATCCATTTTGGCACTGTAGGCATTGTTCTGTGAAGACAAATGTGTCAATATCAACAGAGTTTAGGCTGCAGAGGATAGGCTTACTTCAACCAACCAAGCCGCAGCCTCTTCTTTCGAAATCTGCAGATCCGAAGACATTTCAAATCTATCTTTGTTTTTTTTTACCTTTACTTGTGTTCGCAGTTGTTATAGTCTGGAAGAGCCGTGAAGCATTTTCATGTATCATGAAATTTTTACCCCCTCACTTCACTAGTCAAGTTAAATTTTGGATAAGGTTGACCGCTACACTGACTAAGCCCGCGACGTCCAGACCACATAGTCAGGTACCCAGATAGTTTAGATAGCGGCCATACTATGTGGAACTTCATAAATAGTAGACCGTCCAATTCTGGGGCTCCAATGGTTTGACAGGGTAAAAGCCATGATTATGAACACGCATCTTCTGGATATTAGGCTACAGTATCAAGCAGCAATTTGAAAAACCTTGTTGAATTCAAGAACTTGATAAACTATCCAGTGTTCACATAGTACCAACTGTCGAGCTCCCTTGTGTTTTGCATCCAAGTCATACACAATCACGTCTAACTCATTGGTCCCATATCTCTGCAATGCATTTCATGTTGGGGATATAAGAAACCGAAGATGCTAAGAATAAGCCTAAACATAGACAACCTTGGTAACGGTGGGAGTAGGGGCCGCAACGGTAACAACAGAGGCACTAGCACAAGAGCAAGCCGTAAGATAGCGAGGCTCGCCAGAGCAAGCACTAGCATAGGTAGGAATAGACTTGGTAACATAGACAGTGCTTGATATTATCAGTCACAGACCCCAACAAGAATTAAGTAACTGTGACTTACGTTGCATCAGGAGTTGTAGTGACCTGGAGATAAGCTTCGCACTCAGCCTTGTATGAAGCAACGACGGCAGGGCCACGGAATCCAGGGACAACGGCTCTGGCACAGTTGTCGCCGCAACCGGAGCGCTCCTGAAGCTCCTTGGGGATGTTGATGGCCAGGACAGGGGCAATGAGAGCGGCGATGATAGTGAACTTCATGGTGAAGATATTGTAGTTCTTTTTGTCAAAGGGAAAGTTCAGAAGGCTTATTGAGTGTTTGGTAGCCGAGTTGAGTGAAGAACGTACTGAGTATGATGAGGAAATGGGATATTGGCGTGCTCTTTATACACAAGTTCTTCACCCCAGGTCTTTGCCAACTCCATGCCGAACATACTCTTCCTCTAAAAACGCTTTTTACACCGACAAGAAGTCCCAACGGTTTTAATAAAAAGAACGCCTAGCACCACGAGGTTATCGCCATCATCCATCAATTTACCACGTTTTCTACAGCTAGCGCACCGTTGGCAGCTCCTAGTCAGATATCCTAAACGCCACAGACCCAACCGTCAAAGGGGCATGAGCTGTTAATGAGGCGATCTAGATCGCACTAATCAGAAGCTGAGATCCATTAAAGGAAAGGTGGAACGGTCTTTTTCAGTGTTTGTCGGGCCTCGTGATAGTTTCGGGAATAGAAGTGGAAAATAAGGGGGTAGACTATTTAAAGTCTTGGTCCACGAGTTCCGGATTGGGAATTCAGCTGGATCAAGGGTCTCATTAGCGGAGGTGAGGTACTGAATGGGCAAGGCTGTCACGGTAGGGAGAATAGGATATGGCCGAGTCATTGCCAGGGGGTGTTTGGGTGTTGCTTCGGTCGTGCGCAAGCAATGGAGGGCACGGGGCTTGCAACCAACAGGTAGACTCACGTCACAGGGCTGTTGTGCCGCAGGACCGGTTTATAGGCCAAGATAATGAGCCACGGTGAATACTTATTAAGCATACATAAACCAATATCTGGAGATTCACTTCAGCGAAGCATCCGAGATTCAAACTATTACAGCCGGAATAGACTTGGACTATCAGCAAGCCTTGACTCTAACCATAAATACAATCTGTTGATTCAGACCACTCGGTCTGCCCAAGGAATAGGAATTGTACCTATCCTCCTTTCAACCGTCCATGCCATCGCGAATGCGCAAGAAGTTGGCATACCGCTCCAAAGTCCAGCGGCGCGACGCCTTGCCCCAAATAGCCATGGGCAGCGACGACATGATAATGACGAAGCTAAGAATACCTAGCTCGATGAAGGTGTTCTGTAGACCGGTGTCAATCCAGTAGCTACACACGAATGTGAAGATGGTGGCGAGGGTGTTGTTGATGACGGCGACACCAACCATGCCCTCGAGAACCATGTCGGGGTAGCTGTCGGCTAGGTACGTGATGCTCAGATCACCAGCGCAACCATAGCCGAAGCCGATAAAGCCCAGCGCGACGTAGGGAACAGGCCAGTCCCAACCATGTGCTGAGCCAATACCGAATAGCCACATACCCAAGGGAAAGATGATCACGCAGAGGGCCATGAGGTGGAGACGGAACTCGGCTTCCATGATGCCGTTGTTGCGCTTGGCCTTCCAGAGGATGAACTTATCGCTGCAGTATCCGCCGTAGAAACAGCCAATGACACTTCCAATCAGACATGGAATGTTCATGTTGGCGACAGCAGAGTCGCTGTAGTTGTACGGCGCGTTTATCCAGTAATCCTCCTCGACGGTGAGGTAGAAGGACAATGCAATGTTCTGCATTCCCCACTGCAGACCAGCGAACCAAACTGCGGGAAAGGAAAAGATGCGCATCGTGTGCCACAGGCGGTGGACATACTGCGTCAATCCCAAACCGCGCAGGTTGGACGCCGGAGTGATAAGAGCAATACGCTGCCAGTAAGACTTCTTGCGCGCGAACGAGGCATCGAGTCTGTTGCGCTCGACCTCCTCTCGTCGCACTGCAGATGCGGTTTGAGAGATCGCAGCTTCTTCGTCAACTGGAGGCGATAGGTCCTTCTCCTCGGCATCCTTTGTGACGACATGGTTGCCAGTAGGCGCGGGAATACCCTCAACATTGCCGCGGCTGGCGTCGCGCTCCTCAGTCTGGTGGAGATTGAGGTACCGATTGCGCTCAAAGGCTGTCTCCTCAAGACCGAAGTAAAAGAGGACGAGGGTGAAGCCAGAGGCAATTGCGCCCATGTAGCCAATCCAGCGCCATCCGATATTATCTGCCAAATGGCCTCCGATCAAAGGACCGACATAGGTTCCGACCGTAGTGGCAAGGGTATACATACCCAGCGAAGTACCATTCTGGTGCTCGAACCAAATGTCCAGCAGAGACAATTGAACAACGGCCTCAGCGACAGACTCGGAAGCACCGACAAAGAGCTGGGACCAAATCGTGTCGCCGGTTGTCTTCAAACGGCCGAACCAAATGTTGCCAATAAGACCCCATACCGTCCCTACCAAGTATAGAATTCGTCGTCCGTAAAGATGTGTCGCAGGCGAGCTGAGAAGCGTCCAGTATCCGATCGCGACAAAGAGCACACCAGCGCCAGTATTGAAAACATCGTAACTAATCCCGTATTGTTCATTGACGCCTGTACTCGCGGCGCCAGCGACATTGGAGGTGGCGGCGGTCAAAGCGACGATGTAGCACACGAGAAACGAATGCCAGGTCTTGCGCGCAAGACTCCAGTTCAATGGATCATTGGGAGACTTTGTCGGAGGAGGGACGAGGATGACATCGCCATGCTTTTCGATACTGGCATCGCCGGAAGCGACGCTGGCGTGCTCGTCGGCGAAGAGACGCCGTGTGCCCGGAAGGACTTCATCTAGATCGCGAGCAGACGGAACGGCCATCCGCGTCGATTTGCAGTGGTACTTGGTAGTGGGGTCTTGTTAAGTCGTCTTGGGGGGCAAACGGCTCCTCGGAGCCGCATTCACACGCGTTAAGGAGGATAGGTATGGGTATGCAGGATATCGATCGAGAGTCAGCAAGACATTGTCTGTATGCGATAGTGATTTCCTAGCAGGTCAGAAACAGAGCAGTAGTCGCACAGAGAAGAGGAGGGGAGGAAATTTTTTATATTATGCCCAAGGATCCATATCTTTCGGAGCAGTCCCCCACCAGAAGGTTCATTCCCATGTCGGGCCGCAATGGGGAGACCGGAGCGATTCCACAAGGGGGAATGTGTCTGACAATTTGTGGTACGTTTGGCTGGGTTGAATTTAAATGGCTTAAGCTGTTGATGTCATGGGTGTGGAAGACGGCACACCACTTCCGTGATGGAGAGATAAGGTCGAGGTCGCGTGTGTGTTTTGCGCTGGTATTGGACGAATGATCCCTGGGGTAAGTTGCCATCTTTTTCGTCAACGGTCTTCCCCGATGAGGTTCGGCGATCACTATCGTTTTGAGAGTAGCATTCTAAGCATAATTGAAGCGATGCGACGCACGCGACAACACTTTCAGACAAATTGAAGCTGGCGACGTTGTTGTACCTGTCTGTTCGCGAAAAAATGTCCACTCCAGCAGCCAGTGACAAATGTGCTTGGCCGATTGATTAGTCACCAGCTGAATCTACGGAGACAGCCCTCCCTCAACGGTCAAAATCAAATGGGAGTTTCCATTAGGTCAACTCCATTGAACCTTGACTTGGACGGACCAAGCTCGCCGCTCAGCTCAGTATGGCGATCGTGATGCAACCACATGCTTTCCCCTTTTCTCGGCCATGAAGGAAAAAACCGCATGGTCCATGCCTTCTAGAAGCCAGGTCCAGGGCAAGGATTACTGGAGCCTAACAGCTCACCAAGTCAGCAGCATGATTCAGGTTTCTGCCAAAAATTTTCATTCATGAAACGAATTGCGTTGCGGAAAAGTTGTGTGAAGCATTTATACGTCGCTTTCATAATAGTTGCTATACATCGTTGCCGTGGTATCAAATATGTCCTGTTTTCCCATGATCCCATCTCAGCGCCAGACCTAAACCATCAAAAAGTCCACGTTCAAATCTTTGAGTTTCTGCAACCAATTCATACATCCATCATCGCTGTTCTCGTGCTTCCACAAAATCTGCAACGTATCAATCGCAGAGTATAGGAATCCCCACGGGTTGATTTGCGCTACCGCCTTCAGTCGATCCATAACCCACGTCCGGCTCTCCGGAGTCGTTACTGTTGTTCCATAAATAAAGGTGGGCCAGCCCGTGGCTTTGAAGTTTGGGTCTTCGTCAGGCTGTGGTAGGAGCGTCTCGTAAAGATCCTGGATAAGTGTTTTGGGAACTTGTTCTGGCATTCTGGCCCGTAGCGCGGGAGCTGCCTGAATGATGTATAGACAGGTTGCCAATCTGTGCGCGGAGCCAGTTCGGGCACTACTCCATAGGGCAGCTTTGCTTGCATCTGGCATTCTTTCCTTTGCCCATTTGAGGACGTCGAGACGTTGTACACGGTCCAGTAGGTTGGTGAATTCGATAAGCGCTTCATTGCTGGAGACATTCCCTTGAGCTTCAGCATGTAAAAGGTGTGCCGTCTCCCGGAGGATGTCGAGAACTTCAGGTGGGCAACAGAAGAAAGAGTTGTTGGTTCGCGATAGTGTTTCCTTGACTTGACTTGGCGCAAATGATGCTGCTTGGGTGCCTGGTTGTGATGGGTTGAAAGACAAGCTCAATGTGCAATAGCTACGTGAGTCAGTTAGCATCGAGTCAGTTGGTCGGGAGTTGGAGTCTCTCCACTTACACATAACAATCCGCAACAATATAGTCTCTCAGAGTTTTGTCGGAGCCAGTATATGGTTCTATCATATTCAAAAGCTTCTTCGCGCCCTCGAGATGAGGCCGCCAACTTTGCCAGCCAGACTCGATGAGCTCTGAGTTGATGAGAAACAAAACAGTAGCAAGAATCACATCGGCTCCAATGGTGTCAATATTCCGTAAGGCATCGGGCATCATTTGCAGTCCTTTTTGTTTGGCAACGAGAGCATCCATAAGCAATTTCTTTGGTGCCTCTTCTCTTTCATATGAGTTAGGGCCTAGCCATGATCTTGATAAATTGCACATATGAGATGCAGATACTGCAATGATGATTTGTTGCAAAAATGGATGCTCATTTGTGAGTTGCAGAAGATTTAGATATGGATTTCTGTTACCGTTGGTTTGGTCATCACCAACGAGATCCAGGCTAACTCGAGTTGAATCTGAGTTGAGGGTTAGCATTATGAAAGACCAATGCCTTGAGAAATCATACAATAATTCAAGTACCATCTCTGGGAATGCGTCATGTCCTGAAATAATGGATCGACCAATGTCCACGGAGAGTTGGATGATGTTGGTGAAGGGGGCGAAGGAGGGGACCATGGCTTAGTTTTGTTCGGGACAAAGAGTTGATTTTCCTGAGGCGATACTAAACCCCATGCACCTGGCTCAAAGCCTTGAGTATCGAAGGATCCCATTTGCATATCGGAAGATTGGACATCGGATGGCACATCAATAGTCATGTCCGATTCACCTTGCTTGGGCAACCGACACACGGAGGCACTAGAACTCTGTCCGGCCAGTTTACCGCGCGTGGCTACTGAGCCAGTCCATAGAAATAGGCGGCCATAGCCCAGGCATTCAACCCCCCTGGAAGCGCATTTCGAGCAGTGCGGGATAGACCTATCGCAGCGAAGTCTCGCACGGCGACAGCTGTGACAGGCTTTCTTGGCTACTTGGACGGTGGTTGATGAGATACTGTCGCTGTCGGGGGGCGAAGTTGACATCGGATAAGATAAGCAAGTGAGATGGGTGAGATTGAGGCCTCAAAACTGTAGCCTTGCCTCGTTTGCTTATTAAGATAACCAGAAGCAAAACAAGGGGCGATTAGCGAGAAAAGTAGACGAGCGAGACAAAAGCAATGGCACGTCGTGGGTAGGGTCTCGTTGCTGGTAGAAAAGGATATAATTTTGTTGATCCTGGGATCCTGGCACCTGGTTTGTAAGATGTTTGGTTGATTTTGTTAATTCCGAAGCCCAGGCTGGGGAATGTCAAAGAATCGAGCTTCACGGGGTTGGTGCCTTGAGATTCAGGCCGTCATCTCGGCTTAAGCGGAGCAATGCCAGGCATAGCCACGGGGGAGGGTCTGGACCAGTCTATGCCTGGATCAGCTAGAGCTGCGTGCCTCTGCATGCCTCTGCATGCTATCGTCGTCAGCTGAGGGAGGCTTTGATTTAAACACCTGCCAAAAGAGATAAATTCACTTGCTTGAAGAGAGTTCGACACGAGATAAAGGGAGCTATTGAAAGTCTAAAGATGGGTATCATATCTCATGCCTATCTACTCCGTACATATTCGAGCTATCTGAAATACACTAGATATGCAGATGCCTGAAATCACATTGCAGCTTGAAAATGAGTTATAAACTCGTTACGAGGCTCCTATCACAAGACCCCTTCCTCCCCGTCTTCCCAGCATGTAATATGATTATGAGATGGAAACTGTCTTTTTGAAACATGAATGTCTCTATCTTTGGGCCAGGGCTGACCATGCAAAGACCAACAGCAATGGACCCGCCAGTTGATTGGCCCAAGTGATTGATGCATCATGCATGCTGTGTTGCTCAGAACCAACGTCTTTCTGCTCAATCTCGTTCACTCCCTCACCGCCAACCCAACCTCTACACTGATTTCAAAAATGGTGAACTCACAGAAAAACTCCAACGTGAGGTTGATTGCATGTTCTGTCGATGGAAGCGACAGTAGGCGGAGCGGTTATCGTTTTCTCGTCGATGGAAGCCTCATAAAATACGTTATCACGGCGCCGGGCACATTTCTCTGCGATCGTCAAGACCGTACTTTCGAACCTGTCCTTCTTGGGAATCTCTTCCCCAATTCCCCCCCGGAGACTGAAATAATGGCCATGTTGCTCGAGACCCTGCTACAGGGGAACCTTCATTTGTTAAGACCGAGATCGTGCAGTTTCCTGCAGTGCAGAACTGTTGGCATCCGATTAGGTTTAACGAGCTCGATTTTACTGAGCAACAGCGATTGAGACAGGGAGTTCGCGTTTCGACGCACCCCGATGTCAAAGCTGGTAAACCTGTGCTGGTAAAATTTTCCGTTTGGCCCTGGGAGGTTCATTATGCCGAGGCCGAAACTACAGCTTATGAATGGCTTCAGAACATCGAGGTCGTACCCAAATTTATTGGTCATGTTACAGAAGGTAAAGATGGACGTGTTATCGGATTTGTCGCGGAGTTCGTCAAAGGTGCAAGACCGGCAGAGCCACGGGACATTGAGGGATGCGAAAAAGCTCTGAAGAAGCTACATGAACTCGGTGTCAAGATGGGTGATACTAACAAGTTCAACTTCCTGGTCTGCGATGGTCATGGTGTGATGATAGCTGATCTAGAGGCAGCCGAGCAAGGATGCTCGCAAGATGAGCTCGAGGAGGAGATGAAGGGTCTTAAAGCATGTCTCGAGGACATTTCTTTCCTGGGTGGACAGTATATTGTGAAAGAATGAACGACGTCGCTTTTCTATAAATGTTTCTATGTCTACATACCTAACACTTCTTGCCAATATCGCAGTTCGACTCACTACCGTCCTCTGAGCCATCCATATACCTGCCAAACGCATAAAGCTCAACATCAGTGATATCCTTTCGGAACTCCTTGGCCACCGTGCGTCGGAAATAAACTCGCTTCGCCCACTTATAGCCCTCCGCACCAGCAAAGAAAACGCCTACTGCAATGAAGATAACCGCCCATTCCCAGGTGATAGGGTTATGCATAAAGACAACATGATTTATAACGGGGATGTAGAGTGTTGGTGGAATGAGAACAGTACTCATAGTGACAGACCAAAAGAGAAAGGGGTTCTTCCAAAGACGTTTAGTCCAGGCCTTGAAACTCCCGCCCTTTTCGAAAATCTCAGCAAAGAATGAGCGACGGAAGTCAACGAGCTGCCAAGCAAAGAGTAGAAAGTCCCATGTCATGATTGTGAATGCTGTTGATCTGGCTGTAAAGACTGTGTCGCAGGAGGCAGAGTATTTGCTGTTGCAGTCATGTCCCAAGCCTTGGTTGTTGAAGCCGTAGAGAACGGTGACTGAAGAGCCAAGGATGCTGATGAGCATGAGAATGCCATAGACCACAAGGTCAACTAGGAACTCTGGGGTGAAAACACCGTACTTCAGCTATTAAGTGCGTTAGTGACAGGCAAGTGAAAACAAGGCCAAGTCTTGACTTACACTGTGAGGTGGTCGACGAAGGATATCAGGACTCGCCTGCTCAAACCCAAGGCCGGTCTCGGTAAATGCTCCAGCCACAAGCAACATCCAAATAATCTCAACGGGCGTCAAGACAAAGATAGATACACCGCTATCATCTTTGAAGGACAACCCTACCAGAAGACAGGTGACGAAAGCGACGTTAGCGGCAAGGACATGAAGGATGAACTTCTGGATGTTGTCAAAGATCCGACGACCCTCTTCAATGGCATTGAGGATAGAGGCAAAGTTATCGTCGGTCAAGATGATATCAGAAGACTCTTTTGCAACATCTGAGCCATTAAGACCCATCGCAATACCGACGTCAGCGTGCTTCAAGCTAGGACTGTCGTTGACTCCATCACCAGTCATGGCAACGTAGCGTCCACGGCGATGCAAAGCCTCGATCATGCGGACTTTTGTCGTGGGAGAGCAACGCGCTACAACAAGGGGTAACTCCCGCATCGCGTCCAGATCCGCATCTGAAAGGTGATCGAATTCATGAGCTGCCATAACCATCGTGTCGGCAACATCCCTCCTGACCAGTCGCATTCGTTCTGGGGACGGGATGATGGCGACCTCAGCGGCGATGGCTCGTGCGGTTTCGGGATGGTCACCTGTTAGCATGTGCACGCTAATACCAGCTTTTTGGCACATTTGTACACTATCGCGTGTCTCGGGGCGTGGAGGATCATAGATACCGATGAGTCCGCGGAATGTCAGATCCTTCTCAAACTCAGATCTGTCAATGGCTGATGAGAGATCTTCAGGGAGACCAGTGACGGGAGATCGACTAGCAAGGGCGAGGACTCGAAGACCAAGACGTGCAAAGGCCTCCATGTTGGCCAGGATGGTTTTCTTTGCCAGTTCATCGAGAGGATTAATTCTACCCGATTCCTCCATGGATACGCAGCTGCTGAGTACCCGCTCGACTGCACCCTTTGTGAAAATATGCGTTTCTTTGGAAAGAGTATCTTGGAACACCACGGACATCTTCTTAACCTCCGAGTCGAAAGGAAACTCAGCAAATTGCTTCCATCGTGGATTCTGGCCGGAAGATAGAGAAATTCGGTTCCAGTTAAAGCGAGTAACAAAGATTTGAATGGCAATCTCCGTAGGATCACCCTGTACAAGCCACTCTTCCGGACCATCGTCCTTGTGTCCTTTCTCCACGACTGCAAGATTGGCAAGGGAAGCAATGTCGAGGTAATGCTTCAGTGCTTCGTTAGCAGCAGGTTCATCGTAAGGATTGATTATATGTGACTTTTCTTCTCCTTGTGCTGGTTGGTCTGTAGGCTGTACTGTAGTAAAGCCGATGCTGCCAACTTCGGGGTTGTGTGGATCATTCGTAGATTCCACGGAGTAAGTACCGTGTCCTGGAAGCCAAGCCATTCTGACCACCATCTTGCCTAGTGTTAGAGTACCTGTCTTGTCAGAGCAGATGTCTATTCATTTGTTAATTACTATAGTCACTGATATCATAGTAGCACATATACTTACTGGTGACTCCTCCAAGGGCTTCCAAACTCTGCATGTTCCTCACAACAACCTTGCGGCTCACCATCTGCTTCGTTCCCGCTGCCATAGTAATGGTCAAGACCAGGATCAAAGAGACAGGCAGTGTTCCCACTGCTGTAGCCACAGCATAGATGATAACATCTTTGCGTGGGTCGAACTTGTTGGCTGCGAGTACGATGATGGCGCAGACGATTGCGAAGCCAAAGACGTAGAGGAATAACTGGGATAATTTCCTCTGCAGGGGAGTGCCAACGTTAACGCCAAGAAACTCGCCAATAACGTCGTAAGTCGTAAGCAACCACTTTGTGATGTGGGACAAAAACGATGCTTTGCCGTTCTCATCAAGTTTAATTTCCCGCCTCTTCCGTCCAGTGTCTTTCAAAGCAGCTGCAATAGCGCCTATCTCAGTATAAGCCCCAGTAGCAAATACTACACCTCTACCACGACCCTTGGTAACGATCGTGGAGCTGTAGCAGACGTTGAGACGATCACCCGGTCCTGTGTCGTCATCGAACAGCATCGTAGGGTTCTTGCGCACAGGCAGAGACTCTCCAGTGAGCAATGCCTCGTTTGACTCAAAGTTGGAAACTTCGAAGAGACGAATATCGGCTGGGACAGAGTCGCCCATCTTGAGATCTATGATGTCGCCCGGTACAATTTCGCTTGTTTGGATCGTGATTGTCTTCCCATCACGGAAGACGTTGGCTGTTGGGAGACTGAGAGACTTGAGGGAGTGGACGGTTCGAGCGGCTTGAAGGTCCTGGAAGAAACCTATGACGATGTTGAGGAGGATTATTAGAGCGAGAGCGCCGCCTTCTATCCAGGCTTGTATACCGAAACTTGCGGCGAGGGCAAGAATGAGCACCTATACATGTTAGTCACTGAGACTCGGTCGTGGCGGAAGATCGATGTTACCAAGGTCATGCAATTACAGATCTGCTCAATGAAGATTTTGATGGGCTTCACACCCTCTTCCTCACCGAGATCATTGGGTCCATACTCGATAAGTCGTTGCGATGCCTCAGAAGCACTTAAACCAGTAGCCGGGGACGTGTTGAGCTCTTGGATGACTGTGTCAGCTGGCAAGGCATGCGCTGGTCGCGACAGCGGTTTGTTGGATTGACCAGAAACATGATGCTCCATGTCTAGGGGAGTTGACTTGGGAGAAATTGTCGCCGCGACCAAAGGGGAGTGATAACTTGAGAAGAGAAGCGTAACGAGAGGGATACCAACTCAAGTGCTTGGCCAAGCAGCCCGGCCTTATATACTTAGAGGCTCGCATGTCAGCTCTCAGCAATTGCACCTTGTGGGGAAGCCAAGAAACGGTGCAGCCCTCACGACTAGACCGACCGAAGCAACTTTCGCCGTTGTCATTCTGGCTGCTTCGTCAACGGTCCAGTCGTAGCAAATTTCATGACAGAAGATGGGGCTCTGTCTTGGCCTCGCCGGACCCCGAAAGTTCCATCGCCCCGATCGAACTGTAGATCTACCGATTTTAAGTCTTAATATTCCGGTTCTAAGTCTTAATGCCCCGATTTGATGTCGTGTCGAGAGTCATAGTGGCAGAAAACGATTCGAGATTGGCTGGCGGGAATATTTACGCTTAGAACGAGTCTAAACTGTAATGGCGAGCCAAGACTCCATTGCATTAGCGCCCTCGCTATTAACGTCATTGGTCAGCCACTGTTTCCTCCCACTGAGAAACGCTGTGAATTGCCTAAAGCGGTAGTTGATAGCGGTGATGGAGATTCGCCAAGAGCTGTGTTCGTTTATGCTTATTCAGTTTTCATCGAATTCATGGCTATTTCTGCTTCTTGAATCAGAAATTCGGAGGAAAAGTGGGCAATGCCCGTTTCTTATTAATTCCTGTGACTCTTCGTCTTTGAAGTCATAAAAATGAGTCTGGGAATAGGTTATGAGGCTCCATTACCCATCCCATTGTCGATCCATCGCTATTCCAAGAACATCACGACCGAATGGCGGAATTAA
This sequence comes from Fusarium sp. NRRL 52700, assembly GCA_013396095.1. NCBI lineage: Eukaryota > Fungi > Ascomycota > Sordariomycetes > Hypocreales > Nectriaceae > Fusarium > Fusarium sp. NRRL 52700. The sequence goes on along the minus strand of JAAQRM010000213.1, from coordinate 12,301 downwards.
TCCAGGTATCTCTATTACTCATGACTTCTACAAATTGTTGTGTGATGTCACAAGTCACAGCTTCTAGATATTTGCCGAGATAATCACTGACGTATCCACTATCCAATTCAAGTATTATAGACATCACGTACGGCAAGACATCGAATTGTCCGATCGTCGACATGAGTGAATTCTTTTGTGGTCAGTCAATCAGAGCGAGCTCATACCGGAAATTATTCCCTATTTCCGTCATAAACTGCTTTAGATTCGTGATGCAGTGACGAGGGTCACCAATTTGTGAGCATTACGTCGATTGACTTGAGCCCAGCCGATGTTGCTTAATAATGCACCCATTGTCAGGTTTACGCCCTTGGGACTTCTCTGCATTTATTTTGGTGATTCTCTTTGTCCTTGTGCACTATCAAGCAATAAACGACTTTAACAGATATTAGTTCCTACTCATTGATCTCGCTTCACATAATACAACGCCATCATGGTTAAGCTCCCGTCACCATTCGCCGAAATTCCTCGGGTACAGTTACTTTTCGACCGGCCCTCTGACATTGAGCCGTTATCTGGCCTCAGCGCATCTATAGATGGGGGTGCGAAATTGTGGATAGCCCGCGAGGATCGCAACTCGGGCCTTGCTTTTGCCGGCAATAAAGTACGCAAGCTTGAATATGTCTTAGCAGATGCCATCGCGCAGGGAGCCGACACGCTTGTGACTACGGGCGGACTGCAGTCAAACCACATGTGTCAAACTTCTGCTGCTGCGGCTCGACTTGGTCTCAAGGTGGGTTACCATTAACTTAAAAGAAGCTCAATGACTGATTAAAAAGGTTGCTCTTTATCCGGCCAATCGTGTCGCATCCCAAGACGCTGAGTACAAGTATCTCGGCAATATCCAAGCAAACTCAATTCTAGGCGCCGAGACCTTCGCCCCAGACACCAGTGAAGAGACTGTGATCCAAATTCTCAAAGACCGTGGGCAAAAGCCCTATTCGATCCCAGCTGGAGCGAGCACGCATCCTCTGGGAGGCATAGGATATGCTCGCTGGGCATTTGAGCTGCTTGAACAGGAAGCAAAGCTCGGCGTTACATTTGACGTCATCGCTCTTGTTGCGGGTTCCTGTTCCACGCTGGGAGGTATACTCGCAGGCCTCAAGTTGGCGCAGAAGCAGGGTATCACAGGGTCTAAGAAGCATCTCATTGGATTTTCGGTATTGTATCCAAAGAAAGAGGATGTTGTTGAAAAGGTGTTGAGCATAGCAAAGAATGCAGCTTCAAAGATTGGCGTGTCTCCGGATGAGATCACGGAAGACGATTTTGAAATTGACGTTTCTTATATCGGAGAAGGATACGGACAGGTCAACCAAAGCACGGCTGATGGTATGAAGGAGCTAGCAAGAATGGAGGGTATTCTGACTGATCCTGTCTATACCGGTAAAGCCTTCAACGGACTGCTCCATACAGCCAAGAGCGGCGGACTGAAAGGCAAGAATATTCTCTTTATTCATACGGGAGGACAGGCTGTTCTTGGAGCTTATCCGCAGTTGAGATAGTTAACTTCAGTAGAGCCGTTATTTGGACTGTCGAGACAGAAAGCTCTAGATAGATGCATCATTATGCAATAGAATAACCCCAGGTCTTGATTATCATAAGCGGCTTATTAGGCCTGAAGCGATTAAAGTTCATTAACATTACTCAACCGTCTTGCCACTACTCTAAATAGATTCATACGGTGATATATATCTATCCCTCAAAACATAAGCCCATATCTTTCAACAGATCCTCTGCCCTTATATCGATCCCACCCGTTCTAATATCCTCAACTCCAAAGCCCAAGAACATCTCATCGCCGATGAACCCATGATAGTTCTGATCACGACTCTTCCAGCTCATAGATGTCACATAAAACATATCGGAGGTCTCCTTCTCAGGATACTTCTTTCGGCCGTGAATCCAAATAGGTTTTCTTGACATAGCATGAATCTCAAAAGGAGCCTGCTGCTTGAATAGCATAACGTATGGCTCGTACACACTGTGATAGTTGAAGTAGGATTTATGCTGGTATATCACCATGATGAAGGTGTTGCTATCGTCTGGAACACAAGAGGGCTCGTCTCGACGACACATGGTGACCTTGAGAGAATTGGTGGTCTGGTGGATGGACTCGAGGTCGGTTTGGAGTTTGGGGAGATATTTGGCCAGGCATTGCTCATCACCTGCAGCGGCTGGTGCGAGATTAGGGCCAGCGGAGCCGTCGGGGTTCATTTGGGCAAACACCCTCTTAGGCCTGATGTCGTAGTGCGCATACATATTGCCGTCAGAATCCCAGAAGAGAAACCAATTCTTCTCAACCAGATTCCAAGGCAGTGGTCTTTGAAGCTCAGTGCCGACTCTGAATACACCCAGATTCTCCATATCACCCGACCAGCTCGTGAGTGTACGAAAGTCCTGAACGAACTGGCCAAAGCAAGTGTGCATGGAGTTTGAGCCATATGTAGTGTAAGGCCTATCAGGACCGTAAAACACGCGTGCATCGTGCGGACCCATGTTCAGATGGAAATACGCCATGTCGCCTTGACATTTGTCTCCTCCCACGGTCGCAGTGACAGGCAAGGTAGTGGGTGAGTGAAGACATCGAAGGACGCCGTCTTGGAATGCAGCATTGCAAACAAGCTCAGCAAACCAGAGTGAATTACCGCCTTCTTGCAGCCATTGAGCTACGACAGTCCATGTGTTTTCTAGTGTAGGATGGGGTATGAGATTGGGATTGAGAGCAGTGAAGTCTCTGAAGTCAATCTCGAAGAACTTCTTGTCTTTGGTAGACAATGAGAAGACTTCAATGTGTGTTGCGCTGACATCTTGAGGAATGATACCCTCACCAAAAGGTTTGTCTTCTGGTGCATCCGTCTTGGCAGCAGGTGACGACTGAGCTGGTGATGCTTTGGTTGTGGACGGCTCTTCGTTAGCCAAGAGTTCTTGCTCATCCCCAGGTGACTTCTTCAGCTGTGATGGAACCCATCCTTGAACATTGGCAGGAAAAGATGATGGATCAAGATAGAGCTTCAGAGCAAAGACAACAAGAAGAAAGACTGGTATCACAAACAGCACCAGCTTTCGGGAATCTCGGACGAGCATCTTGAAGCCTTCAATGCACGTCGTAAAGACAGCGAATGTGTCGGAGGATGGAGTTTGATGCAGGCGGGGTCCGATGAAGCCCTTGAACGATAACAATGCAACTTTGATTGTGACTGTGACTGCGCCGTACGTCATTTAACTAATCCTTATTCGAACCATACTCCGTGGACAGGGGTCAATCGTAAGATGACCTTTTACGCCGAAGAGGAGCTGAGAGATTATTCACGCTGGAGATGCGGAGTCTGTAGATGGTGATAATCATGCAGCCACGGCAATTGGGTCTTTACTAAAAGACCAATGACATTTCAGGGACCCTACACAGCTGAAGACAAGTTGACTGGGAAAACCTGGCACATTGTGACATTCAATGCCGCCGCAATTCGACGTCGACACATTTTTCATATGCATGCCGAGGCTGCTGAGGTACTTTTGCGGGGTGACATTGCACTAGTCAACGGCGCATGTTCCTGAACAGGGGATGTTCTTTTCTGATCGTGGAGGTGTGCAGATCTTAGTCGCGGGAGCGGGGATTAGCGTAATGAAAAGAGGTTGGGGTTCCGGACATGGCTTGCTCATACGAAGCCGTTGCCTTGTTCAACGGCAATCTCATGCAGGTGACCCTCCATCTCTTGGGCGGTGAGCCGAGAATCACAAGCAAAAAAGAGAGCATGCGACAGTATGCCCCAAACTGATCTGGCATCGAGGTCTGAAAGTACACGGTACGGATAGATATCCTCAGATCTACCGGTGGGAGAGCTGAGACTAGTATGGCAATGACACATGTGATGTTACCGAAAAAGAATTAAGCTTGATTTATTCTGCATCAAGATCTATGTTACGCTTTGGCCTGCTTGCTAGTTGGATCTCCCAACGCCTTCTTATAGCACCACGCTGCAAAATTGACGCTGGGCGTGTCGATAAACCGTGTCACGACGTCAGCTAGTCCGAACGTCAAGGGCGCAAGGATCAGCTGAGGTAGGAGAAAAGATACCTCCAGTCCCAAAGGTCCAGACATAGGGAGGGCTAGCTTGTTTGCCCAATGGGGAATGTTCTTCATGATCTCCTCGTTCTGCCACCCTACTGCCACGTAGAGTCTCTCACCAATAGTCCATATCACAGGACCATGAACGAGATATAGAGCAAATGAGATGCGGCCAAGCCATTGGCAGAATCTCGTCTCGAAGAAGCTCTTCAGCCAGAAGATTCTAGGGATAGATGCAACCAAGAAGACAGCTGCGTAGAAGAGGTAGAACCATTTGTAGTCAAACACTGCTTGAGGCTTGAACCACGATAGGTAGTAGAAACCCCTGTTCTTGGCAAGTTGCTCAACATTGCGGTTCTCAGCTGGGACTCCACCTAGGAACAAGCTGAAGACTAGGAGATGATAGAAGATAAACTCCTTGGCAGGTTCTAGACGTGCCATCCAACGGGGCAGATCACTCTTACTGGCAAGAAGTTCCAGGTCGCAGAGGAGCATACCAGCTGTGAACATGGAGTAGAAAGACCCATCTGCGATGTACATGAAGTAGAAGATCAAGCCCGTCTCACACCAAAGACGAGCATTCTTCGAACATCGAGAGAAGGCCAGCTGTGCTGTAAAGATAACGATGGAGCCTTTGAATTCAACAGGGATGGACCATAGGTGGCGGTTGTAGGTCAACCATGGCTCTCCACCTTCTTTGAAGACGAAACTAAAGTTCTTGAACTCATAGTAGAAAGCCCATAGCTCATCGTACCAACTCTTTTGCTGTGTCATGACTCGTACCCAGGCGCCAAACATGTGTAGCAATGTGATGTAGACGAGCATACACATGATCAGAGGGAGGTAAAGGCGAATCCAGCGCCTGAAAAGCGAAGATGCTATGACATCGCCCAGTTGCGCATGCTCTCCGGACTGGATCAGTCCCATTGGCTTGAGCGACAGAACATAGCCTGAGATGATGAAGAATGTCGATACTGCGTAATGGCCGCCGGTGAAGAAATTTCTTATGAAGGGGAACGATACAAAGTAATGCTTTCCTTGATAGCCAAAAGCATTTTCGAAGATTGGATTCTGTTCAACGATACCGTGTGCCCAAAGTTCATGATGATGGAAGTACACGAGAAGAGCTGCGAAACCTCGAAGGCCGTCTAGGTAAGCTGTTGGGCGGAGGTTCTCCAGAGGCCGTGTTCTGGCGCGAATGGCGGCTCTGGTGGTGTTGACGATGTGCTTTAGTTTGCCGCCTGCAGCTGCTGGTTTCCAGGATGAGTAGGACTTTGCAAGTGTCCAGTCCGAGCCTGAGTCCGTCTTGACCTCATCCCAGTCGTCACTGTCGAGAAGACCACTTGTTCGAGGCGACATTTTGAACACGATTCGAGGCTTTGGAACAGAAATATTGACAATTCAAGATGTTGTCTGTTCAATTGATGAAGACGAGGGACCTGATGTACTCCGCAACTCCCGACATGCGACTCGGAGAAAAGTCCCAACTAAGAATCACAAGCCGAGGAAAGCATGTGTAAAAATATGACAAGCAACAAAAAAAAAAAAAAACAAGGCCCTTGAAGATGGGGTGATTATCACGAAGCAGGGATTGGGACTTTTGGTGTGCGGAGACCAACGGCGTGGAGGAGAAAATCATCATCTCGATGGAGGCATATCTTCGCTTTCATGACGTTGCAGCGCGGTGATGTTACATGGGGTTTGCCCCAGCGTTGCAAAATCCTCCCGTAAAAGCGCCTTTAGGACAACCAGCGGAAATTCGGCAGCCACAGTGAGTAATTAGCTCAACCAACAATGGGTGAGGATTCGTGGGTTAGGGCGGGAGGCTTGTATGATTAGGGAATGGTTCGTGTGCGGGGATGGGAGACAGGGGTTATATCCGAGGCTCATTCCCCGGATCACAAGCCAAGACGGGAGTTGCATGCCCAATATCAGAACGATTCTATTCATTCTAGCTCGACGTTAGGCTTCTGCAAGGCACGTTAAGCCACAATGTCTGTGGTATGTTGATCTCGATACTATACTGCCAATTACAGTTTACATACACGTGCGACCTATTCTTAGAGAGTTTCACTACGGGTTGACTATAGCTGGACAGACATTGAGACAACTCTTGACAGCCAACAACCTCACTTTCTGATGCATCACCAAATGCCCCATCACAACCCCCCAGAACTTGAAGCATGGCCTCGTAATACCCCAGGCCGCTCCCCAACCCACCTCCACGATCCCCCCCTCATCCTACGGAGGAGCTGCCTTTCCTGGAAGTTCTCTTCTCGACCCCTGCCGAGATGCACAACAATCACATGGGGTCAGCCATGGATTCTCTCTCCACAATCCTTCTTCGGTCCTCTTCCGCAGCTGCAAGACGGTAATTTGATAAGAAAACGTCTCTCTCATCTTGTGAAAAGGTCCGTAGTTCTTTTCTTGGTAAAAGCTTGGTTACGTCGAGTTCCACTTAAGGGTTCAAGGGCTCAGCTGCATGTTGCATTTTATCTTCCATCTGCAGATACCTCTTTTTTATTACTCTCTCCTCGTTCGCTCCGTATCTCTTCTGCTTTGCCTGCAGAGAAGCTTCTTGCCTGTGAATACGTCTACTGGTCATGGCGAGTGGCCCTCGTCGAAATATCCCGTCTAATCTTCGTATCCCTCCTACCACCGTTGAGTGGACCGTTGCAAAGACCGACAGCCACGATACCAAGATGGGCACTCCATTGGGCTCGCCAACTCTAGCAGCCTCGACAGCTAAGTTTAGAAACAAAGTCCCAGCCCAGATGCAAAGATGTATACCACTGTACATGGCATGTGTCATTGTCCTCTTCATCATCCTTAACTTCGACATCTTCTACTCTATACCCAGCCCCCTCGGCGTATTCCGAAAAGAAAAAGAAATTGTATCAACACCGTCACGCTTCAGCACGTTTCCACAAAAGATCTGGCAAACGTGGAAAGTCGATCCATTAAACTTTGAGGATCGTGACTTGATCACTTCAAGGACATGGGTTAATAAGAACCCTGGAATGCGATATGAAGTCCTCACAGACGACAATGAGCTTGCGTTTGTGGAAGAGCACTTTGGTGCGGGGAGTGCGATTAATCGGCCGGACATTGTCAGATTTTACAAGAGCATCAACTTGCATATTATCAAGGCTGATCTATTGAGATACATGATCATGTATGCTCAAGGAGGTGTCTATGCAGACATTGACGTCGAGGCGCTGAGACCTGTGCATCGTTTCATCCCCGAGCGATATGATGAGAGAGACATTGACTTGATCGTTGGTGTTGAGATTGATCAACCCGAGTTCAGCGATCATCCTATCCTTGGCAAGAAATCAAAGTCTTTCTGCCAATGGACTATCATTGCAAAGCCTCACCAGCCAGTCATGCTACACCTTATCGAGCATATCATGGTCTGGCTCAAGGCTGAAGCAAAGAAGCAAAAGGTTGCTCTTGGAGATATCGAGCTTACCTTTGACCAAGTCATCAGCGGCACCGGTCCTTCTGCCTTTACAGGAGCTTTGCTAGAGCAGATGCGCAAGAACCATCGTGGTGGAAAGGTCACATGGGACCTATTCCATAACCTGGATGAGTCTAGAGTTGTTGGTCGGGTTCTTGTTCTCAACGTCGAGGCCTTTTGTGCTGGGCAAGGCCACTCAGACTCTGGCAACCACGACTCCCGTGGAGCTTTGGTTAAGCACCACTACCATGCTTCCAACTGGCCCAGCAAGCATCCTCGCTACCGTCATCCAGCATACGGTCAGGTTGAGGACTGCAACTGGAACGTTGAGTGCGTGAGGCTCTGGGACGAGAACGTCGCTGAGTGGGACAGGCTCTCGGAGGAAGAGAAGAAGCTGAAGATCGAGCAGGCCAAGAAGCCTGATCTTGGTCTATGACCTGGAGAGAGAAATGGATTGATTGATACTTAGAAGTCCTCTGGAGGACGGCGTTGAGTTTGAATTTCGGCACCCGGATACCTGAGGTCGTATAGACGCGTAATTGATGAATGAGACCAAGTAAACTTTATAACCGCATGATCAGGCCATTGTCCAATTACTGCATCCCGTGAACAGTGCCGTCTCTATATACAAAGTCTTGCATTCCTTGGATCTGCGGCCGTGGCTTGGCGCATGTTCTAGGAGCCGAGGCATCGACAAGGATCAGACCAACTCTATTCGGGGCGATCAACCCCGCGCGTCCCGAACCTCCGTCTTCATATTCTGGGCGTCCGCGCCGCTTCTCTCTCTCTTTTTCGAAACATAATCACTCAATTTAATCATGGCTTATCAAGAGAAACAACCCGTCATCATCGTCGGCGCTGGCCTGGCTGGCCTTGTCGCAGCCTTTGAGCTCTCAGAGCGCAAAGTCCCCGTTCTGTTGGTCGACCAAGAAAATGAAAACAACATCGGCGGACAAGCTTTTTGGTCGCTGGGTGGCTTGTTTATGGTCGACTCTTCGTACCAACGAAGAATGGGGATCAAAGACTCCAGGGAGCTGGCGTACAGAGATTGGATGGGCTCAGCGATGTTTGATCGTGAAAAGGAGGATTACTGGCCGCGTAAGTGGGCCAAAGCCTTCGTGGATTTTGCCACCGATGAGATGGAGGATTATGTCAGGGCGAGAGGCCTCGGCTTCTTGATGAATGTCGGATGGGCTGAGAGAGGCGATGGTACTGCAGAAGGCCATGGAAATTCTGTTCCAAGATTCCATCTCAGCTGGGGTACAGGACCAGAGGTTGTCAAGATCTTTGCAGACCCTGTCAAGAAAGCTGCAGAGAAAGGCATCGTCGCATTCAAGTTCAGACACAGAGTTGATGAGTTGATCATCGACGACAACGGACGTGCGGTTGGAGTACGGGGCACAATTCTGGAGGATGATGATGCCGCCCGTGGCATCAAGTCGAACCGTATCGAGAAGGACAAGTTTGAAATTTACGGCTCAGCAGTTCTCGTTTCTTCAGGCGGCATTGGAGGAAATGTCGATGCCGTCAAGGCTGCATGGCCTGTCGAGAGATTAGGTCCCAAAATCCCAGAGACCTTTGTCATTGGTGTTCCTCATCATGTCGATGGACGCATGATCGGCATATCCGAAGAAGCCGGTGCGAACGTCATCAACCGCGATCGAATGTGGCATTACACTGAAGGCCTTCAGAACTGGAACCCCATCTGGCCAGACCATGGCATCAGAGTCCTCCCTGCCCCTTCATCTCTTTGGCTTGATGCAACTGGCAAGCGACTGCCACCATTCCTCTATCCAGGTTCCGATACCCTGGGGACGTTAAAGTATATCTGCAGCACAGGATATGACTACACCTGGTTCATCCTCGACCAGAGCATCATCGCCCGTGAATTCGCCCTCTCTGGCTCAGAGCAGAATCCTGATGTCACTAATAAGAGCATCTGGCTGCTTCTCACCCGAATCTTTGGCAAGAAAGGCACTGTCCCTGTTCAGAACTTTCAAAAGCACGGAAAGGACTTTGTTGTCCGCGATAACCTGGAGGATTTAGTAGCCGGTATGAACGAACTCGCCAAGAAACGCAATGGTCCGCTACTGGAGTTCGACGCTATCAAAGAGGTAGTCGAAACAAGAGACGGCCAGTTCAACAACCCATACTCCAAGGATGCCCAAGCAATGCTTATCAATAATGCGCGAACATACTGGGCTGATCGCCGAAGCCGAGTTGCTCCGCCTCATAGACTTCTTGACAAGACCCATGGACCATTGATCGCCGTGCAGATGAACATTCTTACGCGCAAGACATTGGGTGGCATTGAGACGAATCTGGATAGCAATGTCATGCGAGCAGACGGTACACCATTCCCTGGGTTATACGCGGCTGGTGAAGTTGCGGGCTTTGGTGGTGGAGGTGTTCATGGGTATAATTCTCTTGAAGGAACGTTTGTTGGAGGGTGTATTTTCTCGGGACGGGCTGCTGGACGGGCTCTTGCTCGTGAGATCTTGGGTGAGAGTGATACAGATGGAGGAGAGCTGAAGAAAGTGAACTCTCGCCTGTGAACTGGTGATGGGAAAGGTTTCCTTGGTTTGGCTTTGGTTTCAGCGCATTTTGTAAGTATAGATATCTTTGATGTTGATACAAGATCAATTTGAGTAAGATGATATGACATCCTTCATGCGGGAAAAGATGGTTGTCCCGATATGAGTATGATATACGGAGGTAGGTTTCAAAAGTCTTTGCTGACGCTAAAATCACACTAAGTGAGGTAAAAGAGCTAGTACCTGTAAATATTGATTTTTATATCTATTTATCCCTGCTTTCTTTATACTTATTCCTACCTTCTAATTCTATAATTTTTTAAATATATATAGAAATCCTCTTAATCTATGCCTAGATCTTCTCTTACAGAAGGTTATTTTATATAGCCTCTTACTTATAAATAGCTTCCTTTTTATTTTTTAGGGTACCTTTTTTTATTATTATTCTCTTTATCTATAGCCAGGTAGGCTTAATAGCATTTAAATCTAGCGAATTTAAACACCAAAGAAGTCTCTAAACTTCCTTAGTATTATATAGAAGCTACTATATATAGTATTTATAACTAGGAGCTTAATCTTCTTATATAAAGGTATTTAATCTTTCCTTTTTATATTCCTTTATAAAAGGAAGCAATCTTAAGATCAGGATCTTAACCTTATATTACTACTAGTTAATATTGCCTTTTTTTCCCTCTCTTATTAGCTTACTATTAGCCTTATTCTAAGACTACTTAGGCTTCTTACCTAATAGATTATAAAGCCCTAGCCTTCTTATTCTATTCTTAAGTTCCTATTTTTCTTTTATAACTAGCTTAAGCTTTTTATTTATTACCTATATTATAGCTTTAGCTTTCTTCTTTTCTTTTAAGGTCTCTAGAGACTAGTAATAAAAAGGACCTTTTTTATTAACATGGTTAATAAGCATGCGGGTTATCTAAGTATATGGGTTACTTTCCGTAGCCTTTTAAACCTATAGCTTGAAAGCTTAAGCTATAGGTTTAAAATACTAGCTTTTACTTACTAAACTCCTTTCTAAATAACTTAAGAACTACCTAATAAGTTCTTATATTATACCTGCCCTTACTATATATACTATAGTATTAAATACCTAGTCTAAGTAACCTTCCTTAATTACTACTTCTTAATAATTTAGCTACTACCTATATATTAATATTTATCTAATTAATTACTTATAATATATCTTATATAATTATTATCTCTTCTTTCTATAGTCTAGTTCTCTTTATTTTCTAGTATTAGCTTAGTATCTTATTTATATCTTAAAGATTTTAAACCTTAGCTCTTAATAGTATATTCTTATATATTATAGCTATTATTCCTTTTATAAGAGACTTTAAGGCTTCTAATATTAACTCTAAAAAGCTACTATAATAATATCTGATTTAATTACTAAGGTATTTAAACTAAGATTAGGTCTTAATAACTATCTTTAGGGTCTTTAAAGCTTATAGTATTAATAATTAAGTAGCCTTCCCGGGAGGTATTAGGGTCTATAACTATATATTAAGCTTTAAGATTATAGTTTCTAGGTTAAGAAAAGTAAGCCTAGTTCCTCTAAAACCTCTCTAGATATTACTTTCTATAAAGGTAGCTTAAAAAGTAATATAAAAGGCTAGGAAGAACTTAGTCTTAGAAATATAAGTTATAAAGTATCTAATTAGATACTTTATTTCTTAACTATAAGCCTTTTTTAGTACTATAAAGTATCTAATATTAAGAGGCTAGAGTAAGTAGAATATATAAATAAGTATATAGAGTATAATAATCTTATAATCCTAGTAATATCTCTTAAACTTAATAAAATAATAACTTTTATAACTATTAAGGATTAGAAAATAATAAGAACTAATTAATTAGTTAGTTATAAACCAGTTAAAGTATTTTAGTTACTTAAGACCTAGCTTATTATTTATTTACCTATTTTGGCTTATTATAATAACCTAGTTAGGCAGGAGGTTACTTTTTTAGTACTAATTAATAAGGTAATACTAACCTAAACTAATAATAAATGGCAAGATCGATTAACCCTCTGTATTAATTACTATAATTACTGTAATCTATTCTTGATTTTCAGGCTATATTAATTTTAGTTTTTCCTGCCTTTCTAAGCCTATAATTACTATTCTGGCCATTATAAGGCCTATTATAAAGCCAGTCTTATTAAAGTTCTAGATATTATCT